>OX352763.1:57767198-58147198 GCA_947095585.1 Nephrocerus scutellatus | reverse complement strand
CATAGCTAACACGGGACGAGCAAATACGTATCGCAAAGCAGGAAGGGGATCGATCATCGATATTACCTTCGCTAGCAGTTCCCTCCTGCGGATGATAAAATGGCGCGTCAGCGAAGACTATACGCACAGCGACCACCAGGCGATTGTAATTGAAATTAAAGAAAAAAAAGCCGTGCAACGCCCAAAATTAGGGGGAAAGACAAGTTCCTTGATAAAGAAATGTTTGAGGAAATCATAAACTCAAGCTTCCTAATCGAAAGCGGAACATCTGAGATCCTGTCGCAACAACTTACCAGTATAATCACTACAGCGTGCGACGCAGCTATGCCCAGGAGAAGACCTAGCAAGAGAGGTGAACACTGCTACTGGTGGAATGAGCAGATAAAAGCACTGAGAGCTGCCTGCTTACAAGCCAGACGTAGAGTGCAGCGATCAAGAAGGGGATCAGACATTCAAGAACGTCTTGATATGCTAAGATTAGCTAGACGAAATTTAAAAAATGCAATCAAAGAAAGCAAGTCGAAGTGCTTCAAACGACTATGTGACGAGGCGGACATCAATCCCTGGGGCACAGCATACAAAATAGTTATGGCAAAGCTAAAAGGCTGTAAGACCCCGCAAATATCATGCCCAACAAAGCTTAGGTCCATCGTAGAACACCTATTTCCGAAAGGACCATATACTATGTGCAACATAATAAGAGAAATTAGCACAGAAAGTATTCCAAGGCTAACAGTTGATGAACTCGTGAACGCAAGTAAAAGAATACGAGACAACAAAGCTCCTGGACCCGATGGCATTCCTAATAAAGCATTGAAAGCCGCCATCCGAAGTAGGCCGGACATGTTCATGACATGCATGCAACAGTGTCTAGATGAAGGAGTTTTCCCTGAACCTTGGAAACTGCAGCATTTAGTATTGCTTCCAAAGGGAAACAAACCACCGGGCGAACCATCATCGTACCGCCCAATATGTCTACTAGATACAATGGGAAAGATACTCGAGCGGATCATATATGACAGATTGCTTAATATAGCGGATAATAAAGGAGCACTGTCAGATCATCAGTTCGGGTTTCGAAAATCGCGCTCGACCGTCGACGCCATAAAGGCGGTGGTCAATATAGCAAAGAATGCGATTGAAGGAAAAAGATGGCGGTGGGGCACAAAGGAATATTGTGCAGTAGTGACACTGGACATAAAAAACGCCTTTAACTCTGCAAAATGGTCCTCAATAAGAAGATCACTCGCCAGAATGGATGCACCATACTATATAAGGAAGATAGTGTCAAGCTACTTAAGTTATAGAAGGTTGAGGTACGAAACCAATGAGGGTACAAAGTACTATAACGTCTCCGCAGGAGTCCCACAAGGATCGGTGCTGGGTCCCCTTCTATGGAATATAATGTACGATGGAGTTCTAAGACTAGCATTACCACCAGGCGTACAAATATTTGGATTCGCTGACGACATCGCCGTTGTCACAGTGTCAAAGACAATCAATGGAATAGAGTCAGCCACGAATGAAGCAGTTGGCCAAATCAAAAAATGGCTAGTATCCGTCGGTTTAGAATTAGCCGACCATAAAACGGAAGCAGTCCTGATTACCAGCCGGAAAAATATAGAATACATAAATATACGAGTTGGTGACAGGCTCCGTTTTAAAATACACGTGGACTATTCTAGCAGAAAGGCGTCGCAGATGCAGGCAGCATTATCTCGGATACTGCCAAATGTCGGAGGACCAGGATATCCAAGGAGGGTCCTAATGTCCAGAGTAGTTAGCTCAGTCCTCCTGTACGCAGCCCCAGTTTGAGCGGAGGCACTGGTGACTAAAGAAATAAGAAGAAACCTCTCGTCTATATACAGACTCAGTGCACTAAGGACGATCAGCGGGTTCCGAACGATCTCCGATGATGCGGCCCTCGTTATAGCAGGAATGGTTCCAGTAGACATCCTCGCAGATGAAATGCTTAGGATCTACAATAGAAGAGCCTTATCACATCCGGACCAACGATCAATCAAAATGATCAAAGAAGAAGAAAAGGCCACCTCAATGGCTGTATGGCAAGCCAGGTGGGACATAAGTTTGAAAGGAAGATGGACCCACAAACTGATCCCGAATATAGAGAATTGGACAAACCGATCTCACGGTAACTGCAATTACCAATTTACGCAGTTTCTGTCAGGCCATGGCGGCTATCGAAGATATCTTTATAGATTTGGACACGATAGCTCACCTTTTTGCCCAGATTGTCCGGAACTGGAAGAAGATACGGAGCATGCGATTTTCCAATGCGGACGCTTCAGAGAATGGAGAAGCAGCCTGCCAAGTCCACAAGTCCTGTTAGAAGAAATGCTGAGATCTGAGGGTAAGTGGACAGAAGTGTGTGTATTCATAACGAATGTGCAAAACGAGCTGCGAAGAATCGAAAAGATAAGGCGATCAGCAGCAGCAGAAGATGCAGAAGGCATAGAGTAATCTGCTTACCAGCCCCGTGATGTAATACCTAACGGCAGTCCCGCGGGGAGAGTGGTTGAAGTGTGTAAGGAGGGTTTAGTACGTAGGCGTAATTCCTGGTACGAACATTCAGGTTTACGAATCGTGCATGCTAGTACCCCTGGAGGGCTCTACTGGTATCTTTTAGAAGATTCCCCACCTTTGGCACAGCCATAAAAAAAAAAAAAAACACACACACACACACACACACACACACACACACACACACACACACACACACACACACACACACACACACACACACACACACACACACTTCAAACGACTATGTGACGAGGCGGACATCAATGCCCAACAAAGCTTAGGTCCATCGTAGAACACCTATTTCCGAAAGGACCATATACTATGTGCAACATAATAAGAGAAATTAGCACAGAAAGTATTCCAAGGCTAACAGTTGATGAACTCGTGAACGCAAGTAAAAGAATACGAGACAACAAAGCTCCTGGACCCGATGGCATTCCTAATAAAGCATTGAAAGCCGCCATCCGAAGTAGGCCGGACATGTTCATGACATGCATGCAACAGTGTCTAGATGAAGGAGTTTTCCCTGAACCTTGGAAACTGCAGCATTTAGTATTGCTTCCAAAGGGAAACAAACCACCGGGCGAACCATCATCGTACCGCCCAATATGTCTACTAGATACAATGGGAAAGATACTCGAGCGGATCATATATGACAGATTGCTTAATATAGCGGATAATAAAGGAGCACTGTCAGATCATCAGTTCGGGTTTCGAAAATCGCGCTCGACCGTCGACGCCATAAAGGCGGTGGTCAATATAGCAAAGAATGCGATTGAAGGAAAAAGATGGCGGTGGGGCACAAAGGAATATTGTGCAGTAGTGACACTGGACATAAAAAACGCCTTTAACTCTGCAAAATGGTCCTCAATAAGAAGATCACTCGCCAGAATGGATGCACCATACTATATAAGGAAGATAGTGTCAAGCTACTTAAGTTATAGAAGGTTGAGGTATGAAACCAATGAGGGTACAAAGTACTATAACGTCTCCGCAGGAGTCCCACAAGGATCGGTGCTGGGTCCCCTTCTATGGAATATAATGTACGATGGAGTTCTAAGACTAGCATTACCACCAGGCGTACAAATATTTGGATTCGCTGACGACATCGCCGTTGTCACAGTGTCAAAGACAATCAATGGAATAGAGTCAGCCACGAATGAAGCAGTTGGCCAAATCAAAAAATGGCTAGTATCCGTCGGTTTAGAATTAGCCGACCATAAAACGGAAGCAGTCCTGATTACCAGCCGGAAAAATATAGAATACATAAATATACGAGTTGGTAACCAGACTATTAGATCAAAGGATTTTGTCAAATACCTAGGAGTAATGCTTGACAATAGGCTCCGTTTTAAAATACACGTGGACTATTCTAGCAGAAAGGCGTCGCAGATCGGATACTGCCAAATGTCGGAGGACCAGGATATCCAAGGAGGGTCCTAATGTCCAGAGTAGTTAGCTCAGTCCTCCTGTACGCAGCCCCAGTTTGGGCGGAGGCACTGGTGACTAAAGAAATAAGAAGAAACCTCTCGTCTATATACAGACTCAGTGCACTAAGGACGATCAGCGGGTTCCGAACGATCTCCGATGATGCGGCCCTCGTTATAGCAGGAATGGTTCCAGTAGACATCCTCGCAGATGAAATGCTTAGGATCTACAATAGAAGAGCCTTATCACATCCGGACCAACGATCAATCAAAATGATCAAAGAAGAAGAAAAGGCCACCTCAATGGCTGTATGGCAAGCCAGGTGGGACATAAGTTTGAAAGGAAGATGGACCCACAAACTGATCCCGAATATAGAGAATTGGACAAACCGATCTCACGGTAACTGCAATTACCAATTTACGCAGTTTCTGTCAGGCCATGGCGGCTATCGAAGATATCTTTATCGATTTGGACACGATAGCTCACCTTTTTGCCCAGATTGTCCGGAAATGGAAGAAGATACGGAGCATGCGATTTTCCAATGCGGACGCTTCAGAGAATGGAGAAGCAGCCTGCCAAGTCCACAAGTCCTGTTAGAAGAAATGCTGAGATCTGAGGATAAGTGGACAGAAGTGTGTGTATTCATAACGAATGTGCAAAACGAGCTGCGAAGAATCGAAAAGATAAGGCGATCAGCAGCAGCAGAAGATGCAGAAGGCATAGAGTAATCTACTAACCAGCCCCGTGATGTAATACCTAACGGCAGTCCCGCGGGGAGAGTGGTTGAAGTGTGTAAGGAGGGTTTAGTACGTAGGCGTAATTCCTGGTACGAACATTCAGGTTTACGAATCGTGCATGCTAGTACCCCTGGAGGGCTCTGCTGGTATCTTTTAGAAGATTCCCCACCTTTGGCACAGCCATAAAAAACACACACACACACACACACACACACACACACACGCACACACACACACACACACACACACACACACACACACACACACACACACACACACACACACACGCACACACACACACACACACACACACACACACACACACACACACACACACACACACACACACACACACACACACACACACACACACACACACACACACACACACACACACACACACACACACACACACACACACACACACACACACACACACACACACACACACACACACACACACACACACACACACACACACACACACACACACACACACACACACACACACACACACACACACACACACACACACACACACACACACACACACACACACACACACACACACACACACACACACACACACACACACACACACACACACACACACACACACACACACACACACACACACACACACACACACACACACACACACACACACACACACACACACACACACACACACACACATAATCATCAATAAAATGATACAGCGTATGCGTGCCCCCTGAACTCGAGGAAAGTATTGTCACCGGAACTATACATGTGTGCAAAATTTCTATAAAATCGGGCTCTGGGAAGTTGGTTAAAAATTGATCAGAAAATCTGACCAGCCAGCCAACCACGTGCACGCGAAGTGAAGAATTTAAAAAGGACACAGAACAGCCAATCCCCTTTTCTGAGCCCGTTTATTAGCTAGGAATGAAGACAGGTGAATTACAATCTTAGCGTTGAAAAAAATTTTATCTTATAAAATAGAGGAGAAAATCTTAACCCCGTATACCACTATAAAGGCTCCACGTTGTGATATCTCTTTTCTTATGGGATGCCTCTTCTGGAGGTTTTTTTTATATAATGTACACACGCCAAAGGGGTTTGCACCCTTATAATGCTTAGCACAGTGTGGGCGTTAGGAAATTAGGGAAAGGAAAGGATGAGATGTCTATGCACGCGTGTCTTAAACGACTGCAGATCATAAATACGCGGAAACACAGAATCAGGCAAATCATTCCACATAACTATCATGCGGCTAAAGAAGGAATCTCTGAATTGGTTAATACGTCTGAAAATAGGCTTAGTGGTGGGGGTTAATTGGTATCGAATGAAAGGTATTACGGGTAAGTTATAATAAACAAAAAAAAGGGACCAATCGGACCACCCTTGCCAGTGGTAGGGTAATAAGAGGACGTTTTAAAAAGTGGGCGGACATAAATATTGGTAACAAAAAAAAGGTTGACATTACCTCTATACGACCATACCATTTTAATGGGTATGGTCCAATTTTAGTGGCACGTGCATCAGTTTGTATTGCTTTTATTTCCCCATACGAAATTAGGTGTTATATGGCGAACAGCAGTATAACCCGCATTGGGTGAGGGGTTCCAGACACCACTCTAATGAAAGCCCTCATTGAGGACACCATGAAAACCGCATTTTTTCTTGGCGGTCACGCCCCCTTTTTGTAGGAGGGCCATACAAAGTTATGAAATTTTACACAAAAAACCATATTCCCGAGTGTTTTACTTATCCACCTTCCGTTAAAATTATACCACGCCCATAAAAATAGTCGGAACGTCCAGATCTAATTTTTACCTTTCATTAATTACCAATATTTAGGCCCACCCACTTTTAACCACGCCTCTTTTTCACCTTTTATATAAAAGACACTTTTTCGACTCTACAACTACCAAAGGTGGCTCGATTGGCCTAATATTATATTATTTTTATATGGAAGGTATTTTTATTACCTTTCATTCGATACCAATTAACCCCCAAACCTCCTTCAAATCACTTGGGAAAATGGATTTTTATGAAAAAAAAAAAAAAAACTTTGACAGCCCCTCCTTCAAAAAGGGGGCGTGACCGCCGCCTTCTTTATGCCGCCCCAAAAAGTGGGCGGAAGGGGCGTGGCAGGGGACGTGGCAGGGGCGTAAATTCGCATGCGGGTTATACTGCAGAAACGCCAAGAATTGGAAGCCGTACATCTATCAAAAAGGTATTCATTTTCTTAATAGTTGGATACGGAGAAATTAGCATTTATCCATAGAAACATCAGCTATAACGGAGATTGCATTGAAAAAAATGCCACGCTAAACAAGAACACGTGGAACACTAGGCGATCACATGCAATTATTTGAGAAAGCCAATATAATAAATAGTGAGTAGTAACTACCAATTTACAATCTGGACATTGTTCCGAGTAAAAAAATATATATACATTATCGTGAGCTAACATTAATTTATGATCGATCCGTTAGTCAATAAGCCAAACGTCCTTTGTTAATCTAAATTCACTAGATAAGCTTTCAGTGAAAATAATACTATCCTTGGCTTATTCACGAATCACAATCAAAGTTCATGTGAAGTAATAAAATGGAGAGCTTGAAAAGGTAACGAGCCAAAACCAAGGGTTCAATGACTAAATTGTTAACGTATGTTCGTGGCAATTTGGCGAACGCTAGCATAGACGAAATATATGTTAAGCAGGAGAGAGTACAGCGGTTGCTTAATGATTTCCAAAACATTGAAAAGGATATGTTTGATCTTGATTGCGACGTCGAATCAGACCTGCCAGACTTTGAGGACAATTGCAAGGTTAAATGCCATCGCACGAGAACGCAGCCTTGAAGCACCAAGGTCATTACTCGCAGACAATACCATGAATACTACACAGCGCCAAGCCATTGAAGTTCGTTTGCCAAAAATAAATATTCTAGTATTTGAAGGGGATTACATGCAGTGGCAATCATTCTTCGACCTATACAGTTCCACCATTCATGAACGAGAAAATTTAACAGCGGCGCAGAGGTTTCAGTACCTAAGGGTGTGTTAAAAGGAGAACCATTAGCACTAATCCGGCATCTTCCAGTGACTGATTCTAATTATAATGAGGCGCTACAGAAGCTCATAAAACGATACGACAGAAAACGAAACGTCAACGGATTTATTAAGACATTCATGGAGCACCCAAACATTACACAACCAAATGCTGCAAACATTAGAAAATTGACGGATACAATCGACGAAGCAGTTAGAGGACTAAAGGCGTTAGGTGCGGATGCTGTTAAAAGAGATCCTTGGTTAATTTATATTACACTTAATAAATTATATAACGAAACCCGAACTCTTTGGGCGCAGGAAACAACGGAGCAGGAATTTCCCACTTTCTATGACTTATTGGCATTCCTAGGAAAGCGCATAGATATGGCTGAGTCATTAAAGGGCTACACAAGGAAAATTATCCCAAATCGAGCGACACCAGTATCACAAGCATATACAGTGGCTACATCAACTGGAGTCACTAGCAAATGCGCAATTTGCAAACAAGAGGAGCATCGAATATATGAATGCGACACTTATCAAGGCATGAACTCAACACAAAGGTCAGCAGCAATTCAAGCAAGCAATAGATGCTTCAACTATTTAAATGGCGGACACCGGGTTCAAGAGTTATCATTGTCAAAGGAAACACCATACCACGCTACATGAAGCATCAGATACATCGAGGGCAGCCAAGCAATCTAATCAACCAAGCGCTCAAGTCCACAAAATTGAACTAGCCACAAATGAGGCTGCAAGTGACATCGTAGATATAGCAGACTTGAAAACTTATACCACGTACCCCGAAACATCACACAATATCTTACCAACTGCCTTGGTGATGATTAGAGACGTCAATGGTCACTACCAAACATATCGTGCATTACTGGATTCTGCATCCCAGGCATCATTCATTTCTGAAGCATGTATGCGGGATTTAAGGCTAGAGCGCAAAAACACTAGAATTTTGGTAAAGGGGCTAAGTGAAACGGGAATGGTGACAACAAAGGGTTCCACAGAGATGATCATTAAGTCAACTTATAGTAAAGAAACACTAGCAGCACAGGTATTCATCATCCCGAAAGTATCCGTCATATCCAAATCATATAAAATATCAGAACGTGATGCCGAAATGCTGAAGGAGCTGCAGCTGGCTGATCCAATGTTTAACGAGATTGGACAAATCGAATTGCTTTTGGGAGTAGATATCTTCTTCAAATCACTAGCATCGAAGAAACTACACTTGCCAAGTGGCTTGGCAGCAATTGAAACTGTGTTCGGTTGGATTGTGGCCGGAGGAAGCGGCGCGAACCAGCAGAAAAATACCGATCTGACTAACTTTAATATTCTTTTAGACATAGATAATTCCCTTCGCAAATTCTGGGAAATCGAAGAACTTCCGAAAAGTAATTGACGAACCCCAGACGAATTAAAATGTGAAGAGCTTTTTCAGACCACAACCAAGAAAGCAGAAGACAACAAATTCATTGTAAAGCTGCCATTCAAGCAAACCCCTAGCATTCTTGGCACAACTTATAATGCCGCTCTCAATAGATTAAAGGCCATGGAAAGAAAATTCGAGCGTGATGAACAATTCGGAGCAATGTACAAGGCATTCATGGCGGAATATGAGAAGCTCGGGCATATGGAAAGGGTACAAGGTTGCAACCTTGCGATCAAATATTATGTCCCGCATCACGGAGTATTGAAGGCAGACAGCACTACTACAAAGCTCAGAGTGGTTTTTGATGCATCTGTAAAGTCATCTACCGGGATATCGTTAAACGACATACTAATGGTCGGTCCCACTGTGCAACCACCACTGCTCAAAATATAGTTCCGCCAGCACGAATTTTTACTGTGTGGAGATATAGAGATGATGTACCGGCAGGTGTGGGTGTCAAACCGAGATCAAGATACCAAAATATTTTGTGGCGAAATAACCAACATGAACAACCAGTAGTTTACAGATTGAAAACACTCACATATGGCACGGCATCAGCAGCGTACTTAGCAACACGTAGCTTAAAGGAAATTGGCTGTCAAATGCAATCAAGTCATCCCGAAGCAGCACAGATTATATTGGAAGATATGTATGTGGACGATATGATGACCGGAGTTACTAGTGCGACGAAAATCATAGAAGTTATGAAGCAGGTAACGATCGCATTGAGCAAGCATGGGTTCAGAATGCGCAAGTTCCTCACAAATAATGACGAGCTACGATCATTCGTTCGGAATCAAGACGCGGACGAAAGAGCAATGAAAGACATAGGAGAACCCTCCAGCGCTGCAAAGGAATTAGGTCTTCAATGGGATCCTTACGAAGACACATTCAAATTTACCGCGAATTTACCAGAGCGAGCCTTTCACACTAAACGCACTTTATTATCAGATGCACTTTTGATCCTTTGGGATGGTTATCCCTAATAATGATTAAAGTGAAAATCTTGTTCCAAAGCCTTTGGATGCAGAACTTAGGGTGGGATGATAGACTCCCTCCAGCAATCTTGGAAGCCTGGCTACAAATTAAAGGTGATCTCTTCGGATCTACGAGCGTGCGAATCCCAAGGTGGCTGCAAACAACCGATCAGTTAAGTTTAATAGGGTTCAGTGACGCAAGTGAACAAGCTTATGCTGCAGTTGTGTACGCACTAGTTAACACGAACAATGGTTTAAGGGCAACCATCATCACTGCCAAATCGCGTGTAGCACCAATGAAACAAATAAGTCTGCCACGATTAGAATTGATGGGAGCTTTACTGCTGTCCAACTTAATGAAGATGGTGGAAGAATCGTTAAAGTGCAAAATCACTAACATTTATTTATTCACAGATTCAGAAATAGTTTTAGACTGGCTGTCCGCACATCCTAGACGGTGGACCACGTTCGTCGCAAACAGAACAAGCGAGATCATAAGGATTTACAAACGAGAACATTGGTTTCATGTTGCATCGAAGGATAACCCAGCTGATATCGCATACTGTTTCAATGTGAACCGCCTTTGTGCTCAAACAGACGAATATGCACACATACACCTTCATCGGCACTTGTCCTCTTCGCCTTACTGGCTGAACCTTAAATGGTCCACAATAGTCGACGCCTACGTTATAAAACGGATGAGTGTATTGTACTCTCGCGGCAGGTAAGTTGTCCATAAGTTGGCCTCCTGTAGTTGGGTTTTGTCTAATGCATTTTATGCAGTTTTGCACTACCGATCTAGAAAGCACCTTGCCTTTTATTATCCAGAATCTCCGTCTAATAATACTGGTAAGCAAGCTTATACCTGGATGATTGTGTAGTAAGTGGGCATCTCTTACTACACACTTCACTGATTGGTGCTTCATTGGTAGGATGATTGGATGCTTGACGTTAAATGGAGCCAGTGACCGTTGGATACGTCCCCCTACGCGGAGCAAGCCCTTTTCATCGATGAACGGATTTAAACTCGCAAGCCTGCCTTGCCTTGGCAATGGGTTTTTGGTTCTCAGTGCTTCTATTTCGCTAGCGAACTCCCTTTGTTGAATGTGTTTTAATAAAATTTCTTCAGATGCTTGCCTTTCTTCTCTGTTAGCCTCTATGGTTTTATCTTTGGTTTTGAGGTTGTTTATAAAATGTTTCACAAGCGACAATACCTTGCACAACATCATGAAACTAGAGTATTTGCTCATAAAATTGTCCAGGAATTCGTTTATTACAACCACAAATGCGTCCATCTTTGAAGGCCGTAATTCTTCGGTCGTTAGGTTCTGTGATGAAATGCCCCTTAATTGTGCTGGTTTGGTTTTGTTGAAATCACTTAGCCAATGAGGCCCATGCCACCAAAGCTCATTTCCAACAAGATCAGTTGTACTCATGCCTCTCGATGCGATATCAGCTGGGTTATCCTTCAATGCAACATGAAACCAATGTTCTCGTTTGTAAATCCTTGTGATCTCGCTTGTTTTGTTTGCGACGAACGTGGTCCACCGTCTAGGATGTGCGGACAGCCAGTCTAAAACTATTTTTGAATCTGTGAATAAATAAATGTTAGTGATTTTGCACTTTAACGATTATTCCACCATCTTCATTAAGTTGGACAGCAGTAAAGCTCCCATCAATTCTAATCGTGGCAGACTTATTTGTTTCACTGGTGCTACACGCGATTTGGCAGTGATGATGGCTGCCCTTAAACCATTGTTCGTGTTAACTAGTGCGTACACAACTGCTGCAACATAAGCTTGTTCACTTGCGTCACTGAACCCTATTAAACTTAATTGATCGGTTGTTTGCAGCCACCTTGGGATTCGCACGCTCGTAGATCCGAAGAGATCACCTTTAATTTGTAGCCAGGCTTCCAAGATTGCTGGAGGGAGTCTATCATCCCACCCTAAGTTCTGCATCCAAAGGCTTTGGAACAAGATCTTCACTTAATCATTATTGGGGATAACCATCCCAAAGGATCAAAATTGCGGCTGGCATCTGATAATAAAGTGCTTTTAGTGTGAAAGGCTCGCTCTGGTAAATTCGCGGTAAATTTGAATGTGTCTTCGTAAGGATCCCATTGAAGACCTAATACCTTTGCAGCGCTGGAGGGTTCTCCTATGTCTTTCATTGCTCTTTCGTCCGCGTCTTGATTCCGAACGAATGATCGTAGCTCGTCATTATTTGTGAGGAACTTGCGCATTCGTCGCACTAGTAACTCCGGTCATCATATCGTCCACATACATATCTTCCAATATAATCTGTGCTGCTTCGGGATGACTTGATTGCATTTGACAGCCAATTTCCTTTAAGCTACGTGTTGCTAAGTACGCTGCTGATGCCGTGCCATATGTGAGTGTTTTCAATCTGTAAACTACTGGTTGTTCATGTTGGTTATTTCGCCACAAAATATTTTGGTACTCTTGATCTCGGTTTGACACCCACACCTGCCGGTACATCATCTCTATATCTCCACACAGTAAAAATTCGTGCTGGCGGAACTATATTTTGAGCAGTGGTGGTTGCACAGTGGGACCGACCATTAGTATGTCGTTTAACGATATCCCGGTAGATGACTTTACAGATGCATCAAAAACCACTCTGAGCTTTGTAGTAGTGCTGTCTGCCTTCAATACTCCGTGATGCGGGACATAATATTTGATCGCAAGGTTGCAACCTTGTACCCTTTCCATATGCCCGAGCTTCTCATATTCCGCCATGAATGCCTTGTACATTGCTCCGAATTGTTCATCACGCTCGAATTTTCTTTCCATGGCCTTTAATCTATTGAGAGCGGCATTATAAGTTGTGTCAGGAATGCTAGGGGTTTGCTTGAATGGCAGCTTTACAATGAATTTGTTGTCTTCTGCGTTCTTGGTTGTGGTCTGAAAAAGCTCTTCACATTTTAATTCGTCTGGGGTTCGTCAATTACTTTTCGGAAGTTCTTCGATTTCCCAGAATTTGCGAAGGGAATTATCTATGTCTAAAAGAATATTAAAGTTAGTCAGATCGGTATTTTTCTGCTGGTTCGCGCCGCTTCCTCCGGCCACAATCCAACCGAACACAGTTTCAATTGCTGCCAAGCCACTTGGCAAGTGTAGATGCTATGCATACAATTTTATACAATGCATCAACTAGGTCGCTTCATGTAATTACATTGTAATTACACTGCATAAACAGCAGTTTACATTTAGTTAGCTACATTGGTTGAATATTAATCTTAATCACTATATATCATAACTATATATATATATATATTTTTTATATATATATATATAATACAACAATTTTGTCATTTATAATAAAACAAAAATATATATAATATATATAATAGTAATTATAATTATAATTACTGTCTTTTATTACGCACTTTGTTCACTCATTAACTCATTAAGCAACCGCTGTACTCTCTCCTGCTTAACATATATTTCGTCTATGCTAGCGTTCGCCAAATTGCCACGAACATACGTTAACAATTTAGTCATTGAACCCTTGGTTTTGGCTCGTTGCCTTTTCAAGCTCTCCATTTTATTGCTTCACAAGAACTTTGATTGTGATTCGTGAATAAGCCAAGGATAGTATTTTTTTCACTGAAAGCTTATCTAGTGAATTAAGATTAACAAAGGACGTTTGGCTTATTGACTAACGGATCGATCATAAATTAATGTTAGCTCACGATAATGTATATATATTTTTTCACTCGGAACAATGTCCAGATTGTAAATTGGTAGTTACTACTCACTATTGATTATATTGGCTTTCTCAAATAATTGCATGTGATCGCCTAGTGTTCCGCGTGTTCTTGTTTAGCGTGGCATTTTTTTCAATGCAATCTCCGTTATAGCTGATTTTTGAAATACCGCAATTCCGAATGCTGATTGATGACTCCGTTGTTCAGAATTCACAATATTTCGTCTATGGATAAATGCTAATTTCTCCATATCCAACTATTAAGAAAATGAACACCTTTTTGATAGATGTACGGCTTCCAATTCTTGCTCGCCTTTAAAAAATTAGACAGAGAAGAATGTCACACACAAATCCAATGTCCAACAATCCTGGCAATGGTTGTAAATTAAAACAGTTCAACTTAATATTCGTGTATTTTATATTTGTATATAATATTTTATATTTGTGAGAACTTCCTCACCCTACGACGCACCAATTGAACTGTACTGAAAATTCTATATTAATGAAAAGGGAACGAATGAAATTTTTATATATAACTGACGACGCTGCTGCGCTGCCTACTTGTTTCAGTTCCTTTTTTTTGTGTATTGCTGCTGTTGCTACTACTGCGACGTCTAAGGCAGTGACTTCACTTTTTTTTTCTCTCTCTCTATAACAGAGCTGGATGCCAGACTCTGTCAAATGCCTTGGAAATATCGAGTGCAACAACTTTACTTTCACCAAATTTGTGAATAGACTGGTTCCACTTTTCAGTGAGATAAGCCATCAGGTCACCTGTAGAACGCTGCCTACGAAAACCATACTGCTGGTCATTAGGGATTTCACGTGATTCAAGGTATTGCATACGCTTACGATTGATCAGGGTTTCCATGACCTTAGAGAGTGTAGATGTTAGTGCAAGGGGTCGGTACGAGGAAAGAGATGACGTTTCGGAACAGGCTGGATAAAGGCTGTTTCCCAATTCCTTGGGACGACTCCAGAAGAATAAGAGAAATAGAAAAGTCTGCGCAGTGGTAATGCCAAGGTGGAAGAACACCTCTTCAAAACTATAGCAGGAATGCCATCAGGCCCAGCAGATTTATGAATGTTGAGATCATTTAATACTCTAGCCACTTGACGAGTACGGAAGTAAATCTGTCCCATAGAGGATTCAACTATTGCAAGTACAGGCGGCGATAACGCGCTATCTGGCAGCGTAGAGTTAGCTACGAAGTGTGAAGCAAGCAGATTAGCCTTGTCTACAGAGCTGACAGTTGGAATGTCATTGTGAATGAGCATTGGAATTGAAGACGAGGAAGTATACTGGCATCGTTTCATCCTCCCATATCTGCACTATTACTTCATGAGTGCTTTGCAGATTTAATCAGCTCCGTGGAGATGGCATCTGATTCCGAGGTATTGTTTCTTTTAAGCCACTTATTCGTTCTGCTAACTTTGTCTACGCTTGGTGGCGACAGTATAGTGTGGCCATCATTGGTGGAATACCAAATTCCTCAGTTATCTGATCATGTAGCTCTTCTAATCGCTCCCAAGATAATTTTGAGATCGGTGATCAGATAAACCTCTTTATGTTTGTAATATGTGCAACGTGTGGTGTACATTGCTTCATACCACAAACTTTTTGGTAGAACTAACGCGTTTGGTGTGGTCCCCGCTCTTGGCTCACAAAATTTCAACTCTCTAGGTCAGGTAAAAAACAGATAGACAAACAAAATCAAGTTAAATAAACGGTTGGGCGATTCCCCTTCTACGACCGGCATCACAGCACCAGGATTTACCCACCGTTCGTTTAGGGCGAGTCCTATCGCTTCAACCGCAGTTACTTCTAGTCTCTTCGCAGCGAAAATCAGCCTTGTTGACTCGAATCTGATGCAGTCTTTCTTTATATTCTACCGATATTTTTCTGCGCAATATGTGCTCGCAACAACCAAATTCTTACTATCTGACACCTGTATGACTCGTTTTCCATTGTCATTAGTATTCCGGTGTAACCTATGTGTGCCAATGAATACTGGCTCCCGATCTATTTTTGCAATTGCGTTCGACTGATTCAAATGAATCTTCCTTTTGCGGTGACGGTTGGGTTTCATTCTGTGAAGTGAGCGTACGTTCCATGAGAAAATTTCGAATCTTTTAACCAGCGTGGTTAGTTGTTGATAAGTTCCAGTTCCGGGGCTATTTTCTGGTTCCGTAATAATAATGTTTTTTTACGGGCGTGGTTACCGTTCTCTCGCCAAACGAAGAAGAAAATATCCGGTAAATCATTCAGATTTACCTTTTTAGGGAAAAATTACCGGCGACCACCACGGGGAGGTTTGTTTGCATTTCCACTAGTCGAAAAAGACACGGCTGTTATTCCCCTTATTCTGCTGATGGCTGACCGCCATTATTAGTACAAGTATACATTCTTCAAATATTCAAAAGTATAAGATTTAAAAAATAAAAATAAATTGCATAAACTAACAGTAACAACTAAAGATGTATTAAACTGTGATCTACCAAACAAAAGACAACGAATTAATTCCTTTTTAAAAAAATAATACCTATAGTTGGCGGAGTCAGCATCTTTTGGTGATTTGTCAGGATCTGGCTCTTTGCGAAAAGCCGTTACTCGAGCAACAGTATGCTTTGGGTTTTCTTTCTCAACTGAAATGTTCCATTGGTCTGACGAAACAGAAGCACCAAGAATGCGTACACCAATTTTTACACGAGCTCGCACGATAAGTACAGCGACATTTTGTTCTGGTTGTTGATGCAAAAACACCGGTACATGAATTTTTGACATCGGGTACAACGGATTCTGGGGTATAAGAATGGTTAACGAATCATCAGCTCGCAGATCCTTGTACGTAGATTGCGCTGCTACTAGGGGAACCTGTACAAATGATGTAAGAGGTTGAATTTGAACTTTTGGTTCACATAGTTCCGGATCTTTGGATGGGGGCTCGAAAACACTATAAGAAACATGCACTAGACGTTGTGGAACTTTTTTAGGAAGTCCACTATTACTTTTTTTCTCAGGTGGCGGCAATTGAGGCCACCAACTTGCAGGAATAACAACCTTCATAAGAAAAAAACTTTATTGTTAATCATATTCGAGTCAATTTTATATTAATGCATACCTCAGCTAAACATACGCCATCTTCTCCTTCAGGCATGCAACGTCCTTTTAAAGGCGTTCGTGTTCCACTTGACACGTATAAAAGAACGCAAATTTTTTGTCGCTGTAAATGACCACTAGGATCAGCACCAGCATGGAAAAGTACTCGCAAAACGGGTGCGTCCCGAGGTATTGTATGCCGTACTAAATGCGCTGATATATCCAAGTGCAGATTGGTCTGTTGCAATTCCATCAATGCCGCTGTTGTATTCTATAAAGAAATTAAATAAAAAATAGTAGATATTCGGTCTTTATAGAAATATAGACAGCTAAGGTCCGTCTTCTCAAACGCATCATTAAAACTCTTATGCTGATGCAAATGAAATATCGTTTTATGTAGATTTAGAGCTTAAAAAAACAACCCATAAAAATTAAAATTTTTCTTGTAAATTCTCTAATCGGAGATACACACACACACACTGCGTGCTCGTATTGTGGCAAAATCATCCACCAAATTACACAGCGAACAGCGCTGCTCACAAAGCACAGAGCTCAGACTTTGTCGTGATCTGATGCGATATAGCGATATTTAAAAATTGTATATTGGGGTCCCCAAGGGGCCGATCGCTTTTTCGATCGATATTTACAAAAAGTGTTTTCCATCGAAGACACACATGTGTACAAAATTTAAAGAAAATCGGGTAAATTTTGTAAAATATTTGTATGGGAGCCCCCCGAACCCGAGGTCCGAGGGGCCTCAAATTTTGATAGAAAGTATTGTCAACGGAAATATACATGTGTGCAAAATTTCAATAAAATCGGGGCATGGGAAGTGGGCTAAAAATTGATCAGAAAATCTGACCAGCCAGCCAGCCAGCCACGTGCACGCGAAGTTAATATAGAGAATTTAAAAATTAATGACTTGTGTAGGGAATTTAAAATAATTTGTGTCAGAAACAAGTAAAATACCTTTAAAGAAGACAGGCTTAGTTAGAGAAAGTTAGTAATATGTTCTATTGTGTACGAGTTATAAATTCGTGCATTATATTGTTACCAAATTTCGAGTTCGTAATGGAGTTTGCAAATCAAAACAAAACACTAGTTTAATTCCAAAAAACAACTAACTGCGATAAAACGTTATGCTATTTATAGTTAGTTAACAGTTTCGCGAAGGTTTTAATCTTTTCTACTGACAGTCTAGAGTGCCAAATCATACTTCTTCCTTACTTACAACTCATCCATAACAAGTACATGCAAGTTCAACTACATAGTACTAAAAAAAACAAACCATAAAAATTAAAATTTTTCATATAATTTCTCTAATAGGAGATACATATGTATGTGTTTAAAATTTGAAGGAAATAGGGCTAATTTTAAAAAAATTATATGGGAACACCTCGGTGCTCAGAGCCCGTTCATTCCAGAAATTTTGTAAAAAGTTTTATCCATTGGAGATACACATGTGTTTTAAATTTTAAGAAATTCGAGCTAATTTTTAAAAAAAATTTACAGGGGCACCAATCGGGGCTCAGGACCCGATCACTTCAAAAAATTTACAAGTTCTATCCATTGGAGATAACATGTGTTTAAAATTTGAAGAAATTCGAGCTAATTTTTAAAAAACCACTCGGGCCTCAGGGCTCGATCACTTCAAAAATTTTACAAAAAGTTTTGTCCTCCAAGGGTACACATGTCTTTATATTTGGCTCTACAACCGAGGTCCGGTCCTGGCCTCCCGCAAAAAGTCTTTCCACCGGTCCAGATTTCGAGCCGATGTCATCCAATTTGGCATCCCTAAACTCTGGGCGTCCTGGTCTACGCCATCCTTCCAGCGTAGGCTTGGCCGGCCTCGCTGTCGTGTTCCATTAATCCTAACGCAAAGGACTTTCCGAGCAGGAACCTCTTCAATCATGCGAGCTAGGTGTCCTGCCAACGGAGCCTACCTAGCTTAATTTTCTTCACGATTTCGACATCGCGGTAACGCTCGTAGATCTCATCATTATATAGTCTCCGGAATCGTCCTTCCTCACACACGGGGCCAACAATTCTCCGTAAGACTTTTCTCTCGAGCGCGGCTAAGAGGTCAGAATGATTTTTGCTAAGCACCCAAGTCTCGGATCCATATGTAAGTACTGGTATGACCATTGTCTTATATATATCAGCTTGGATGTTATGGTTAAGTTCCTGGATTTGAAGAGTCTTGAAATACTATAGTAGGCTTTTGTTGGCTTTAAGCAACCGTGCGCGTATTTCTGGTTCCATGCTGCTATCGGCTGATACAGTCGACCCGAGATAGTTAAAGGATTGCACTACTTCAAATTCGCGCTCCACTATTTGAATTAAGGGACCAATGTTTGGTCTTCTACTCGCAGACGTGGCCACCATGTACTTTGTTTCGTGCCGCCTGCTGTCTGTATGAAAGCTTCCTGTACAGTTCTTCGGTTTCTACCAATATCAATATCGTCTGCGTAAGCCAGTATCTGAATGGACTTATAGAGGATTGTTCCTCTCGCCGTTACGTCAGAGTCTCGGATCACTTTCTCCAACGCCAGGTTGAAGAGGACGCAGGCCTCAACAGTCGAAGCTTTTGGTCGTTTGCTGCATTGGTTAAAAGAAACTTTGCAGACAATACTACGTCTATTCGATCTTTATTTCATAATGGTATTCATTGTAGAACTGATATTGAGAAAGCTAATCTCTTAGCTTCTCATTTCGCTGGTGCGTCTACCCTTCCTTTAACTAACCATTCTCCCGAATCTAGGCCCAGGTATGTCTAAAATCTATTTCCGGAAACGGGTTGTTTCAAAGATTCTTAAAGAACTTGACCCTAATAAAGCGACTGGTCAAGACGGTATTCCGCCATTAGTATTGAAAAGATGTCTTCATACTTTGGCAAAACCGCTAAGCAAATGGTTTCATCTCTCAATGAAGAGTGGTGTTTTTCCATCAATTTGGAAAATACCAAATATTCAACCCGTTCCGAAAAAAGGTGATAAATCGGCACCTACGAACTACCGTCCAATTACTTTGTTGTCGTTTCTATCTAAGGTAATGGAATCTATCATTAATTTCAGACTAATGAACTATCTGGATTCTTTTATCCGATGTTCAGTATGGATTTCGTAAAAATCGCTCTTCAGGTGAACTAATGACGTGCATGACTCATTGTTTGGAGCGAAGCATTGAAAACCTAGGTGAATCAAGCGTTGTGTCCTTAGTTATTTCTAAAGCTTTGTCTTATTAATAAGATTCGTGCACTGAACTTACACTCCTCTCTCATTACATGGATTGAGAATTATTTATGGAACCGTAAAATAAAAGTTGTATTGAGCGGTATATCTTCAGCTTCACATGGGATCAATGCTGGCGTACCTCAAGGGTCATCCTTGTCGCCCACGCTCTTCTTGATATATGTATATCAACGACCTGTTGTCTTCTACAACCTGTGATATCTATTCATTTGCTGATGATACAACACTATCGGCTTCCATGAATTTGTCAGTCAAAAAGAATGCAATTCTCGCTTGATAGGTTCGCGATAATTCTGTTGAACATTCAAGTCATTCTTGATTGGGGCAGATCAAATAGAGTAGAATTTAACCCAAATAAATTTCAGTCTTGTCTTTTTTCTCAGAAGACAGTTCAACATTACATTTCACCTGTTATTAATGTTTCCCATAATTCGAGATCAGATTCACTGAAGTTGTTAGGTTTAAAAGTATCAAGTGATCTTTCCTGGAAAGAAAATATTTATGAAATTTCAAAAAGAGCTAGCCAATGTTTGGGCTTCATAAGACGTTGTAACTTCTACTTCACTCCCTCAGAAGTATTAGGATTTTTGGAGCACAAACAAAATGTAGGAGCTTTATCTGTTTTCTACAAATTCTACAACGGTAGATGTGCTTTAGAAACCCGTTCTCTAGTTCCAGGTCCTTTTGTCAGTAACGTAAACACTCGTTTAAGGTCCAATCAACATAGATTTGCCCTAAAACTTTTTTCTTGTAGAGCCCAACACTTCAAATCATCCTTTTTTCCAAGAGTCTCTTTGATGTGGAATCAATTGGTAGATTCCATGTTTCCCGATTCTTATAATCTGCAGGTCTTCAAATTAGCCGTTAACAACTTCCTGAAGGATGAAGATGAAGGTTGAAGTGCTCATAAGCTTTTTTTTGAATATTCTGTCATGGCTTTATAAAGTTCTAACCTGGCTATGCTATCATAAGCGCCTTTAAAGTCTATAAAAAGATGGTGTAGTGAGTTTTAAAACTCTAGAAATTTTTCCATCACCTGACTAAGGGTGCAAATCTGATCAGTTGTTGATTTGCTTGGGATGAAGCCACACTGGTATGGACCAATGATGATTTTAGAATATGGGGCTATCCTGTCTTGAAGAAGAGGAAAAAATCGTATACGCGGTACTCAACAACGTTAAACCACGATAATTGCTGCATTTTGTTATATCTCTCTTCTTATGTATGGGGCACAGGATCCCTCTTCGCCACTCTTCTGGCATAGCTTTGTACTGTTCTAGTTCACGGACGAGATTCTTTTCCTAGGCTGCTTTCATTCGCCGGTGAACTGTTTTTTCATATCTTCTGAGCTCTTTATATTCATCTTCGCGTGTCCGCGTTCTATGAGATCGATGCGTTGCTCGGTACGCAACATTCTTACGTTCAGTCATCATCTTACATTCATCATCGAAGCAGTAGTTTCGATCTCTACGACTACTGCCTAAGATTGAGTCAGCAGTACTAATGACAGTATTTTTAAGGCGTGTCCATTTCTCTTTTCCGCCTGACATCTCAGCACCAGGACTTACTCTCCAAACATTTAGGGAGAGGCCTATCGCTTGTCCGTAGTTGTTTCTGGTCTCTTCGTTGCGAAGGGCAGCCGTGTTGACTCGAATCTGATTCGCGGATGCAGTCTTTCGTAATGATGCAATCCGCGCTCGGAGCACCATACCAACAAAATAGTGGTCCGAGTCGACGTTGGCACCTCGGTACGTTCGTACCGTCATCAGGTTCGGGTTGTGGCGGCGGTCTATCAACACGTGGTCTATCTGGTTGCGACTGGCTCCATCGGAAGATACCCAGGTGGCTTTGTGGATATTTTTACGCGCAAACCTTGTAATCGCAACGACCAAATTATTGCTTGCTGCCATCTCTATGACTCCTTGTCCATTGTCGTTAGTGTTCTCGTGTAAGCTATGGGTGCCAATACTGGCTCCCTACCTATTTTAGCATTAATATCGCCCAGAATGATGTTTACATCATACTGAGGGCAGGCATAGACTTCGCGTTCGACTGATTCAAAGAATTCTTCTTTTTCATCATTTGGGAATCCTCTGTAGGTGTGTGAACGTTAATGAGGCTTATGTTTTTTAAATTTGCCCCGCACGCGAAGGGTGCATAGCCGTTCATTTATTGCTTTAAATCCGAAAAGAGTGGGTTTCATTCTTTTGCTGACTAAAAACCCCACCCCGAGCACATGATGTCTTGAATGACAGCTGTAATAAATGTCATATTCTGATTTTTGTAAGACACCATTCCCTGTCCACCGCATCTCCTGGATTGTTGTTATGTTAGCGTTATATGTAGACAGGGTATCGGCCAGCTGCTGTGCAGCTCGAGCTCTATACAGTGAGCGTACGTTCCATGAGAAAATTCTTAAATCGTTTAGCCGTTTTCGTTGTCATGGTCGTCGTCGTTTATCAGTGCATCCAAAGCTGCTTTTGGGTTCCGTAATAAAAAAAAAATTAAGGGGAGGTTATTGCGCTCGCGCAAACATTTTGAAGGGACTAGACCGATCATTTAGCTTTTCCTGCATTGGAGGAAAATTACCAGCGACCACCACGTGGAGGTTTGATCGCACTTCCACCAGTCAGAGACCAGTCTGCTGATGCACTCCAAAAAGTTGGTTGTACAAGTGTTGTCCATCGGAGATACACATGTTTATAAAATTTAAAGAAAATATTTTAAAAAATTTTATATGAGACCCCAAATTTAAATAGAAAGTGTTCTCTCTGGAAATACACATGTGTGCAAAATTTCAATAAATTCGGGCTTTGGGAAGTGGGCTTAGACATTGATCGCAAGATTCCACGACAGACACACGTGCCACGGGTAAGCAAAATTTATCTACCTTTAAGTTTGATTAGGGAGGTATCCTTTCGGTTTTACAAAGTAAACCTTACCGAGAACAACTGAATACATTTTAAACGAACCAGAAATTATTGCAATGCCTATCTGCGGTGAATCAAATTCGTCTACGATCAAAAATTGAGGCAAAAAATACTACAATGTCCCAAAGGTAGCACAAATTTTTGGTCAAGAATCAATAATACAGCCTCGTCGTCGGTTCCAACGCTCATTTTTTAATGACATTGCCGTTTTCAGCTCTACAGACAAGGCTAATCTGTTTGCTGCGCATTTTGCAGCTAGCTCCACGCTTCCAGATTGTGCATCGATGCCGCCTGAACCTCAGAGTATTGATCATTCTATCGGACAGATATTCATTCGTACTCGTGCAGTCGTTAAAGTTTTAAACGATCTCAACACTCACAAATCCGCTGGGCCAGATCTTCTTCTTTATGTCCTGTATCCCCTTGTGGTTCCTAGGGCCTCTACTACGCCTACGCGCCATCGCGTGCGGTTCCTGGCAATGAGCTTCAGCTCTCTCCAACTCTTCCCCAATTGCCGTGCCTCCTCCTTAACTGTTCTGAGCCATGTATTTCTCGGACGACCCGTTCTTCTACCATCCTGAGATAACGGGTTCCAAGAGCCCTGGACCAAGAACGAAAAAATTCTGGGATTCCCAAGTAAACTAGGTAAGTTGATTTATGACAAAGAAAATGGGAGACCAAGGTCAGCAATTCTGTGCCGTCACTCTCTCAACATTTACTCCATAAATCAATTTATTTTCAGAGATTTAGTCGCGATCTCCGTAGAGACGCTCTCGCCACAAGGAAGCAAGAGCACCACAAACTTTGCAGCTGCCTATTTCCCAGGCGAGGAAGAAGACCCCCCTCAACAACACAGAGCTTCATCAACTTCTGTACAACTCAAGGTCAAAAATATATAATCGGATGCGATGCAAACGCACACCACGTAGTCTGGGGAAGCACCAACACTAACATCAGAGGTGAGCAACTCTTTAACTATTGTTCATCTAAAAATATTATGATAAACAATGTGGGGAACGATGCAACCTTTATAAACGCCATAAGGAGCGAGGTACTGGATCTTACCCTATCCGATACAAGGACGGCCAGCACGATCCATAAATGGCACGTAATGAAGGAGGCATCATTTTCCGACCACATGTATATTAGATTCAATATTGAAACTCCTAACAGGGCTCAATCCCTTATTAGAACCCCTAAACATACTAATTGGCAAGTCTTCTCAGACCAACTCAAATGTAACTTAACTGGTATATGTACTCCCATTAACTCTATTGCTGAACTTGATAACTCAGCAAACGACCTTACCGAGGCAATCATAAACGCCTACCACGCAAGTTCCCCTATAATTCGCATCAGGTGCACCAGGGACGTTCCATGGTGGAATCACGACCTCGAGGCTAAGCGAAGAGAAGTTTGTAAACTCTTTAACAAAGCCAAGCGTACACACACCTGGACAGCCTATAAGACTGCCCTAACCAGATACAACGTGGCTTTAAGGGACAGCAAAAGAAAAAGCTGGAGAGAGTTTTGCGAAAGCATCGACACACTGCCAACAGCTTGTCGACTACACAAAGCCCTCTCACTTGACCACAACAATCCACTTGGTTCGGTAAAAAAACCAAACGGTGAACTTACATCCTCTAGACAAGAAACTCTTGAGTGTCTGGTTAAGAGTCATTTTCCCAAGTGCATCATACTAGATAATCAAGAAGTATACGAGGATATAAACATGCACCCACACCTTATCTCAACTGAAGCCTACAGACGCTCAGCCAGCATTTTCCAACCAGAAAGCATCCGCTGGGCGATAAACTCTATGGGACCATACAAGTCTCCAGGTGGAGACGGGCTTTATCCAATCCTCCTGCAGCAAGGCATTAAATTAATAAAACCAGTACTCGTAAAACTCTACAGAGGCAGTCACAGCCTAGAATACGTTCCAAGGTGCTGGAGAGATGTGCGGGTTCTGTTCTTACCAAAAGGAGGGAAGAAATCCCCCGAGGTTACTAGGTCGTATAGACCTATCAGCCTTACATCCTTCATCCTAAAGTCTATGGAGAAAATAATAGGCCATTACCTAAGGTCCAACGAATTCCCTTGAATACAAGCCAACACGCATACCAGACTGGTAAATCGACGGAAACAGCACTACATGAGCTGACAACTGAAATCGAAGACACACTTCGAAGCAAAGAAATGTTATCATGCGCCTTCATCGACATACAAGGCGCTTTTGACAACACTAGCTTCGAAGTAATTCAAACACAATCTAGATCACAGTTTCCCAAAGTGTGCTCCGGGGAGCACTTGGTGCTCCGCGAAGAATATCCAAGTGCTCCGCGGCGGAAAAAAAAACAAAAGTCCAGCTAATTTTGTGCTTCTGAACTGCGCAGCAATCAAATTTGAAATGATCATTTAAAAGAAGTCAATACATACAAACAAAGTAAGAAATAATTCGTGCAAAAAAAGAAACGATATGGGATTATGAAAGGGACAATCCCAAACAGAAATAAATACAGTTTTTGTTCGATCGGTATTCATAAAGGTTAAAACGAATCGTACTGCGGTGTAGTAAATGAATACTTTGCTTTTAGTGCGTGATTTTTACTTTTTTTTTTGTTTTTTGTACATTAACGTGACTTTGTGGATCAATTGACGTGAAACCGAGAAATCAAAAATAATAGAATGGAACGCTGGCTAATGTCTGGGTCCGAACCCGCTGAAAACTCCTTAATAGCACCCCCATCAGTTACTAAAGAATCAGCAACTGATAGGTACATATGTATGTCCAAACAAAACCATTTGTTTTATATATTTTTCAATTCTAGTGCGAAGGAAAATGACGCAATGGAGACAGCATTGTCAGAACTTTCTAAAGATTTTGAGGCAGACAATGTGGCTAGTACTAGTTCAATAGTGATCAGTGCTACAGAAAAAAAACAGTAAAAAGGAAGTACCATGATACATATTTAGTCTTGGATTTGCTGAGACAAGTGACAACAAACCCCAATGCGTAATTTGCGGCAAAGTGTTGCCGTCAAACGTCATTTTGAGGGGATTCATCCAGATTGCAAAAGCAAACCGACTATTTTCTTTAAAAGGAAGTACGCTGAACTTACAAAATCTCAAACAATTATTACCGACCACTCAAAGACCGTAAATGAAAACGCGTTTATGGTGTCCTACTTAGTGAGTTTCCGAGTTGCGCAAACTGGCGAAGCCCATACAATCGCTGAAAACTTAATAAAGCCATGCGTTAAGGACATTGTTGAGTGTATGTTGGGTGAAAAGGCCAAAAAGTTAGTTGACACCGTTGCTTTGTCAAATAACACAATATCACCAAGAATCGGAGATTTAGCAGAGAATGTCAAAGCTACTTTACTTTCGCGAATAAAAGTCACAAAATTTGCGCTGCAAATGGATGAATCAACGGATGTTGTAGGACTAGGCCATTTTAATAGTATTTGTGCACTACCAATACCTACAGTCCTTTCAAGAAGATCTGCTTTTCTGCAAGCCGTTGAAAACTACAACTGGTGCTGAAATTTTTAAATTAATAGACGATTTCTTCATTGTCAATGACATCCCATGGCTTAACTGCGTGGATCTGTGCACAGACGGTGCCAAGGCCATGACTGGAAAAACGTTCGGTGCCGTTTCAAGAAATAAACAAAATATGAAAGAATGCAGCAGTAGTCATTGCGTTCTACACCTCCATGCCCTTGCAATTAAAAAAATTCCACTGTCCTTGAAAAAGGTCTTAGACGAAAGCGTTAAAATAATCAACTTTATCAAATCACGACCTAAGAATACAAGGCTATTCAAAGTATTGTGCGATGACATGGGCAATCTACATATATCTTTACTTCTTCACGCAGAAGTAAGGTGGCTTTCTCGCGGCAAAACACTGACGCGGCTTTTCAAAATGAGGGCTGAAGTCAGAACCTTTCTAATTAACGATTACTTCGATTTGGGCGACAGGTTGTGTAATGAGCGTTGGCTATTGAAATTGGCGTATCCAGCCAATATTTTAAAAAAATAAAAAGAAAATCTAGTTTTGTGCTTCCCAATGATCAACGAATGTAAAGAGGAAATAGATTTGGACATTCCTGACGATATTTTAAATGAGTTTCATGCCCACCTGCTAAGTTTGCTCGAAAGCTTCCACTACTATTTTCCCAAAGAATACCATTCAAATATTAAAGAAAATATGTGGGTTGCAGACCTATACGCGTTGGAAAAGCCAGCTTCTCCGACATCGTTGCAATTTGAGTGCTCGATTGATTTGACATCAGATTCTTCGATAAAGGCAAATTTTGAAACGAAGAAGTCTTTATCAGAATTCTGGTGTATGTTGAAGGACGAAATCAAAATTTTGTCAGATAAAGCCAAAATAATTCTTATGCCGTTTGCAACAACATACATGTGCGAGTCAGGATTCTCCGCCTACGTTGAAACCAAAACAAAATATAGATCCCGTCTCGATGCAGAGCCATATATTCGGTTGCAGTTGTCCCAAATTCAACCAGATATACCAGCATGTTGCAGAACTAAACAGGCACATCCTTCTCACTAGAATTAACTTTCTGAGCTTTTTATTGAAATACTATTATGTATATATAATTTTATAATATTATTGAATTCCTTATTTTCTTAAATTAACATTATTTTTTTTTGTTGAAGTAACTTGTTTTCTTGAATTTAATAAAATATATTAACAACAGTTATTGCATTTTCTACATAACTGCGAAAAATAGCATAAGTGCAACGAAGTGCTCCGCAAGAAATTTCTCACCTGAAAATTGCTCCGCGACTACAAAAGATTGGGAATCGCGGATCTAGATCAAGGGGCATCGACTTCTCTACCATAGGATGGGTCATGAGTATGCTAAGAACCAGGAAGATTCAAGCCTCACTCGGCGAGGAAAGCATCACAATAGCGGCAACCATAGGCTGTCCACAAGGTGGTGTCCTATCGCCCCTTCTGTGGCTATTAGTGATGGATCAGCCGCTCGCCAGGCTAGACAACAACGACAACAACAACAAACAAGTCAAAGAATGGTGCAAAGAGGCTGGACTAAGCGTCAATCCTGACAAGATAGTTTGCACCCTATTCACCAAAAGACAAAAAATAACGCTACCAGCAATACAATTCCAAGGCAAAACCCTTCAATTAATGCCAGAAGCCAAATATTTAGGGGTCGTGTTTGACAAAAAATAAAATGGAACCCCCACATATCATATATCACAAACAAAGCTAATAAAGCTTACTTTACCTGACAACGTATTTTTAGCAAAACGTGGGGAATAAACCCGCAAATTACCCTCTGGCTATACCAAAGCATAATCAGACCCAGGATCACATACGCGGCCCTGGTTTGGTGACCAAAAACAGAACAATCAACGACACGCTCAAAACAACCAACCACATAATGTGGTAAAACGTCAGGGACGCACAATAGACCTAAAGGTCGCAGTGCTCAGGGCTTTTTAGCCCCACCTAATACAATAATAATAATATTCTGCGACTAAATATCGATACACTGGCTGATATAACAGGTCTTGTATTTACTGCAACATATAGCAGTTAGCCTATTAATTTTTGATAGTTTTTGTTATCATCAAGTAAATGTTCATCTGTCATATTCCTAAAATATCCGGGATCCAGAGGGATATTTGACGTTTTAGCATCTGCCAAACCACTTGATGATATGATTTCCTCAATATAACTTTTCTGATTCAAAAAATAATCATTATTTTTGTCATTTTCGATTTGAATTCCCAAATAATGTGTTACACTGCCAAGATTTGTGATTTCAAAATGTTCTGATAAATTGCGCGCAAATTCTTTAATAATATGTTCGTTCTTGCACCCAACATAAATAAGAACATAGCATTTTTCAGCTTTGTCTCCATTAATATATAGACATGGATCTGAGCTGCTTTGAACAAAATTATAATCTAGTAAAATTTTATGAATTAACTGATTCTAGGCTCGTGCTGACTGTTTAAGTCCATATAATGACTTTTTTAATTTACACACCTTATTAGGCGTAACTGAAACTTCAAATCCGGATGGCTGTTGCATAAATATTTCTTCTTCGATTTGGCCATTTAAAAAGGCTGTCTTCGCATCATAATGAATCACTGACATTCGCCTTTTTCTGTAACTGATAGTAGTAGACGACATGTTGTTTGACGTGCCACAGGCGCAAACACTTGGTCATAATCACATCCATATTGCTGACTAAACCCTTTAGCAACAAGCCTTGCTTTATATCGACTTATATTTCCCTTATAGCCCTTTTTCACCTTAAAGACCCATTTGCATCCTATTGCTTTACGTTGTGCTGGAAGATCAACTAAATCCCATGTACCGTTTGTCTGAATAGAATCCAATTCATCTTGCATAGCCTGTTTCCATTTGTCCTTATCAGGCCCTGTTAATGCTTCCTTATGATTCTTTGGTTCTGTTGGTACTTCTGATGAGTTGCATACTGAGTAGATGTATCTTTTTGGAGGTACACCTTTATTGACCCTTTGTGATCGCCTTTCAAATCCAATAAAATCTTCTTTTAAGCTTTCATTTGCACTGTCGGAAATTTCTAATCCAGAAACTTCAGAATTTACACCATTTTCCGGCTCGGCCATTTTTAATTTATCAACTATATCACAGTACAATTCTGGTTCGATTGTTGTAGACTCCTCCTCAACTGTAGTATCATTTATGAAACGAACATCCCTACTGATTATGATATTGTTCGTACTGCAATTTAATAAACGATATCCTTTAGTATTTGCATCATGACCAACGAATCGTAACTTTATTGCCTTTTCATCAAACTTTTTACGTTTCTCCTTCGGGACATGTGCATATGCATATGAACCAAAAATTTGAAGATGTTCCAAATTTGGTTTTTTACCAAACCAAAGTTCATGTGGTGTTCCTTTAATGGATCTTGATGGTAATCTATTTTGTATATAGTTGGCGGTAGATATTGCCTCTTCTTATCCAAATTTGCATCTATAAGCATGCATCGAGCACTTTCCACCAAATTTCGATTTTTACGCTCCGAAACTCCATTTTGTTGTGGTGTGTATGGTGCCGTATACTCAAACTTAATACCTCCACTTAATAGAAATTGTTGCAATTTTTTGTTCACATATTCACCTCCTCGATCTGACCGAATAGTAACAGGTTTCTTGCCAAATTTTGTCTTGACCAATTCCACAAAATGAATAAATTTTTCAGCAACTTCAGTTTCTCATGCATTAAATAAATCGTACAATATCGAGTGAAGTCATCTATAAACGTTACAAAATAACGATTTTTGCTCGGTGTTATACTTTCCATTGGACCACATACGTCACTATGAACTAAATCCAATATTTTATTTGTACTTGAACTGGAAACCTTTGGAAACTTTTATCGTGACATTTCCCTATACTACATACTTCACAAACATTATTATGCGCACATTCTTTAATATCAATACCTAGTGCCATTTTTTCTTTACACATTAATTTGATAGCATCATTGTCACGATGACCTATCTTTCGATGCCATGTATTTAAACAATTAGTAGTGCACATTTTAGTATCTGCCATAAACACTTGATTTCTCTTTCGAAGAATAAATAAATTCGAAATAGCATCTGCCAATGCAATTGTCACATTTTGAAATTTATTTTTTTTAAAACAAAACTTCAAATTCATTTTCCATTAGTTTTTTAACTGACAATAAATTGGCCATCATTTCAGGAACTGTTATATGTTTTCATTTTTTTTTCACTATTTTTTCATCATTATTGTGATTTATGAACTTTATGATCGTATTACCACGACTTGACAATGAACTTCAACACCATTGGCCACTGTAACGTATTGTCTGAAATTAGCATCAAATTCAGTAAATATGCTTTAGTAGTAGTAGTAGTAATTATAATTGAGAATTTTTTTTACACGTTTGGTTTTTATAATATAGACATTATTTTACTTAAATTTAGTAAATTGCCGACTTGGAATTGGCCAGGCTACACAAAATTGTATTTTAATTGTCTTTATTTTTTGATTTTAATCTAAGTAATGTTGAAAGAAGTAAATCTGTCGAAAATGATTATGTGTCCACTCAATATGAACCATACTTACTTTGAATATAAGAACTTAACCTAAGAGAAAGAAATAAAAAGAATAGAAAGAGATGCAAATGGGAACATGCGACAGGAGACACCAGTGGTTATATGTGCAAGTGCCTGAATAGTATATAAAATTCATTTCGTTATAATGTGTATAATAATTTTAGTGAGTTAGTTCAACATTTATACAATCTTATTTGTTTACATTTATAGCTTGCAAATTGTTTGCAACAAATTAACGTTAATAATATATAGATACTTAGATTAGTATAATTACACATCTAGTTTGTAAGCACAGATTATATTTAGCTTTAATAAATCAATGATAATGAGATAGGATAGGATAGTGTGACTACAAATCTAGTTTTGATATACCGCCAGTTATTAGGCCTAAATTTAATTTAATATAATTTGTTTACATTACATTATTTATACAGTTTTGTTTATTTTTATTAATAGTTTCTTTTTGTCCAAATAATGTTTAAATTCAGCTTGGTTTCGAAACAAATTTTCCAATCGAGGATATTGAAGATGAGAACTGCTTAGTCCCTATAATTATTTGTTGAACTCCTTTGGTAAAAGGGCGAGAGAAACAGGTTGCCCCCTCCCGGAGAAGCAAGTCCGGATCGGAGACCCCACAGGGGATACTGATTGGCGACAGATAGTATCGGTCATGGATTGAATAGTTGGTGTTTTCAGAGAAAATGTCTTGGAGGATAGGGTTGTCATGATCCTGCAATGCAGCTATTCTTTTTTTTAGAGTAACATCAGGTAGTTGAGCAGGGGGTTAATTCCAGAATCCTCATATAAAGTTTTATTGCTGTACCATTTCCCTGATTCTATTTTTCAACGTCTCTTGAGTTAATGAGAACGGCTAATCTCGCGTGGGGATTCACTTTAAGAAGTTAATGGAGACTGATTCCCGGGTACCTGATAGATTGCCTGAGAGGGATGGTGTTCCCTTCAATAACGAGTTTGAGATATTGACTTTCTCGTACCGCAAGATGGTGTCCCTTACCGGAGGCATTTCTAAAACAGTAAATATGCTTTTATTATTTGTAATATGACTAGTGGCCACTGAATCTATACCACGCTCCACTGAAATTGTTTTTATTTCTTGCGAAAGAGAGACAGAGTTCATCACAAATTATATTTTCTTTAGCCACACTAGCTCTCTCTTTCTCACTTTTACTGTCTTTCCATTTTTTATACTTTAGTTATTTTTGGAATGCCCCTTTTTTTACAAAAATAACATACTTTATTGTCTTTATTATTGGCCATATTCACACTAAATGCTTTATCTTTAGGCTTACTGGTTTTTCTTTACGTTCATACACTTTAATTAATTTAGTCTTGACAAAATCTGAAGTCAATTCAGTTTCTTTTCTAGTTTAAAGAGCTGTTATTAAATTAGCATTATTTTCCGGTTAACTGCTCAACATTAGAGAAACTAAAATACCATCTGTGAACATTTTTTCACCCAGAGCACTCAACTGTTGTGTTAAATCAAACATATCGTCCAAATGTGATTGCATATCGCCATCTTTAGTTAACTGCATGCGAAATAATTTACGCATAAAAATTATTTTGATTTCACGTGATGCCTTTCGAGATTTTCCCACATTTCTTTAGCACTATTTGCTGACCGAATTAAGATTAATAGGCTGTCTTCCATCAATAATCCTATAACTGCAAGTTCTAAAGTGTCCTTTTTTATCTAATCATCCGAAATTGGATCTGGCTTTGGTTTTGAAACTACATCCCAACATTCGTCCTTGTTCAAAATGAGTTGGGTCTTAAAACTACAATTATGATAATTGCCATTGCGCAATTTCAGCATATTTACGCCTGTTCTGTTAAAATCGTCCATTATAACCTTTATTAACAAATATCACACACTTTAAATTACTCTACTTTAAATTTATTTAATAAATCAATGCTCTAGTACGTTTAACTGGGCCCATAACCAGTTAAAATTATTGCAGACTTTTTTTTAAATAAATAAACTTTATATTGAATGAAAACAGAATTCTAAGCACATGTGTTTTATTCAATAACTTTAACTAGAGTGAATTGCATAGATATTGAACACAAAAATATTTCAATGACATACAGTAATATCAGTGCGTTCTTAGTGTACACAATAAAATTAATTCTACAGTGTTGCTAATGTGGTATAAATTGATAATATGAATAATGTGTACGTATTTCTTCAACTAGGTCCATACCAGTGTGGCTTCATCCCAGGCAAATCAACAACTGATCAGATTTACACCCTTAGGCAGGTGATGGAAAGATGTCTAGAGTTTCAAAACTCACCATCTTTTTATAGACTTTAAGCCGCCTATGATAGCATAGCCAGAGTAGAACTTTATAAAGCCATGAAAGAATTCGGAATCTGGGGCTGCACATAAATGAGAGCAAAACAAAGTACATGGTGCCACGTCTGCGAGTAGAAGATCCAACATTGGTCCCTCAATTCAAATAGTGGAGCGCGAATTTGAAGTAGTGCAATCCTTTAACTATATCGGGTCAACTATAGCAGCCGATAACAGCATGAAACCAGAAATACGCGCACGGTTGCTTAAAGCCAACTAAGCCTACTATAGTCTGTCAAGACTCTTCAAATCCACTAACTTAAGTATAACATCCAAGCTGCTGATATATAAAACAATGGTCATACCAGTACTTACATATGGATCTTGGGAGCTTAGCAAAAACCATTTTAACCACTTAGCCGCGTACGAGAGAAAAGTCTTACGGAGAATCGTTGGCCCCGTATGTGAGGAAGGACGATTCCGGAGACTCTTTAATGATGAGATCTACGAGCGTTACCGCGATGTCGACATCGTGAAGAAAATTAAGCTCGGTAGGCTCCGGTGGGCAGGACACCTAGCTCGCAAGAGCAAAGAGGATCCTGCTCGGAAAGTCCTTTGCGGTAGGATTTATGGAACACGACAGCGAGGCCGGCCAACCCTAAGCTGGAAGGATGTCGTAGACTAGGACGCCCAGAGTTTAGGGAAGCCAAACTGGATGATATCGGCTCGAAATCGGGACCGGTGAAGACACTTTTTGCGGGAGGCCAGGACCGGACCCCGATTGTAGAGCCAAATATGATGATGAAGGTCTGCTTTGCATTTAGTAAATGCGTCATTGCAACTCCTTGTCAAGACGAACTTCACGTCCTTCTGAGTTAAATAATAGAGGTGCTAATTCCGAAGCGATCATCGGCATGAACTTGCGACAGAAATTTACCAATCCCAAGAATGCCTTCAGTTGTGTGACATTGGATTGGATCGGGGCATTTTGAATGGCCGCATTTTGGCCAGACTGGGAGTAATTCCATTACCACAAATGACGTGCCCGTGGTATTCAACTTCTCGTCTAAGAAATATGCCAAAAATGTCCCAAAATGGCAAGAGCGCGCTAACCTTTTTAACTCTACTGTATACGATGTAATAGTTTCACCATGTTGCTGTTCCCGTTTGCGAAATCGTCAACTGAATTCACTGTTACTAAATGTTCAAACTGTGCTATATATGTTTCAATGTCTGACTAACTACTATCGAAACACTCTAATGAACCCACAAAAGCCATTTTGAAAGTTTTACGTATTTTATCAAAGTTAAAAAAAATCGAGAACTATAGAAAAAAAATAATGAAAATCACGTTAATTACTGCTACAATATTTTCGTAATTCAGTCGATTTACAGCAACTATTGTGCTAACATTTACCATGTTTATCGTTTTAGTTTTTTTTATACTCGTCGCCAATTATTATGTCCGTGCCCCGGAATTAATGCGCTAGGAAATAACACTGAGCATTTATTTGATATTTCTTACTCAGCATATTGGTATAATCTAATATACATGTACATAGATATGTGTGTAGATATATACATAATATACAGATGTTACTAATGAAGAATGAAGCTATTAATACATTACAGCACTGAATAATAGGGCAAAGTCCATATGCGCTGGACTACTTGGTGAAAGCGCAAACAAAATTGAGACTGCCAGACGTGAACCACGTTCTAAATCGGTAATTGTCATAATGAGATGTCGTGAAGCCGTCTGGGTGGTGCTTTGTAATTCATCCAAACTTAAAGAGACAAAAACTCATGTAAGCCAAGGTCTGCCATACAATATGTGTAGAAGGAGGGCCAAGTTGGCGGAAATCGTAAAGGTACTACGTGAAGGAAAATCGTTATTAGAGATGATAGGCTTCTGGTTGAAGGAAAAGTAATCCCTTGGGACACTTTAGTGAGACTTAAATTCGGAAAGGAAAATGGTATTGATGAATTAAGGAAAATACTTGAAGTGTCCCCTTTATGCATAGAAAAAGTAAACAATGAAGTTCTCCACCAAAATAGTGCGAACATAACGACAGTAAGAAGTCAAATTCAAAGTCAGAAACGTCGAGGTTCCAAGCTCTCAAACTATTAAAACAGCCGCTGTAACAAGGAAATTAGATAAGCGTTTACACGAGCATTACATTTTCAGAATGAAATTAAAAAAAATGTAGAATTATTTTCTAATATTATAATTTTAAGTTATAAGGCTTAAAAAATAAGTTATTGTTTGTTGATTTTTTTGATTATGTTAGAGATTTTGATGTTTTTTTACTTTTTGAAACACATGTGTTAAGAAAACAACCCATAAAAATTAAAATTGTTCGTGTAAATTCTGTGATAGTGGATACACAATGTGCAAAGTTTGAATAACATCGGGTAAATTTAAAAAAAAAATTGGGAGCCCCCTATACTCCAAAAAATTTTAGAAGTAGTGTTTCCATCGGAGATACACATGCGCATAAAGGAAATCGGGTACTTTTTTATCAAATTTGTATGGGTGCCCGCCGACCCCGGAGCACGATCACTGCCAAATTTTTACAAGAACGTAAGAATGGCAGAGTGAGTGGAAGTATTTTCTTTTTCTCGCCAAGTAATTGTTCGTTATATTAAAGTTTACAGTGTTGCGCATTGCTGACGGGTCTTTATTAAGTTCTCAAATAATAACTTTAATAATTTCACACAATTTTAACAAAAACAACATACTTTGTTTACGTAATATTGAAAGTTAAAGATTTTAAATTTGCTGTTCCCGTTGTATCCCCCTCTATTTATTTCTCTATCTCGAAATATGTCCACAAACATATCCACCGAAATAAACACGAGCGGAGTGCATACCCGCTGTGGAAATCAGCGAACGTAGCAACAGCTTTAGTACACAAATATAATAGCACTCCGTCATCAAAGGCCAAACAACAAAAGTCTGCACACCTACTGAAGCATTGCATAAAAATGCTGCTGATGTTGCAGGTCAAGCAAGGGCTCTCACTCTCAGCAAATCTGAAGAGCGCATAAAAAAACACACCAACGCTATCATGAATTGGTTTTCTACTGAAATGAGCACTCTGCGTACTTACTTAGTGAATAAAATCACACTCTTCAAGCAAAGTTGAACCAGCAGGCTTAATAACTTTGAAGAGTCACTCAACGACCTTAAATTACGTGTGAAAAAAATTGAATATGATACGGTCAGAAGCAACAACAATAAACAGTCAAGCTGATTTACATAAGCGGTGATGCCATACTCATAGGAGTCACGCAACTGCAAGAAGAAAATCTTAAGTCGATTTTCCACCACCTGTGCCACACAGTTAAATGTAAGCCCCCAGTATTGAAAGTTATTTTTCGTAAAAACGACGGGATATTGCCAACGATCCCCCCATATTTGGTACTGGGCTCGAAGGAAACAGAGTTTTCAAATCCATTGCAGAACATTGCAAAAGTAAGGGAAAGCAGCTCTCACTTCACGATGTTGGTCTTGACTCTAATAAAACCATTTATATGAATGAAAGTCTAACATTTAGAAACCGCTCACTTCTGCAAAAAGCTGTCCATATTTTTCACATAATTTTTTTTTTTCATATATTTTTATTTATTTTGATTTATTTTTATTTATTTATTTCTTTAACTTTGATCATTTTAAAACTCACCTCTTTTAACTTAATTATCTATATATTAATTTTGGATTGAATAATTGAAGCCTAATAGTGAAATTTGAATTCAGCCCTATCGTTCTATAACTTCGAAATCAGCTGTGTTATGTCAAAAAGATCTAAAATAATTTTTTAATCTATATAAAAAAAACAACAATTTTTTTTTCAGCTGTCAAACAGTTGACGTAAATTGTCAACGTCAATCTAAACAAAACCAATGCGCGTTTGAATTATTTATGGTATACATTCAAGTTGATTAGACTGTATGAATATCAATTTATGCATGTGAAAAAAATAATCAAAGACAATATTATAGTAATAATTAATTCTTTCTTTTCACTTCTCTTGAAAACCAATTGGGTGTTCCGTGTGATTACCTTTGGACCCATGCCGCCAAAACGTGGGGGCAGTAATTTGGGTCAAAGAACTCGAAATGCTACAAACTAAGAACAACGTGAAGAGCGAAATGAAATTGAAGGGATTAGGTTACGTGCAACGCGTCGTATTCGAACTGTTTCCAATGTTCCACGAGCGGCTTTCAGTTACGATGTTTCAATTGACTACAGAGTTCCTACGAATGTGTTGCTATTGGACCTGTGAACTTATTTCGCCCATATTGTGAGGCATTGAAATACAAAAATGAAGCAAATGGATTGTGTTGCGCAAATGGAAAAGTGAAATTAGCGCCATTGGTTCTACCACCAGAGCCATTGTACTCATTGGTTTCAGGAACTGGAACTGATTCTATACATTTCCTTACAAACATACAAAAATATAAAAACTGCTTCATAATTTTTTTATGCCGTCTCGATCATTACTGACGATAGGAACGACATATTGTTGATGGTTGATTTTTTTTGTTTACATTCTACATTCTATTTAATGTTTTCGATAAAATGAAAAAACTGGAAAACGAAAAAAAAATAAAATTAATTTTTTTTTACTTTTATGTTGATTCGCGATCTCTTCAAAACAAGTCGTTATTTCAATTCTATTCCAATAGATTCCAATTGTTTGAGTTGCGTGAGTGTCATTTGACAGCTGATCTATTTGCACGGTTTTTCTTTTGCTATCTGTCAACGCATCCCGATGATTCCGACCGACATGCGACATTAGACTTTAAGCGCTTGCAGTTTCGGGTGCGGTTTGCATTACAATAAACAAATCACAAAGGCAGACAATGGGTGTTTGAGGCATTTACCTTGAAAATCCATACTTCTCGTGTGGTATGTCGCCTGTTCCGGTGTCGGAAAACCCGCAGCGTTGTTTGTTAACGTTCCAGACGTTGAAGTAAAACTTTTTTGATGTTTTGGGAAAAAAGACCTCCAAAAGACCACCACAACACCAAAAAGAAAATTTCCGAAAGACCCTTAATAACAAAAGAAACTTAAAAATCACAAAAAAAAACCATTAAAGACCCTCAAAAGACTCCTCAAAAGACCCCCAAATGACTCTCAAAAGAAGCTTTAAAAATAGTCAAAAAACCAAAAGACCACCATAAGATACCCAAAAACCACAAAAAACCCTCAAAGAACCCCCAAAAGACTGTCAAAATACCCCCCAAAAATTCTCAAAAGACCATTAAGAGACCCCAAAGAGACCCCCAAAAGACCTTCAAAAAGCTTAAAATTACCCCCAAGAGACCATCTGAAGCCCCAAAAGACCTACAAAAGACCACAAAAACATTTTCATTTTTACTTTGATTTAATATTTCGAATAACTTTTCACAAATCCACAAATCGATCACAAACTAATTTTTTGAACGTGGGACAGACAACGTCTGTTGAAAATAATTATTTGTTTTTACGTTTTTTGATAAAGCAAGTATGTTATTTTATTAAATGGATTCAATTGCATTGTTTTATGAACATGAGCGTGAGTGTGAGGGAAGTGCAACGAGAATACGGATTCTCAGAAGAGAGCGTAGGCAATTAAGATGCCGGTTTGATCCCTATGATTTACCGGATGGCGCGTAAGTAATTCTACACTTAAAAATAGCTGAAAATATTTAATATAAATCTAATTTTTTATAATTGCGCAGCTTCCAAAAAAACTTTCGGTTGAATAAGGCGGCGTTTGCATATGTGTTGCAGTAAAAACAATTCTAAGATAATTTCATCACGCAACAGGTAACACTTATTTTTGTTTAGCTTTAGGAAGTGTGTTAAAAATTGATCACAAGATTGTACCCATTAGCCAGCCAGCTACGGGCACGCGAAGTTAATATAGAGAATTAAAAAAATGAATTAGATATGTTTAAGCCATTTTTTTAATTATAAAAAATGCAAAAACGTAGGCGAAATTCGGTAGAGGTAGTTGAGGTGAACTCCTTGGCTATCGAAATGATCTTAAAAGCGTGAATGTCAATTTCAGAAGAATGGAAGAATCATATGTAATGCGCGTAAAAATCAACAACAGCATTCTCTTTATAGTTCATATTTATGTCAATGGGAGCCACTGGCAACACGACTACAACAGGCTAATGGAACTGTTAAATAATCTAGCTTCAAAAGATGTAATGTTCATAGGGGATTTCAACGGACGTTTGGCCTGTCTCAGAACAAATTTGTAAGCGGAAGTAATGCATCAATTGTGCATATGAATCCCAAGTCAAAATACGAGATTTGTGACAAGAAGGGTATAAAGATACTTGAGCTGGCGGATGTATTCGACGGTTATATTTAAATTGGAAGATGTGTAGGTAATTTTGCCGGCGAGTTTACTTTCATCCGCGGAGGTTAGAGAGAGAGAGAGACAGTGAGAGTTTATATTTTGCAAATACTCTCTTAAATATTCTTAAATATTAATACACTAAAAGTTAAAAATGCAATTCCGCCATAAAAGCCATCAATCATCAAAAGTTCCTGCAAGGAAAAATGATTTGACAAAGAATGTGTTAAAGATAAAGCCAACTCGTTGCTTTTTTAAAGTTAATTAGGACAGCTAAATTTGTATTTGCGCTCACGACAGAATTAAACCGAATTTTCGAAACTGCAACTGTTCCGGAAAGCTTCCTAAAAGCAATCATATATCCTCTACACAATCCTTTACTACAGTGGCCGCCGTGGCTCAGTGGAAATGCACATGGCTACTGAGCAAGAGGTTCGTGGTTCGAATCCCAGTAACACCAGTATTTTTCATGGTGTCCCACCTCTCGCGAATGGGTGACAAACTTTCCGAGCGTAAAAACTTGTCATGGAAAAGCTTCTTAATTCGGATCCAGCCTTAAATTGTAGGTCCCTTCCATTTGTGTCCAAAAATTTACATGCGCAACACATGGCACGGATGTCGGGGCGCCAAAATTTAAAAAAAAAATTAACTCGATTTTCTTCAAATTTTATATACGTATTAATCTCCGATAAAAAACACTTTTTGTAAAAATTTGGGAGACCCCGGGCCCCAGGGTCATTGGGCCCCAAAAATTTTTAAAAAAAAATTAACCCGATTTTTTTTAAATTTTATATATACGTGTGTATCTCCGATGGACAACATTTTTTGTAAAGTTTTTGGAGTGAATGGGCCCTGAGGCCCGAAGGGTGCCTATATAAATTTTTTAAAAATTAGCTCGATTTTCTTCCAATTTTAAACACATGTGTATCACTGATGGACAAAACTTTTTGTAAATTTGTTGGAGTGATAGGTCCCTGAGACCCGTGTGGTGTCCATGTAAATTTTTTAAAAATTAGCCCGATTTTGTTAAAATTTTAACACATACTCATCTCCAATTAGATAATTTACATGAAAAATTTTAATTTTTATGGGTTGTTTTTTTATATCCTCAACATAGAAAAGGGGACCGCAATAATCAAACTAATTTAGAGGAATACCTTTTTTTACACCTCAGTAATAGTTAAAAATTATACAAAGTTGGAATTTCCACCAAATTCATCCATATCCTAAGAGCAATGTATGAAAACAATGTAGCGTATGTATGGGATGGTGAATCGATATCTGAGGAATTTACAACCTCAATGGGGGTGAAGCAAGTGTGTATATTGAGTGCACTGCTATTTATACTGTTTATAAACGATATAAGTGAGAAGTAAGGGGAGGAATAGATATCTGCCGAACAAAAATCCCTGCACTTATATATGCGGATGACATTGTCTTTCTTGTGGATACGAAAAATGTTATGCAAGTAATGATGAACAGACTCAGCGAATACTGCAAATGCTGGTACCTATTCGTTAACCTGTATAAATCCAAGACTATGGTTTTCAGAGGTGGTGGCGGCAGATACTCAAGAACTGAAAAATGGACATATCGTGGCGTGGCTATTGAAAATGAATGCATATACAAATATCTAGGAGTTCAGATATCAAGCAGTTTAAATATGAATATGCACTTGGGGTCGAAACTATTTGAGGCTAAGCGAGCAGTTTCTTTGGTCTGGGACGTTGCATTACAAATAAATTTGTCTGCTATAGCTCAAAACAAAAACTTTTTCGCGCAACTGCAATATCAGTACTCTTATATGGAAACTTCTCCGATATTTTCTGAAACGAATATTTTGCAAATTCAAACTAAACAAAAAGTAATAATCTATACGAGACATATGCTAATGAAGCCCAATCATCGAACTTTCGAAAAAGTACTTCTTAACTGTAACTTAATGGAAAAAAACAACCTATATAAAAATTTTCATGCAAATTCTCTAATAGGAGATACATATTATGTGTGAAAAATTTGAGGGAAATCGGGTTAATTTTTAAGAAAATGTACATGTGCACCACTCGGGTCTCAGGGCCCCATCACTCAAAAATTTCTACAAAAATTGTTGTTCATCGAAGATACACTTGTAAATAAAATTTGAAAAAAATCGGGTTAATTATTTTAAAAAAATTGTATGAGGCCTCACGACCCAAAATTTTTACAAAAAGTTTTGTCCATCGGAGATACACATGTATGTAAATTTAAATAAAATCGGGCTACTTTTTAAAATAATTATAGGGGCACCACTCGGGCCTCAGGGGCAGTTCACTCCAAATATTTTACAAAAAGTTTTGTCCATCGGATTTACACATGTGTTTAAAATGTTAAAAAAGTGTTGTCCATCAGAGATATACATATCTGTAAAATTTGAAATAAATCGGGGTAATTTTTTAACAATTTTTTTTAGGCCACACGACGACCAAAAAGTGAAAAAAAAAATTCTCCAAAATTTTTAAAAAAGTGTTGTCTATCGGAGATACACATGTATATAAAACTTGAAGAAAATCGGGTTAATTTGTATAGGGATCTAAGACCCCGAGGCCCGAAGGTCTGTAAATTTTAATAGAAAGTGTTGTCATCGGAGATATGCATGTGTGCAAAATTTGATTGAAATCAGACTTTGGAAAGTGGGTTAAAAATTAATCGGACACGCGAAGGTAATATAGAGAATTTAAAAATAAGCACAATATTAAAAATCACAAAGGCAGACAATGGGTGTTTGAGGCATTTACCTTGAAAATCCATACTTCTCGTGTGGTATGTCGCCTGTTCCGGTGTCGGAAAACCCGCAGCGTTGTTTGTTAACGTTCCAGACGTTGAAGTAAAACTTTTTTGATGTTTTGGGAAAAAAGACCTCCAAAAGACCACCACAACACCAAAAAGAAAATTTCCGAAAGACCCTTAATAACAAAAGAAACTTAAAAATCACAAAAAAAAAAACCATTAAAGACCCTCAAAAGACTCCTCAAAAGACCCCCAAATGACTCTCAAAAGAAGCTTTAAAAATAGTCAAAAAACCAAAAGACCACCATAAGATACCCAAAAACCACAAAAAACCCTCAAAGAACCCCCAAAAGACTGTCAAAATACCCCCCAAAAATTCTCAAAAGACCATTAAGAGACCCCAAAGAGACCCCCAAAAGACCTTCAAAAAGCTTAAAATTACCCCCAAGAGACCATCTGAAGCCCCAAAAGACCTACAAAAGACCACAAAAACATTTTCATTTTTACTTTGATTTAATATTTCGAATAACTTTTCACAAATCCACAAATCGATCACAAACTAATTTTTTGAACGTGGGACAGACAACGTCTGTTGAAAATAATTATTTGTTTTTACGTTTTTTGATAAAGCAAGTATGTTATTTTATTAAATGGATTCAATTGCATTGTTTTATGAACATGAGCGTGAGTGTGAGGGAAGTGCAACGAGAATACGGATTCTCAGAAGAGAGCGTAGGCAATTAAGATGCCGGTTTGATCCCTATGATTTACCGGATGGCGCGTAAGTAATTCTACACTTAAAAATAGCTGAAAATATTTAATATAAATCTAATTTTTTATAATTGCGCAGCTTCCAAAAAAACTTTCGGTTGAATAAGGCGGCGTTTGCATATGTGTTGCAGTAAAAACAATTCTAAGATAATTTCATCACGCAACAGGTATCACTTATTTTTGTTTAGCTTTGGGAAGTGTGTTAAAAATTGATCACAAGATTGTACCCATTAGCCAGCCAGCTACGGGCACGCGAAGTTAATATAGAGAATTAAAAAAATGAATTAGATATGTTTAAGCCATTTTTTTAATTATAAAAAATGCAAAAACGTAGGCGAAATTTGGTAGAGGTAGTTGAGGTGAACTCCTTGGCTATCGAAATGATCTTAAAAGCGTGAATGTCAATTTCAGAAGAATGGAAGAATCATATGTAATGCGCGTAAAAATCAACAACAGCATTCTCTTTATAGTTCATATTTATGTCAATGGGAGCCACTGGCAACACGACTACAACAGGCTAATGGAACTGTTAAATAATCTAGCTTCAAAAGATGTAATGTTCATAGGGGATTTCAACGGACGTTTGGCCTGTCTCAGAACAAATTTGTAAGCGGAAGTAATGCATCAATTGTGCATATGAATCCCAAGTCAAAATACGAGATTTGTGACAAGAAGGGTATAAAGATACTTGAGCTGGTGGATGTATTCGACGGTTATATTTAAATTGGAAGATGTGTATGTAATTTTGCCGGCGAGTTTACTTTCATCCGCGGAGGTTAGAGAGAGAGAGAGAGAGAGACAGTGAGAGTTTATATTTTGCAAATACTCTCTTAAATATTCTTAAATATTAATACACTAAAAGTTAAAAATGCAATTCCGCCATAAAAGCCATCAATCATCAAAAGTTCCTGCAAGGAAAAATGATTTGACAAAGAATGTGTTAAAGATAAAGCCAACTCGTTGCTTTTTTAAAGTTAATTAGGACAGCTAAATTTGTATTTGCGCTCACGACAGAATTAAACCGAATTTTCGAAACTGCAACTGTTCCGGAAAGCTTCCTAAAAGCAATCATATATCCTCTACACAATCCTTTACTACAGTGGGCGCCGTGGCTCAGTGGAAATGCACATGGCTACTGAGCAAGAGGTTCGTGGTTCGAATCCCAGTAACACCAGTATTTTTCATGGTGTCCCACCTCTCGCGAATGGGTGACAAACTTTCCGAGCGTAAAAACTTGTCATGGAAAAGCTTCTTAATTCGGATCCAGCCTTAAATTGTAGGTCCCTTCCATTTGTGTCCAAAAATTTACATGCGCAACACATGGCACGGATGTCGGGGCGCCAAAATTTAAAAAAAAAATTAACTCGATTTTCTTCAAATTTTATATACGTATTAATCTCCGATAAAAAACACTTTTTGTAAAAATTTGGGAGACCCCGGGCCCCAGGGTCATTGGGCCCCAAAAATTTTTAAAAAAAAATTAACCCGATTTTTTTTAAATTTTATATATACGTGTGTATCTCCGATGGACAACATTTTTTGTAAAGTTTTTGGAGTGAATGGGCCCTGAGACCCGAAGGGTGCCTATATAAATTTTTTAAAAATTAGCTCGATTTTCTTCCAATTTTAAACACATGTGTATCACTGATGGACAAAACTTTTTGTAAATTTGTTGGACCCGTGAGACCCGTGTGGTGTCCATGTAAATTTTTTAAAAATTATCCCGATTTTGTTAAAATTTTAACACATACCCATCTCCAATTAGATAATTTACATGAAAAATTTTAATTTTTATGGGTTGTTTTTTTATATCCTCAACATAGAAAAGGGGACCGCAATAATCAAACTAATTTAGAGGAATACCTTTTTTACACCTCAGTAATAGTTAAAAATTATACAAAGTTGGAATTTCCACCAAATTCATCCATATCCTAAGAGCAATGTATGAAAACAATGTAGCGTATGTATGGGATGGTGAATCGATATCTGAGGAATTTACAACCTCAATGGGGGTGAAGCAAGTGTGTATATTGAGTGCACTGCTATTTATACTGTTTATAAACGATATAAGTGAGAAGTAAGGGGAGGAATAGATATCTGCCGAACAAAAATCCCTGCACTTATATATGCGGATGACATTGTCTTTCTTGTGGATACGAAAAATGTTATGCAAGTAATGATGAACAGACTCAGCGAATACTGCAAATGCTGGTACCTATTCGTTAACCTGTATAAATCCAAGACTATGGTTTTCAGAGGTGGTGGCGGCAGATACTCAAGAACTGAAAAATGGACATATCGTGGCGTGGCTATTGAAAATGAATGCATATACAAATATCTAGGAGTTCAGATATCAAGCAGTTTAAATATGAATATGCACTTGGGGTCGAAACTATTTGAGGCTAAGCGAGCAGTTTCTTTGGTCTGGGACGTTGCATTACAAATAAATTTGTCTGCTATAGCTCAAAACAAAAACTTTTTCGCGCAACTGCAATATCAGTACTCTTATATGGAAACTTCTCCGATATTTTCTGAAACGAATATTTTGCAAATTCAAACTAAACAAAAAGTAATAATCTATACGAGACATATGCTAATGAAGCCCAATCATCGAACTTTCGAAAAAGTACTTCTTAACTGTAACTTAATGGAAAAAAACAACCTATATAAAAATTTTCATGCAAATTCTCTAATAGGAGATACATATTATGTGTGAAAAATTTGAGGGAAATCGGGTTAATTTTTAAGAAAATGTACATGTGCACCACTCGGGTCTCAGGGCCCCATCACTCAAAAATTTCTACAAAAATTGTTGTTCATCGAAGATACACTTGTAAATAAAATTTGAAAAAAATCGGGTTAATTATTTTAAAAAAATTGTATGAGGCCTCACGACCCAAAATTTTTACAAAAAGTTTTGTCCATCGGAGATACACATGTATGTAAATTTAAATAAAATCGGGCTACTTTTTAAAATAATTATAGGGGCACCACTCGGGCCTCAGGGGCAGTTCACTCCAAATATTTTACAAAAAGTTTTGTCCATCGGATTTACACATGTGTTTAAAATGTTAAAAAAGTGTTGTCGTCCATCAGAGATATACATATCTGTAAAATTTGAAATAAATCGGGGTAATTTTTTAACAATTTTTTTTAGGCCACACGACGACCAAAAAGTGAAAAAAAAAATTCTCCAAAATTTTTAAAAAAGTGTTGTCTATCGGAGATACACATGTATATAAAACTTGAAGAAAATCGGGTTAATTTGTATAGGGATCTAAGACCCCGAGGCCCGAAGGTCTGTAAATTTTAATAGAAAGTGTTGTCATCGGAGATATGCATGTGTGCAAAATTTGATTGAAATCAGACTTTGGAAAGTGGGTTAAAAATTAATCGGACACGCGAAGGTAATATAGAGAATTTAAAAATAAGCACAATATTAAAAATGAGAGGAGAGCCAATTATCTGTAACATGTGCAACCTAATTAATTATAATTATGCACCGATTTCCCTTTAAAAAAAATTAAAATTAAAAAATTAAAAAAATTTAAATTATGTAATAAAAAAAAAAAATTAAAGTGTTTTCTGTTAATTTGTCAATATGATAGACGGCCTTCAGTCAAACCATAGACTAAGAAACCATGTAATCATATATATATTTTTAAGAAAATAAATAGTCAGTTTACTACTACATCTACTGATAGTATATTTCACCGAACAGTGAAACCGGTCTTTGCAATAATTTGGTGAAAGCAAAGCTGTTGCACTCGATATTTCTAAGGCATTTGACAGAGTTTGGCATCAAGCTCTTTTATCCAAAATGCATGCTTATTGAGTCGCATTAGACGCTATCTTTTGGACCGCTCAATTCAAGTTGCATTAGACGATTTCAAGTCTAACGTACATCACTTAAATGCTCGCATTCCCCAGGACTCTGTTTTGTCCCCGACACCCTTTCTCATATTTATTAATGATCTTTTATCTGTGACTTCTAATACTATTCACTTTTTGCTGCGACAGCTGTTCGCGCCAACTAGGGACGAATCAATCATCTAGTACATTCGTGGTACTAGATGATTGGTGGTATGTGTTGTGTATATGTACTCAGAGATGTGTTCGGACAGTGAGTACAGCAATCGCACTGTCTGCCCGCACACAAGCTCTGCAGTCAGTACAGCAATGGACAGCAACCGAAATAGACTTACTGTACTATAGAGCATATTGTTGTTAATAAAGAATATTACACTGCATGAAAACCTGTTTTTTAATTAAGAATATAATATTGGCGACGAGGTTAAAAAGGATTACGCGTGTTCAATAAATAAATTTAAAAAACAAAATTAAGCTATATCACAGTCAGCCAAAACCAACAAAGAAAACTTTTTTTGTAGTGAATTGTGCTCGTCTTGCGTGCAAACGCCATTTTGCAACGAATACAAGTACACAAGCTTTAATAAATGCAGGATAATCTAACTCCAATTAAAGTCGAAATAATAAAGGAAAATTCAACTAAGCACATAAATTCTAAAATGCCCCAATTAACTGGCTATAGAGGCATTTATTCCAGGAGAAGATTTTGAATCATATGAAGATCGTTTAATGCAATATTTTCTCATAAATGATGTGAGCGATGAAAAAAACTACCGCTTTTCATCACCGTTATGGGTGGTGAAACTTATAAAATTTTAAAGAGTCTAGCTACGCCAAAGTCACCCAGTGCACTTAAGTTCGACGAAATCGTCAAACTATTAAGACAGCATTTTAAACCGAAAGTCAACAAAAGAGCCGAGTATTTCAAATTCTCTTAGTCGAAATAAGAACAAGGGGAATCCATACCGAAATTCATTGTGAAGCTGAAGTCATTAGCTCAATCTTGAGAATTTGGTACCTTCCTAGACGACGCTTAAACAGATAAGTTCATTGTGGGAATAATATCCGAAAAAAAATCAGCAAGAGCTTTTACAATATCCTGAGGTAAAATTTTATAAATGCTGCGAAAAAGACTTGAACATTGAAATGTCTATTAAGGAAGTTAAGACACTAAATCCGCCCGAAGCGTGCCACTACATTAGTCAGTTCGATAGAGCAAGGGCACGTCATAGAAGTCCGTCAAAGCAAAGTTAACGGGTGTTTTTTTAAGAGGTTGCCGATTTTTTTTTTGAATAAAACACATATAAAATTATGAAATGACCAAAATTTTTTTTTATTTGGTAGATAATTTTTTGGCATTTAACATTTAAACACAATTTCTGGCATATGGCTACCACGACTATTTTTCACAAATGTCATTCTGGAGGTCCAATTTTCCAGCACTTTTTCAAGCATTTGAGGGCGTATGTCAGCAATGACACGTTGAATATTGGTTTCCAAAGCGTCAATCGATTGAGGTTTATCCACATAAACCAATGACTTCACGTATCCCCACAAAAAGTAATCGAGTGGCGTCAAATCGCACGAACGCGGAGGCCAATTCACCGGACCATTTCTCGAAATAATGTTGTCGTTGAAAGTTTCTTTCAATAAGTCGATTGTTTCACGTGCTGTATGGCAAGTGGCACCATCTTGTTGAAACCACATTTCATCCATATCCATATCTTCAAGATTTGACAACAAAAACTCATTTAACATGGTTCTGTATCGATTTCCATTCACGGTAACGCGTCGTCCTTCCTCATTTTTAAAGAAATATGGACCGATGATCCCACCAGCCCATAGACCGCACCAAACAGTACATTTATCAGGATGCATTGGTAATTCTTGAACGGCGTGTGGATTATCTTTGCTCCAAATGCGACAATTTTGTTTGTTGACGTATCCATTTAACAAAAAACGCGCCTCATCACTGAAGAGAATTTTACGGTAAAAAAATGGATCTTCGTTCAATTGATTTAACGACCAATCACTGAATTCACGGCGCAAACGATGGTCGTGTGGCTTTAATTCTTGCACCAATTGAATTTTGTATGGCACCAAACCCAAATCTTTACGTAAAATTTTCCATAAAGTCGATGGACAAAGTCCAATTTGCTGAGCACGACGACGAATCGATAAATTGTCGTTTTCTTCGACACTGGCCTCCACGACAGCAATATTTTCTTCTGTACGAACTCTTCTCATTCTTGTCGGTGGCTTGGCATCCAAAAGAGTGAATGTAGACCGAAATTTGGTAATTACGTTCTTTATGGTGGTCTCTGACGGACGATTATGTGCACCATAAAATTCACGAAGTGCTCTATAAACATTTTTAATTGAACACTGATTTTGAAAATAAATTTCCACGATTTGAAAACGTTGTTCTGGAGTTAACCTATTCATAATGATTTGCCAAACAATACTGAGTAGAAATGCCACTTTGAGCTGTCAAAACAACTGTCATAAAATAAAACGACATCTATCGGAAAAACAAACCTCCTTAAAAAACACCCTTTATAATAGCCAGAGAAGAAATCAGAATGTGAGAAGTCCAAGTCCAAGAAGTAACAATAGTCAAAGTGATACTGGAAGATATCGCCACAGCCAAAGTCCAAGTCAACAAATCAAAAAGATCGGCATGGTAATTGCAACCGATGTAAAAGATATAATCATCACGAGAGTCAGTATCCAGCGAAACATTGGCAATGTTATAGTTGATATAATTATGGGTATACATCAAGGGCTTGCTGGAATAAAAGTCAAGGTGGAACCGTCAAGATAGTCAATAGTCTCAATCGAATAAATCCACCAGTGGAGTGTAGTACAAATCGAAAATGAGGAGATATCAATGGAGGTGGATACCTCCATCAGTTTAGTTAAGTATAAAAATAAGTTCAGTCATATTCGAACTAGATATTTTAGAAACCATTAAGATTAGCAATTAGGCCAGTCTAATTGTTTCAGTCCCAAAAACTGAGGGCGAAATACTAGTCACCATACCTGGGATGGTTAAAACCGAACATTACCCTCTTCCACGAGTAGGCGACATTTTTGCTTATCAGCAGTTTCTCGTTGCGGAAGAGTCCAGGGAATATTTAAAAATAAATACCCATTAAGGCTTATTTAGGTACAAGAGGTTACCATTTGGGCTGAAAAGCGCCCCCTCTATTTTCCAATCCATCATGGATCGGATACTACTAGGTCTGGATGGAGTTGTTTCATATCTGGATGATATTTTAGTAGGGGGTAAAGACTATCAAGATTGTAAGAATAAATTATGGTTGGTTTTAGAAAAGTTCAATAAATATAAAGTACACATAAATTTGAGTAAATGCAAATTATTGTTGCCTAGTGAAGAGTACTTAGGTCAGTGCTTGTCCGCCGAGAGAATCCGTCCTAATATCGAAAAAATTCAGGCACTTGTCAATGCTCCGGCTCCCACCAATGTAAACCAGTTGCAGTCTTTTTTGGGTTTATTGAATTATTATGGAAAGTTCATCCCTAATCTATCAACCCATTTAATAGATTTATATTATCTTTTAAGAAAAGATGTTCATTTCGTGTGGTCGCTTAACTGTCAGTCGGCACTCGAAAAGTGAAAGGGTTTAGTTCTTAAAAACAATTTGTTAGAACTGTATGACCCTAGCAAACCAATCGTAGTTGCCATAGATGCAAGTCCTTATGGGGTTGGCGCAATTTTGTCCCATTTAGTAAATGGGGTAGAAAAACCTGTCTTATTTGCATCGAGTACTTTGTCTCCGGCAGAATGTAACTACTTCTAACTTAATCGAGAAGCTTTAGCAATTGTGTTCGGTGTAAAAAAAATTCACAAATACATTTACGGACACAAATTTTTATTTGGAACAGATCATCAAGCACTTCGGGGAATATTTAATCCCCACAAGTCCATACCTCCGGTTGCAGCAGCGAGATTGCAGCGCTGGGCGGTTATATTGTCGATGTATGACTACCAAATTGAGTATCGTAGGGCATCCCAAATGTTGCATGTGGGTGCTTTATCTCGTTTGCCTGTTCAGTCAAAAACATATATTGATAGTGAAGGTATATAACTTGCGTTTGTATAAATATACATAAGATTATATACACATACATAAGAAACCAAAACAGTAATAAATAACTCTGTGTTTTCTCAGTCTATAAAATAGAAAGATTGCATTCATACATGTTTGCTTTTTACTCTGCCTATTAGAGTATTATTCTGCGTTGCGGTTTGTCCCAACAGTGGTTATGGGCCCAGACATATTTTTTTTAGTCATAGTTTCAATTATAGCTATCATGAGTTCCGCGTTTTATCAAATTGATAAATTAGACGTCACTAACTACGATGGTTGGAAAGTTTTAATGAAATCGGTATTAGTACACTGTGAGCTTTGGGGTTATGTTTCAGGAGCAAAAACAGCTCCAGCCACACCAGCGGAACTAACGGCATGGAAGGTAAAAGATGAAAAAGCACTGGCAACACTGCTTTTGTGTATTAAACCAAGCCAGCTTTTGCATGTAAAAAATTTTAATACTTCCAAGAAAGCATGGTAAAATATAGTCCAAGTGCAATCTCCTAGTGAGCTAGCGCGAAAAGTAAGTATTTTTAAATCGCTATTAAACCTAAAAATGTGTGATGATGCATCCATGAGTGAGCATCTGAACAAATTTTTCGACTTATTCGAAAAATTAGCAGAGCTCGACATTAAATTGCAAGATGAGTTACTTGCAATAATAATGCTTTCGAGCTTACCCAATGCTATGATAATTTCATCATTGCATGGGATACCCGGTACAACTGTACTGAAATCGAAATTGTTGGAGGAGGAAAAAAGGCGAGATAGTGTCGTCATAAAAAATGATCAACATGAAACAGCATTCTTTGCCAGCAAACAACAAAAACAATACAAAAAGTCTCACATAAAGTGCTACAAATGTCAAAAGAGAGGACATTACGCTGCCTCTTGCCGTTTGGCAACAGCAAGCAAGCAAAACATTAATTGTGCAATGCTTAATATATTGTTACGAAATTCAGGCTTTTGAGTTCGTAATGGATTTTGCAATTAAAACACAACACAAGTTAATTAATTTAAAAATAACAACTTTCATTCAAACAATAAAATTAACACAAGTTCACAATCTATATCGGTGATTACTTTAATTGTACACAAAAACACTTATAATACTTGTACTTTACAATAATTCTTCAAGCAAGAACTTTTACAACTTCACTGGTTAAATTCCAATTCACTAATAATCTTACTTTAAACTAACGCCTCTATTTATACTTAATTAAAAGATAGACAGAAATATCGAGAAGCACAATGCGGTTTGACTACTTGTTTGACCAGTACACGATTCAAACTTGCAGACGGTTACATTTCAAATTTCCAATAATCTAATAGTCGCCTAAAAGTATGCAACATGAAAGTGATTATTTCTAGTATGCAGTATTTACATTGCGATTTATCTTAGGATTCTAATTCCATTATATACGCTACTAACTACTTTTCGTAACAATAGCTGCATTTTATTTGCCGAGCGAGTTCGGAATTCGAATGTCAAAACCAGCCAAACAGCAGGTTTTCACAATTCCAAAGAAGGAATTCGACAGTGCAATTGTTGTTGTTCCTCGGCAAATAAAACACGGCTAATATCGTCAAACTCATACGCTGATCTTAACAGTTCAACATGGATTTTTGACAGATGATCTACTTGCCATATGTGCTGCGACGAATCTATATGTCAGAGTATGCACACGCACAAAGAACGCATCGAGCTAACAGGTGGCAGCTGCATATTTTCTGAAGGTGTTGGGATCGTTTGTATTGAAACGTATAAATTAAAATATTTTTGAAGCATAGCTCCTTCTTTATTCAATCCAAACTTATAACTACTTTTGTTCTTAAACAATCTATTTCTTTTATAGCTAACTTATTCTCTGCATGTGCATGCAAGTATTACTGTTCTTTATGTTGGGATGTCGTCAGCAGATTTTATGATTGTCCATAGGGTTTCTCGTAGGTGGCCACTTAAATGTCCGATTCATTAATGATTTAGAATTTATGATTTTCGTCTGCGCGTGTGCGCAATTAATATTTCGGTTTATTATTACAGCTGCGCGTATGCGTATGCTTAATGAAGGGCCATAAACTTATTTCCAATTCAAAGTTTGTTGTTGCAGGTGCGCGTATGCGTATGTAACAAATAGTTACAAAGTTAATTCAAGTTGCCTTAACTCCTCCCTCCTTAAAAAGACAATTGTCCTCAATCGTTTAGAAATAATGTGGCGTGATGATGATAATGTGTTTAAAAATACGGTTGGTTGTGTAGACGTGGTACAGATGCTGATGTTTCGAAACTGATATCAGTCGATGGATTTATTTCTTCTTCATGAGGCTTTTCTTCATTCTGATAATTTATTTCCTTCTGTTCCAGGATAGTTGTTCTTTTCCATTGATATTTATAAGTGATAATTATAAATGTAGTGATGAATATTAATAAGAAAATTGTTGTAAATCTATTAATATTTTTGTCTTGTTTTATTGATTATATTGTTTTAGTATTATTAATATGTAGATCGCTTATTACTTCGAGGGATAGTAAGTTAAGTCTGCTTTCTTCTGCGGGATTTGGTTGTAAAATTGCTGAAACTATTTCCATAGGTGAGATTTCCAAATTGCTGTAAGTCTGGTTGTTTAGGGACAAAAAAAAAAGATAATTAAATAAAAAGACCGAGATGTTTATTTGCGAAAAAGACATTGTCTTAAAAACCCAATATATTTGCTGGCAGCTATCCACTGTCCAGCTATCTCTTCGGAAGTATGATTGCCACTGAACTTGTCAAAGCTAACAATAATTTTAGTCACTGTCGTGCGCGCAGTAGCAGACAACAACTAAGAGACTTAAGTACTAAAAGAAATTTATATGCGTTATGATATTAAGAGAGTTATATGCGTCATAATAGTAAGTACCAATACCAACTCGTATAGGACCGAATATAAAGTTGACTTGCATTCGTCCGATACGATACAGTGCCGACGAAAACGAACGTTTTCTCTAGGTCCTCTTGTTGTTGATTCCCTTACTGCTCTCCTGGTTGTTCTTGGCTTTCCGTGTTGCTTAACTCTACTCGCACATATACCACTGCTCCGTAAGCAGTCGTTGAGGCATCAGAAAAGCCATGAATTTTTGAATTTCGACTTGTTCCAAGCCACCTATCGATTTTGAACTGTTCTAGCTGTCGAATATCTTTCCACAATGCTATCCATTTATTCTTTATTTCAGTTGGCACTTCTTGATCCCATTCAAGGCTTAGTCGCCACAGGTCTTGAATTAAAATCTTTCCCAGAACTGTCACTGGCGAGATATATCCATTTGGATCGTATAATTGGGCCACACAGCTAAGAATCTCTCGCTTCGAAATTTTACCATCTATCTCTACCGTTCTAAATATAAAGGTAAATTGATCCGCATTGATCAACCATTGCAGCCCCAAAACTGAAGCTTGTTCTCCGCTATCGGTTCTTTCGCTGTCTGTAGTAAATTTGCTTTCTAAAAATTCGCTGTTTGACTTCCACTTTCGCAATTCAAATCCTGCTGTTTTCAATATTCTGTCCACTGCTCTAGCTTTACTAAGCATCTTGTTCGCTGTCGCTGCCTGTTACACAATCATCCATATAGAAATCGTTTTCAATTATCTGTGCAGCATCAGGATACAACTCCTTTGAATCTCGACCGCATTGTATGACAGCTCGGACGGCATTTTAAGCTGAAGAAGTCATGCCATATGTTACAACTATTAACCAATACTCTCGTAATCTGTCCCTTGGCGATTCACGCCAGAAAATCCGCTGTAAATCCCACTGCTGTCGTGCTATACGAATCTGCCTGAGCATCATTTTGATGTCAGCACTAAACGCTATTCGATGTCTTCGAAAACGCATCACTATCTCAAATAAATCTCGCTGTAACTTCTCCCCAAATTGTTGTATTTCGTTGAGTGAAATACCTTTATCTGTCTGACAACTGGCATCAAAGACTACACGAAACTTTTTTGTTACGCAATGATGTGGAATATAATATACTAACTCTTGAGCTATCGACTGTTCGGTCGCTCTTGTCATGTGCCCAAGATGTTCATACTCTCTCATAAAACTGACATATTTTCCTTTTAAGGTTGGATCTCTATCGAGTCTTCTTTCCAAAAATAGGAATCTCCTCAATGCTGTTTCTCTTGTGCTACCGATATCTTTTATGCCAGGCTTCAAGGGTGACGATAAATCGACCTTCATGATCACGCTTAGTTGTCTTGATAAAATTATCCTCAACTTTTTGCTCTTCCATCGTTCTAATGGGCTGTGAGCTGATCTGATCCATTTCCCAAAGCTGTCGGTATCATCTTGTCCGAACTATCCATTTCGATACAATTCACCGCTGAAAGAATGGCACCAGTTTCGCTATCAATGTTCGCCAAACAAGCTCCGAACACAACTATCCCAACAGCTGTCTCAATTGATACAATATCTCCGATACTGCGTGGAACAGAGCAGAGCATTATCTTCGCAAAGAACTTGACACCCAACAGAATGTCGAAACGAGCTCTCCGCCAATAACCCGGATCGGCAAGTGGAACATCAAAACCATGTGCTATCGGCTGTAAATCAACTTGAGGTCTGAAAACTATCCAGTTTGAATCTTTCGGCAAAATCCAGAATTCAACATCAATATATGCTTTGGACTCAAACCAGGACATTATTTGTAGGGTCGCCAGTTATGCAAACGAATAGGATTGCCATCAATTCCAATAACTTTCCGAGACATAAACGCTGCAGCAATATCAAATGAGCGCATCATTTCGTATGGCATAAGATTTGGTTGGGCTCCTGAATCGAGAAGCGCACGCACTGGTCCAAAAGGCTTACTATCCGATTGCATTCTAATCATTACTGTTGGCATTAAAGTAGTATTCAAATCTGTCGTGGAATTAGAAAATGAATTTAAAGAGTTCGAGTAGTTAGCAAATAATTTAATATCTTTATTAAAGGAATTTTCATCAAGATATGTTGATGCAATTTTCCGCTTTCGTGACGTTGTAGGCTTCCAGAATCGTTGCTGTCACTGTCCAATTTGATGAATTTTTTAGCTATCTGCTTAGGTCATGCTGGCCGGAACTGTCGCTTGCTGTTAGCTGTACCATCAACCTTCATTACGGGTGCTCCATTATTGGGATGATAAATGGGGCATAGCACACTGTTGTGCATTGGCCTGCCTGGACAGCGAGGGCAAGGCTGTTGGAAGCAGCTGTCGATTTTGTGGCCTCTTTTTAAACAATTCTCGCACAAACCCTTCTTCTGCACGAACTCCTTACGAGAACGTAAACCAAGCTGCCGAAATTGCTGGCAGTCATAAAGTTGATGATCTTCGTTGCAAATTTCACATCTATGTCGACGAATTAGGGGAATGTCATATGCTCTCGATGATGGTTTGGAAAAGCTATCCTTAGTGCTGTCCGTCCACCTAACGTGGGATTTTGAGGTACTTGCTCGTTGGCTGGCTGGTTCTTTTCCGATATGATGACTACTACTCGTGTTACTAATCGCCGCAGCTGGTCTGTCTATAAAATCGAGCAACTCTTTCACTGTCGGAGTTTCGGAGCGGCGATGCAACTCCCAATGCTTTGAAGTTTCGCTATCCAGACGTTCATACAGCATATGCACAACGAACATATCCCATTATTCGACTGGCAGACCCAGTACCTTCAGCTGTCGCATCGTTTCGTGTGCCACATTCGACATTCCGTTGGTTGTTGGTGATCCGTACAAAGTCGGCAAACGAATAAACTGGCGAAGAAGCTCTCGACAGATGAGGTATTTCTTATCATATATCTGATTAAGCCGATCCCAAGCTTCGTGGTAGTTCTCGTCCGTGAGCTGCCATTCGCCCATTGTCAAGGCTGCCTTTCCGATAACTGATTTTTTAAGGTATGAAAATTTAAACGCTGGCGTAACTAATTCATTTTCGTGGATCGCAGCCACAAAGCGATCGTGAAAACCTTGCCGTTTGGTTAGCGAACCATCCGATGGATTTATTTCTTCTTCATGAGGCTTTTCTTCATTCTGATAATTTATTTCCTTCTGTTCCAGGATAGTTGTTCTTTTCCATTGATATTTATAAGTGATAATTATAAATGTAGTGATGAATATTAATAAGAAAATTGTTGTAAATCTATTAATATTTTTGTCTTGTTTTATTGATTATATTGTTTTAGTATTATTAATATGTAGATCGCTTATTACTTCGAGGGATAGTAAGTTAAGTCTGCTTTCCAAATTGCTGTAAGTCTGGTTGTTTAGGGACAATAAAAAAGATAATTAAATAAAAAGACCGAGATGTTTATTTGCGAAAAAGACATTGTCTTAAAAAACCCAATATATTTGCTGGCAGCTATCCACTGTCCAGCTATCTCTTCGGAAGTATGATTGCCACTGAACTTGTCAAAGCTAACAATAATTTTAGTCACTGTCGTGCGCGCAGTAGCAGACAGCAACTAAGAGACTTAAGTACTAAAAGAAATTTATATGCGTTATGATATTAAGAGAGTTATATGCGTCATAATATTAAGTACCAATACCAACTCGTATAGGACCGAATATAAAGTTGACTTGCATTCGTCCGATACGATACAGTGCCGACGAAAACGAACGTTTTCTCTAGGTCCTCTTGTTGTTGATTCCCTTACTGCTCTCCTGGTTGTCCTTGGCTTTCCGTGTTGCTTAACTCTACTCGCACATATACCACTGCTCCGTAAGCAGTCATTGAGGCATCAGAAAAGCCATGAATTTGAATTTTTGAATTTCGACTTGTTCCAAGCCATCTATCGATTTTGAACTGTTCTAGCTGTCGAATATCTTTCCACAATGCTATCCATTTATTCTTTATTTCAGTTGGCACTTCTTGATCCCATTCAAGGCTTAGTCGCCACAGGTCTTGAATTAAAATCTTTCCCAGAACTGTCACTGGCGAGATATATCCATTTGGATCGTATAATTGGGCCACACAGCTAAGAATCTCTCGCTTCGAAATTTTACCATCTATCTCTACCGTTCTAAATATAAAGGTAAATTGATCCGCATTGATCAACCATTGCAGCCCCAAAACTGAAGCTTGTTCTCCGCTATCGGTTCTTTCGCTGTCTGTAGTAAATTTGCTTTCTAAAAATTCGCTGTTTGACTTCCACTTTCGCAATTCAAATCCTGCTGTTTTCAATATTCTGTCCACTGCTCTAGCTTTACTAAGCATCTTGTTCGCTGTCGCTGCCTGTTACACAATCATCCATATAGAAATCGTTTTCAATTATCTGTGCAGCATCAGGATACAACTCCTTTGAATCTCGACAGCATTGTATGACAGCTCTGACGGCATTTAAGCTGAAGAAGTCATGCCATATGTTACAACTATTAACCAATACTCTCGTAATCTGTCCCTTGGTGATTCACGCCAGAAAATCCGCTGTAAATCCCACTGCTGTCGTGCTATACGAATCTGCCTGAGCATCATTTTGATGTCAGCACTAAACGCTATTCGATGTCTTCGAAATCGCATCACTATCTCAAATAAATCTCGCTGTAACTTCTCCCCAAGTTGTTGTATTTCGTTGAGTGAAATACCTCTATCTGTCTGACAGCTGGCATCAAAGACTACACGAAACTTTTTTGTTACGCAATGATGTGGAATATAATATACTAACTCTTGAGCTATCGACTGTTCGGTCGCTCTTGTCATGTGCCCAAGATGTTCATACTCTCTCATAAAACTGACATATTTTCCTTTTAAGGTTGGATCTCTATCGAGTCTTCTTTCCAAAAATAGGAATCTCCTCAATGCTGTTTCTCTTGTGCTACCGATATCTTTTATGCCAGGCTTCAAGGGTGACGATAAATCGACCTTCATGATCACGCTTAGTTGTCTTGATAAAATTATCCTCAACTTCTTGCTCTTCCATCGTTCTAATGGGCTGTGAGCTGATCTGATCCATTTCCCAAAGCTGTCGGTATCATCTTGTCCAAACTATCAATTTCGATACAATTCACCGCTGAAAGAATGGCACCAGTTTCGCTATCAATGTTCGCCAAACAAGCTCCGAACACAACTATCCCAACAGGTGTCTCAATTGATACAATATCTCCGATACTGCGTGGAACAGAGCAGAGCATTATCTTCGCAAAGACACTTGACACCCAACAGAATGTCGAAACGAGCTCTCCGCCAATAACCCGGATCGGCAAGTGGAACATCAAAACCATGTGCTATCGGCTGTAAATCAACTTGAGGTCTGAAAACTATCCAGTTTGAATCTTTCGGCAAAATCCAGAATTCAACATCAATATATGCTTTGGACTCAAACCAGGACATTATTTGTAGGGTCGCCAGTTATGCAAACGAATAGGATTGCCATCAATTCCAATAACTTTCCGAGACATAAACGCTGCAGCAATATCAAATGAGCGCATCATTTCGTATGGCATAAGATTTGGTTGGGCTCCTGAATCGAGAAGCGCACGCTTTTATCCGATTGCATTCTAATCATTACTGTTGGCATTAACGTAGTATTCAAATCTGTCGTGGAATTAGAAAATGAATTTAAAGAGTTCGAGTAGTTAGCAAATAATTTAATATCTTTATTAAAGGAATTTTCATCAAGATATGTGGATGAAAATTTCCGCTTTCGTGACGTTGTAGGCTTCCAGAATCGTTGCTGTCACTGTCCAATTTGATGAATTTTTTAGCTATCTGCTTAGGTCATGCTGGCCGGAACTGTCGCTTGCTGTTAGCTGAACCATCAACCTTCATTACGGGTGCTCCATTATTGGGATGATAAATGGGGCATAGCACACTGTTGTGCATTGGCCTGCCTGGACAGCGAGGGCAAGGCTGTGACATCAAATTTGGATAACCACCAGTAGAGCCGACAACAAAGGAGAACTAAGTTAGTGATCTAAGGTAGAGGATGATCGCCTGTTCATGCTACAGTAAGGAGCAACATAGTGGATGCAAGCAACAGGATAAAAACGCTATATGACCTGCGAGCAAACTGTGGGGGATTTCAGGAAGGAGATTTGGTTGTGTCTTTATAAGCCCAAGAGAAGAAAAGGTAAATCTCCAAAACTACAGCAGAGTTGGGAAGGACCATATAAGATCATTAAGAGGATTAATGATGTCGGTTATCGCATTCAACAAAGCCCCAGATGTAAAATGAAGGTGGTTCACATTGACATATTGACAACGTACAACATTAGAGGGAGTGCTGAATCTGTTCGGGACGAACAGAATTAAGGTGGGGGTAATGCTACGAAAAGTAGTTAGTAGCGCATATAATAGAATTAGAATCCTAAGATAAATCGCAATGTAAATATTGCATACTTAAAATAAGCAAATGCTACGAAAAGTAGTTGGTTCGAATCCTAGATGAATCGCAATGTACCAAAAATAAGCACTCTCATGTAGCATACTTTTAGGCTGTAAGACTTTAGATTATTTAAAATTGAAATGTAACCGCCTGCAAGTTTGAATCATTGTGTACAGGTCAAACAAGTAGTCAAACCGGTTTTTGTAAAAGAACATTATTGAACATAAAGTCTATTTTTAGAAGATGACTCATTACATATAAGTGTCGTTAGTTGTAAAAAAGGGAATAAGGCTACAATTTTCTGGTCTTTTCTCGATATTTCTGTCTATAATATTGGAAGTTTCTCCAAGCTTTTGATAGAGTATAAATAGAGGCGTTAGGCCGAAGTAAGATTATTAGTTGGCTGGAATTTAAGCAGTGGAGTTGTAAAAGTTCTAGCAAAGCGATTTCTATTACCTAAGAGAAATATTGTAAAGTATAAGTATTATAAGGGTTCTTGTGTACATTTAAAGTTATCACCAGTATAAATTGTGAACTTGTGTTATTATTACAGTTTTTGAATTAAAGTTATTATTTTTAAATGTATAAGGAACAAATACATATCACAGATATGAACACAGATATGAAAAATTAAAAACAAAATTGATCAGTACAATATAAATAATTCACTAAATATTAAAAATACATAAATTCTTCAAATTTATAACTTTGTGGCGATAAATTTTGACTAGAGATAACGCCTTTTCGAAACCAAGTCAGTTTCTTAGTTTATTCTAAATTAAACCGTAGGTTGAGAAAATTCTTTCAATTGGAGCCGAGCTCTGGGCAGTTCATTTGTGATATAATAAATAGCAAAAATTTTCAGGCAAATTTAAAAATTTTTCGTTTTTCACGTGTAATATTTTCAACGGTTTTTTGGCGCTTAACTTTTCGAGCAATTCCGGTTTGAACATAGCAGTTTCAGTTTCACTAAGCAGTTTGCCCAAATATTTTGGATGCATCATTAAATTGCTGTGTATTATGGCTTTGGTTTAATGGTTGGGGTTTATTGCTCTTGTGTTGAGCAATGACGGACATTGATTTAGTGCTAAGAGATCGTTCCAATAAATTGTTGCAAGGTTGCAACAATGTAGGATATTGATTTAGGATTGGGAAATAGCGGATGTGAATAATTGCTGTTTGTGGTTTATGATTGCGACCCTGCAACATAGTTGAAAGTGTTGATGATTACACATTGTTACAAAGTAACAATAAGGAATTTGTGAAGTGGTCACTTTACAAGAAAGAAACTTGTACCTAGGATTGGTGCGAGTTTCAGCTGAAGAAATGGTAATAGGGAGTGAACGAGTTTCAGTTGGTAAAGTAGTTGTAAGTGCCGATCGAGTAGGAGGTGAACGAGATGGCGTAATAATTTGAGAACGTGGTCTTGGAACCTTGATATAGTATGTACCGTTTTTACGTTTTTCCTTTTTCTTTTTTGTTGTTTTGACGTGACAACGTCTGACTACAAGTCTTAAGGGGTACATGTTCAAAAAGTAAAATATTAAGTGAGACACTGTTAAATGCCACCCTGTTGTGAGCACTGTTAAGTGAGACACTGTTAAGTAAGATACTGTTAAGTGAGACACTATTAAGTGAGACACTGTTAAATGTCAGTATTTTGGGAACTAAGCCATTTCTCAACCGATTTGTATGAAATGCGGTTTGTAGGACTAAGATACGAATATAAGACTATGACATATGATCATTATGGTCTGGAATTCAGGGAATAAAGCAATTTCTTAAGCGATTCGCATGAAATTCTGTATGTAGGACTAATAAGCTGCGAATATAAGACTTGTTTCTATGGAAATTCTGAAAAATGATCACTATGGTCTGGAATACGGGAACAAAGTAATTTCTCAAGCGATTCGCATACAATTCGGTATGTAGGACTAGGGTGCGAATATAAGACTTGTTCCTATAGAAATTCTAGAATATGATCAACATGGTGTGGAATTCCAGGAAAAAAGCAATTTCTCAAGCGATTCGCACGAAATTGGGTATGTAGGATTAAGATGCGAATATAAGACTTGTTCTTATGGAAATTCTGGAATATGATCATTACGGTCTGGAATTTCGAGAACAAAGCAATTTCTCAATCGATTCGCATGAAATTCGGTACGTATCACAAACATGAGATTATAAGACTTGTTCCTATGGATACTCTGGAATATGTTCATTATGGTCTGAAATTCCGGGAACAAAGAAATTTGTCAAGCGATTTGCATGAAATTCGGTATGTGGGACTGAAATGCGAATATAAGACTTGTTCCTATGGAAATTTCATTATGGTCTGGAATTCCGGGAACAAAGCAATTTCTCAAGCGATTCGCATGAAATTCGGTATGTAGGACTAAAATGCGAATATAAGACTTGTTCCTATGGAAATTCTGGAATATGATCATTATGGTCTGGAACTCCGGGATTCGCATGAAATTGTGTATGTAGGACTAAGATGCATATAAGTCTTGTTTCTATGGAAATTCTGGAAAATGATCACTATGGTCTGGAATTCCGAACACAAATCAATTTCTCAAGCGATTCGCATGATATTCGGTATAAGATGCGAATATAAAACTTGTTCCTATGGAAATTCTGGAATATGATCATTATGGTCTCGAATTCCGGGAAGAACGTAATTTCTCAAGCAATTCGCCATATTCGGTATGTAGGACTAAGATGCGAATAAAAGAATTGTTCCTATGACTAAAATGCGAATATAAGAACTGTTCCTATGGAAATTCTGGAATATGATCATTATAGTGTGGAATTTGGAGAACAAAGCAACTTCTCAAAGAAATACTCATTCAATTACGACAACCAAGACCCCTTTACCAAAAATTGGTTTCAACCAACTATATACCAGTCCAAACAACTTTCTGTTAATAGTGATAAATAGCACTAATCAATCTTCAAGGCGATCTTAACGCAATAAGGGGCTCATTTTCGTCGTACATATACACCTGGAAAATCGCGAAATTATAACGAATAAAATTTAATAATATGGAAATTTACTAAGAGTAAATTTTTTTTTGGATATTGTTATATTATTAGATTAAAAGGATATTAGGTGACGCTGGAGTCGCTTTTTTCGAGAAAATTCTTATTTTTATAATATTTAAATAAAAATTAATACGAAATTTGGACCTAATAGATGGCGCTGGGGTGGAAAATTATAGTTTCCCTGTATATGATTTTCATATATAGAATATTCGAACTCGTGTATACAAGTATAAGTGTCTATTCTTAAGTTTTCTGATAGATGGCGCTGGGGTGGAAAATTATAGTTTCCCTGTATATGATTTTCATATAAAGAATATTCGAACACGTGTATACAAGTATAAGTGTCTTTTCTGGTCTGGTGAGTTGGTCAGTTGGTCAGTTGGCGGGAGGTCAGTGTGTAGGGGTGGTCTGTGGATGGGTGGTCAGCTGACGGGAGGTCAGAGGGCAAGAGTTCATCGGGCGGGAGGTCAGTGGGCGTGGTGTCAGTTGGCGTGGCGTCAGTGGGCGGTAGTTAACTTGGGGCAGTGGGATGAATCAACTAAACTTTGAAATCTTAACAAATGTTCAATATAAAATCAAACATGTTAAAGAAGAATTGGAAAATATCAATTATGCCATTCACTAAGCTAAGTTAGGTATGATAGATTCCTTTATTTTATCATGAATTAAATGAAATAAAACTTGCTATAGACATTCCATAAGAATTGTTTTTAGAATTCTCATGTTTTTATGAATTATTCGGAATTTTAAAAAGCAGATTTGGTAATTAAAGAAAACCAGAACCGCCATATTATGGAAGTGGTCGAACACTTTAGTAAGGAGCTCCCTGATTTTTAAATTCTCTATATTAATTTCGCGTGCCCGTGGCTGGCTGGCAGAATCTTGTGATCAATTTTTAACACACTTCCTAAAGTCCGATTTTATTCAAATTTTGCACACATGTGTATTTCCAATGACAATACTTTCTATTAAAATTTGGGGCACCCCGGCCGCAGGGTCGTGGGGCCCCATAAATTTTATATACGTGTGTATCTCCGATGGACAACACTTTTTGTAAAAATTTTGGATACCCCGGGCCCGGGGTTGTAGACCGCATACAAATATTAAAAAAAAATCAACCCGACTTTCTTCATATTTTGTACACGTGTGTATCTCTGATGGACAACACTTATTGCAAAAATTTTACAGACGCCGTGCCCTGGGGTCGTGGGGCCTCATACAAATTAACCCGATTTTGGTAAAATATACAGATATGTATCTCTGATGGACAAAACTTTTTGGACATTTTTTGAGCAAATTCGTCCTGTGGCCCGAGGGTGGGGAGGGAGGGGTTTAAACATATGTTTATCGTAATGGATAAAAGTTTTTGTAAAATTTTTGGAGCGAATGGGCCCTAAGGCCAAGGGGAGGGGCCGTACAATTTTTTTTAAAAATTATCCCGATTTACTTTAAATTTTAAGCATATGTGTATCTCTGATAGACCGATCTTTTTGTAAACATTTTTGAGTTTTTGATTTGAATTTTTCCCATACAAATTTTTTTACAGAAGTGTATCTCCGAATCTTCCAAATTAACCCGGTTCAAACTTTGCACACATATGTTACAATTTACACGAAAAATTTGAATTTTTATGGGTTGTTTTTTTTTTTCATTATTTTCATTTTCGTCGTCCAAAATTTTTTAATAGTAGCAAACGAAAACGAACCCGTCATATTTTGGAACAGGTTAATGCAGTGCAGTTACACACTTGAGAGCGGTAGCGTTTACTGTCCATGCGGGTAGCGAAGCGTTCGTTCGTTCGTTTAATCAGAGTTAAATAACAAAAAAAAATAAGAATTTTCTTGTCGTCATGCGAATATGAAAAAAATTTATATTTATTATTGTCGCACTGACCTACATATTATTTCTAAAAATAAAAACAAACTTAGAACGAAAATGTTTTCTCTTAACACGGTACTCACATTTAAATGATCCCCCGAAGCATCCATAGCATCGGGCACTATGTATCTTGCAGGTACGGTCTGCTTCGTAGAGAACGGTCCATAACTAGCTCTTATGGAAACAGGTTGCGTCGTTTGGACAACTGTAAAGCGGTCCACCGAAAGCACTGAATTGTGTTCACGTGAACGTGAAGGTAACATCGTTGATACTGATGATGTAGCTGCAGATGTCGTCGAGGCTGACGATAAAACAGATGACTGTACGTTTGAAATTTTTGGAGCTACTGGTGGTTGTCGAGGAGAATGTTTCAAAAAAAATCCACTATCACTTGCTTCGAAATGCACCTCAATGGACCACGACGGTTCTACAAAAATGTTAATGTCAAAAATGTAAACATTTTATGGAAATATTTTAAAAAATTATTATCCTAATATATAACAATGAAACTTTGATATATTCTCACATGTCACTGTGGCTTACGGTATCACCTTAACAAAATTAATCTAGGCTCAAATACGGAATGTAGGTTCTGTTCGGAAGATGATAATAATAATAATATTCGACGCGACAGACCATTGCGGTCCAAGGCCTAGCTTCTCGCGACCATTTGTGTTGCGCATGTATATTTTTTGACACAAATGGAAGGGACCTACAATTTAAGGTCGGATCCAAACGGCGAATAGAGAATTTTTCCGTGAAAAGCTATTACTCTCGGAACGTTTGTCACCCATTCGCGAAAGGTGGGACACCGTGAAAAATACTTTTGGTATTACTGGGATTCGAACCACAAACCCCCTGCTCAGTAGCCATGCTCATTTTTACTGAGCCACGGCGCCCATTCGGAAGATGATGAATCAGTCAATTACAATCAGTCATTTTAACAGAAAGTGTTGTCACCGAAATACACATGTGTGCAAAGTTTCAATAAAATCGGGCTTTGGAAAGTAGTTTGAAAATTGATCTCACGAATCCACGACAAACAAACAAACAAACAGACTAAACACACAGGCACGCAAAGTTAATATAGAGAATTAAAAAAATCACTAGATCTATCGAAGCCATACCCATGTTCGTTTTTTACTCCAATAAGTTTATAATTTTTTTGGACCCAATAGGTTTTACGAAAGCGTGTATTATAAAGCTTGCTTTCGTGTATGTCTGTCTGTGCGGCTGGAATTTTATAATTGATTTTAAACTAACTTCTCAAAGAGCTAAAGTCTTACAACTTTCAACATGACTCAGAACTGGATGAACATTGACAACTCACAAAAAAAATTAATTCAAAGCGATTTTGCGATGTGTTTCAGATCAAAGCAAACTACTACGCACAATACTCGTTTTGAACGTTTTAAATGTTTATTTTTAAAAATGTATTTTTATTCGCTAAAATGTTAAAATGTAATATATAAAAACGATGGTTCATATGCATCGTCATCACGCTTAAACAACTCGACATATAGAAGTCATTCGTTTGGTGCTCCGCTTAGTCTACCTTTTTTATCCGGTAGGTGGCGCTTGAGTTGAGATATGTACGAAAGTGTGTATTTATGGTCTGAATTGGCTTATATTCAGAATTTTGGTGTACAAAATATTTTTAGTCGGTGTGAAGGGGATCGGTGGATGTTGGAAGGGGGATCGCTGAGGTTGGGAAAGGGTTGTTCGAAGGTGTTGTAGGTTGGTTGGGGAATTCGAAAATCTTTTAGAGCTATAATAGATTTGAACATGTGTAATTGAAGGCACCCATTTCGAAATCATACCTTATATATAAAAACGAAATCTGTGCTTATAAGTTATATATATTAAATGTATAGGATAGCAGAAACGGTATTAACACGCCCTGCCACACTCCCCGGATAGTCACACGGAATTCAAAAATCGTAGTGCAAATGCTACCTGCGGAAGGTGGTGCTTTCAAAGGTTTCTTAAGTTTTGATTTATTTATTTGTAATTGAATAGTATATTACATAACTAGCGAGGTAAGTGCACGTTTTCGTTGTGCAAAATTACTCTGGGAATATGTTTTCGCTGTCACTGCAGTAAATAACAAAAGTATTTTCTATTTTAACACACTATTGTGGATAATGCCTACTTTCGAGGGTAGGTTATAGCGTAGGAAACAGTAACTTTCGTCTTTGGTCGTGTGAACTGGTATTTATATTATCTAACCTTGACACACCAGTTCACAATCAAAATTATAAGAAAAAAATTAATTTTTAATATATATATGACCACTGTGCATGAAGGCTATGAGCGAGGGGACTCTGTACAACCTAGCCAATACCTGCTATACCTATGTATGGATAGTACAGCATTGTAGGTAGGGGTAAGTTTACCCTTAATACCGTTTTTTTTATTGAAGTGAAACGTTTTTACGGAGGGGGCTACAATTTTCAAGCGTTACACTACTATTAATCAGTTGTACACATTACTCTGTTGTACACATTACTCTGTTGTTCACTTTTGTTAATTTTATGCCTCGTTTTCTGTAGTTATATTTTATATGTATTAAACTATATATGCTATAACTACAAATATAACTATTTATATATATATAAATATATATATACGGCCACAGCTCCTATAGGAATTCTGGGATCTGACCAAGGTCTGCAATTTCGAGAACTAAGCCATTTCACAAGAGGTTCGTATAAAACTCGGAATGTAGGACTAGCATGCGACCAAAAGATTTGTTCATATGGGATCTGACCAATAGGGTCTGGAATTTTGGGATCTAAGCCATTTCTCAAGCGATTCGTATGAAACTCGGAATGTAGGACTAATATGCGACTAAAAGGTTTGTTCATATAGGAATTATGGGATCTGGCCAATAGGGTCTGGAATTTTGGGAACTAAGCCATTTCTCAAGCGAATCGTATGAAAGTCGGAATGTAGGACTAATATGCGACTAAAAGATTTGTTTCTATGGAAGGATCAAGTGCGTTTTACCGAATATAAAGTTACGGCTTTCGGACTACCCCCATCTAAAAGCCCTTATTGAACAGACTTCAAAACAGTAATCTTGTTTCTCGGTTTTAATGTTTTGAGCACTTTTTTGAAAAATGCATTTTTCTAAGTGGTTTGATGGATGTTAGCGGGTTAATTGGTATCATATAAAAGGCAATAAAAATACCTTCCCATACACAAACATGTGTTATATAGCAAAGTGCATTAAAGGTTTTACTTGGTTACTATATAACACATGTTTTTGTATGGCAAAAACTCAATCATATGATATTTCACTCAAATACATATATGAAAAACCACATAAACCAGGTACAACTTGATCAAACTTCCGTTTTAGCTAGCGTACGCCCATAAAAAAAGTACGGCCGTGTAGAAATAAGTATCAACTTTCATTTCATACCAATATTTGGTCCCGCCCACTTTTGAATTTGTCCCCTGCTAAACTTCAATGTGAAAGTCATATTTTGGCTCTAACTCTGTCGTGGGGGGTTGGATTGGACCAAATATTTTATATGAAGGAAGGTATTCTTATTACCTTTGATATGATACCAATTAATTGTTACACATACCTGTTCTTATATGTGAATAACTGAATCATATGATATTTCACTCAATTATATGAAATACCACATGAACCAGGTACAACTTGATCAAACTTCCGTTTTAGCTGGCCTACGCACATAAAAAAAGTAAAAAAAAAACGGCGTGTAGAAGTAATTATCACCTTTCATTTCATACCAATATTTGGGCCCGCCCACTTTTAAACACACCCCCTGAAGAACTTTAATGTGAAAGTAATTTTTTGGCTCGAACTCTGTCGAGGGGGGTTGGATTGGAAATATTTTATAGGACGGAAGGTATTTTTATTACCTTTCATTTGATACCAATTAACCCCCTAACATCCATGAAACCACAAAGAAAAATGCATTTTTCAAAAAAATGCTCAAAACTTTAACCCCCCTCTCTACTTAAGGGGGAATTTCCGGGAAACTCCGCCCACATTCGCGGGGGTGGTTGATATGCGGGGGGTGGGCGGGGAAAAATTTAAAATTCCCAATATTCATTAAAACACATATTTGCCGAAATTAGGAATGTAGGACTAAAAATGGGAGTGAAAAATTCAAAAGCCTTCAATTCCTTAAAACACATATTTGCCAAGATTTGTTCCTATTAAAATTCTGGGATCTAGCCAATAGCGCCTGGAGTTTTAGGAACTATGCCATTTCTCAAGCGATTCGTATGAAATATGGTGTGTAGGAAGTAATTTAATCGTAACATCGGCCACAATGTAAAAAAAAGTTTCACTTCAACCGCGCGTAAAAGTTACACGCACTCTTTTTTTAACTATTAACTGTGATTTCTTTCGTCTTAATTTAAGAATTAATAAAACAAACTTGCACAAATTAAAGAAGAAAAAAGCCACACCGAAAAGTAACTTACCTGAAGATAACACGAGAAAAAGTAATATCCAAAATGTCATTGTTATCCCTGTTTCTTATTTATGTAATATAGATTTTGTTGAAAATTAGCCAAACCAAATCAATATGTTCACTTCCTTTTATTAAATTTCTTTTTTAATCAGAATTTGATAAGATAGCCAAAAAAACGTAATTTTTATGGGCGAAATTCATACAAATGGAAATGGCTATTTGAAGAAGGTAAATTTGTGCGAATTTCTTTTTCACATATCCAGGACAATTTATTCAAACAAAGCTTACAAAAGCTATCAAAATTAATTTTTGAAGTAACACTATGAGATAAGGAGAATTATTTGAATTAATTAATTAGTTTAGTTAATTTGCTGAAAACTATAGTCCACTTTTCTACTTTTAAATCCATTAACCCACACCCAAAGTAGAGTATTAATAAAATCTAAACAAAATCCGTTCGCCAAACCGTGCAAGTTTATAAATAGAAATTTTGTTCAATAAGGCTGTTCCGAAAAGTTCAGAGCAGAAAAATATCAGGTTTTCGTGTTCAATGAGAAAAATTTCTTTCTGAGACTGTTCTACTTTTTAAATACTCTATATTAATTGTTCAATGATTATGCTCTGGACAGTTTTTCTGCACCTACTCTTGAAGTAAAACAAATTAGTGAGAAATGTCAAAATCAGCTGTAATTGCAAATGTCATGCTTTCTACTCGCCGTTGCTGGAACTTATATCACTTGAAAAACTATTTCCACTTTGCGAATCACTATCAATCACTTCTAATAGAATTTGCTAAAAAAATCGAGCTCCTTTCTTTTTTAATTTATATTTGACGATTGCTCTTACACCTCAGTCAAAACTAAAATAAACTATTTGTTAATAGAAAATGAAGTCGTTTTTGACATACTGCTGTAATTTTCTGTTCTAACTTGATCTGACAATATTCACAAATTTGTGCTGTTCTATTCTGCCTTTTTCTCAGCGAAAAAATTAGAACACTGATATTGATAGGTTTGTTTGGTTTCGAACTTATAACTCAGAAAATATTTAGTTTTTAGATTGCAGCTAACATGTTTGGTGTAATTTTCCAGAATACCACACCGAGCGCGTTGTGCTTTGTGCGTAGGAAATAGGAATCTACATAATCCATGTTTGTTGACGCATTTAGCGCAATACACCGAATCCGTTGGACTTCTACTTTAAGTACCTGCGGTGCTGTCGTTTAAACATTTTCGACGGAATCCATTTACGAAATTTTAGGGGATCCAAAAGTAGCAAAAGTCAAAAAGTTTTTGTTTTGTTGTATGTAATTTATATAAAAACCAATGCATAGGTTTTTAAACATTTAATTCAACAAAATACAAAAAAATAAAAATATATTAATACAAAGCTATACAAAAATCAAATTATAAATAAAAGTATTCAGAGAACAAAACATATACACCCCTATTAGGTTACACTGTGGTCCCGATTTGCGTCGACTCGTTTTGCGTTGCTTTGATTTGCGTCCTCAAACAAAAAAATCTGTTGTTGTTTGCGTTGTTTACTAGTTTTTCGTCGCACATGCATGGAAATGAAAGTAATTCCAATGAATGAACCTGCTATGAAAACGGCAAAATGAAGTGTTATCAAAATAAATATAATTTATGTTCCTTATATACATATATTTTATTCCATTTGTGTCCATAAATATACATGCGCAGCACAAATGGTCGCGAGAAGCTAGGCCTTGGACCGCAATGGTCTGCCGCGCCGAATATTATTTTTTTATCCCCTTACTTGAGACTATGTAATGTAAATATGTACATACATATATTGAATAAAATATTTATGTCAAATTAAATGAGTTTTTAAATGAAATTAAAAAATTTCAAACATAAGGAAATATTGTTTCATACAAACCATATTGAATACGAAAAATTTGTTGGTATAATTCTTCAAAAGTTAGAGATTGGTATATTAAAGATTTATTTAACACTAATCGCCTTTCCTCATTGAACACCTCATCCTCCAAGTCACTAGTTATGTTAGGGAAAAAAAGATAGCAATGGAACTTAACTGTTGTTGGTATCAAGATCTTGCAAGCAACCGAAACCTTATCTTTAAAATTGAACCGAAACAAGAATTGCTCTCATATTTCTTTATAATAATCGCGACAACGTCGTTTATTAATACTTTTTTAATTCTGTATGAGAAATAGTGACATTACTCATTATAAGTGCTGCCTTGGCCTCTATGTAACGGGTGTTTTTTTGGGAGGTTTGTTTTTCCGATAGATGTCGTTTTATTTTATGACAGTTGTTTTGACAGCTCAAAGTGGCATTTCTACTCAGTATTGTTTGGCAAATCATTATGAAAAAAAAAAAAAAAAAAAAAAAAAAAAAATGACATTTGTGAAAAATAGTCGTGGTAGCCATATGCCAGAAATTGTGTTTAAATGTTAAATGCCAAAAAATTATCTACCAAATAAAAAAAAATTTTGGTCATTTCATAATTTTATATGTGTTTTATTCAAAAAAAAAAATCGGCAAACTCTTAAAAAAACACGTTATATCTAACGGGTGTTTTTTTAAGAGGTTATATCTAACGGGTGTTTTTTTAAGAGGTTGCCGATTTTTTTTTTGAATAAAACACATATAAAATTATGAAATGACCAAAATTTGGCATTTAACATTTAAACACAATTTCTGGCATATGGCTACCACGACTATTTTTCACAAATGTCATTTTTTTTTTTTTTTTTTTTTTTTTTTTTTTTTTTCATAATGATTTGCCAAACAATACTGAGTAGAAATGCCACTTTGAGTTGTCAAAACAACTGTCATAAAATAAAACGACATCTATCGGAAAAACAAACCTCCCAAAAAAACATTTATATTTAATATACTCAATACTCAATAAAATAATTTCATCAGTAAAATCAAATGCCGTTTTGCAAAGCATTGTTAAGAAACTGGGTCTTGTAAAAGTTTTAAGATCTGTTTTAAAAAAAGATTAAATTTTGTAAGTAAGCCATAATGATAAAATGATATACGATAAAGTTTTTTGCAATAATTTTTACAAAAACCAAATAAATAAGTTTTTCAATGCCTAAATTTGAAGCATTCAAGGTTAATACACACTTTTTCATTCATCTTGCTGAAATTAAGTTTTTAATAATTTTTTTTTTTAAATTCTCTATATTAACTTCACGAGCCCGTGTGTTTGTTTGTTTTTTGCATGTTTGTTTATTTGCTTGTTTGTTTGTCGTGGAGTCTTGCGATAAATTTTAAACCCACTTCCCAAACTACGATTTTATCGAAATTTTAAACATATCCATATCATATCTTGGGGTCGGGTGGCTTACATACGAATATTTTACAAACTTTACCCCATTTTCTTCAAATTTTATTTACATGTGTATCTCCGATTTTCTTCAAATTGTATATGCATGTGTATTAAAATTAGTCTGATTTTCTTATTTTCAACACATGTGTGTCTCCGATGACAACACTTCCTATTGAAATTGATCGGGCCCCAAGGTCGGGGGCTTCCATACAAATTTTTTACATATACAGTAAAGGCTCTAATATTAATTTTTTTCCAAATTAACCCGTTTGAAACGTTGCACACATATGTATCTCCTTTTAGAGAATTTACATGCAAAATATGGGTTGTTTTTTATCTGTCCGCAACAATTCACAATATTTGTATCGGACAGTCCACGCCTAAAGCGGACAAATGAGGGAAATTAAAATTGGGATGTTTTTAGAACACGATTTTTTAATATTTGTTTGTTGTTACTTATTATTTATATATTTACTATTATATTTATGTCATTTATGTCTTTAAGCACATTTACATTTCCATATCAAATAGATTTAAACAAAAAAAAAACGTCAAAAAAGGAAGGTTGACAAATTATTGGAATAAAGTTTGAAGTCACTGGGCAGATTTTTGTTCTAAAAACCAATAATTGCACACTATTTTACCCAATATTTTAAGTTGTCGCAGACAAGTTGTCCAAGAAAAAACGCAACTAATGTAATGGTATCAAAAGCTAAAAACATAGTTACCGCGTAAGAAAAATAACTAGAAACCTCGCAACGGTAAAAAACTAAATAATAAAATCGAAAAACAAATATCGAGGATGATTATTCGAATCGTCACTACGTAAACTTAAATGTTCTGTTTTTCGCGTTTCAGCAGTATAGCCCGCATGCGAATGTACGCCTCCTGCCACGCCCACTACCACGCCACATTCCACTTAAACTATGCCACGCCCATAGAAACAATAGGACAGTGTAGAACTAATTGTTACTTTTCATTTTTTACCAAATTTTGGCCCGCCCACTTTTAAGCACGCCTCTTTTTTACCTATTATATAAAAGACAGTTTTTTGACTCTACCACTACCAAAGGTGGCTCGATTGACCTAATTTTTTATGTAAGGTATTTTTATTACCTTTTATATGGTACAATTTAACCCCCAAACCTGCTTCAAATCACTTGGGAAAAGGGATTTTTCTGAAAAATAAAAAACAAAACTTTGTATGGCCCTCCTACAAATGGGGCGTGACCGCCAAGAAAAAAATGAGGTTTTCAGGTAGTGTACAATAAGGGCTTTCAGGGAAGGGTTGTCTGGAACCCCAAGTCCAATTCGGGTTATACTGCAGTTTAGCCGCAAAAAGCATTCTGACCTCTTAGCCGCGTTCGAGAAAAACGTCGTACTGAGAATATTTGGCCCCGTATGTGAGGAAGGACGATTCCGGAGACTCTATAATGATGAGATCTACAAGCGTTACCGCGATGTCGACATCGTGAAGAAAATTAAGCTCGGTAGGCTCCGGTGAGCAGGACACCTAGCTCGCATGAGCGAAGAGGATCCTGCTCGGAAAGTCCTTTGCGGTAGGATTTATGGAACACGACAGCGAGGCCGGCCAAGGATGGCGTAGGAGGATGGCGTAGACCAGGACGCCCAGAGTTTAGGTATGCCAAACTGGATGACATCGGCTCGAAATCGGGACCGGTGGAGAGACTTTTTGCGGGAAGCCAGGACCGGACCCCGGCTGTAGAGCCAAATATGATGATGATAGTATAAGTTAGCTTCAAAGTTTTAAGCTTTTAATTTTGTATTCTTTATTAATTTAAGTCAAAACAAAATAGCTTATTAGTCTGTAACGACGAAACTTTTTAACTGTTCACTTCGACAGAGGGACACCAGAAACGGTAAGTGAACTGTGGAAAAATAAAAACGCCTCAAGAAGATATCAGCAGCATCGGCAACTACCGGATATTGGCACAAAAGTATTTACCGCAAGCGAGACACCCGAACAACATATTTTTCACAAGAACTACCCACGAAGCTAAAGACGGAGGGATTTTAAAGTCGGGGTACAGGACAATTAACTTTGGTCAGCGCTGGAATCAGGTGACCCAAATTCCCCAGCGAATAGTTTAGAATCCCCTTTCTTTGCCTCGAGACTCTGACGGGCCTTATAGGACTCCATCTCGAGACTCTGGAAGCCTCGATAGGGAGAGATTCCCCTTTGCTAGGCAGAAACCCTTCGAACTCAGGACTCTGGCGTGCCTTATAGGACTCCATCCTGAGTTTCGATTTTAGGGTCCAGTTCCCATTTAGTGGGGAGCGAGTGGTGAAAGACCCGCTCCTTCCGACTAAATCCCGTAGGGACCAATTCCCCGGCGTGGCGGCAGAGCAACAAGTAGAAACGCCAAAGCGCAACCAGGTGAAACAAATTAAATTAAATCAAAGAGAAATCAATTAATAATTATAATATAAATATTCAACAGAATTTCACGGAGTCAATAAAGAAATAATTTTTGTAACGAAAACAACCGCTTATTAGTGATAGGCAAACGACCCTGGACGCTGGCGAGCGTACCCCGGTAGTTACCTCGTTACTAATGGCACCCGAGCAGGGACTCCGTTAAAGAAAAAAAAACCCCAAGTCAAGTTTTACAAAAACAAAAATAACATATAACTTAATAATCAAAAAAAAAAAAAGTAATCTAAATCGACGGCAGAGAGTGTAAAACTTCAGGAAAATCTAGCAAAGAATACCCCAAAATGGTAAATACAAGTTGGGTCTACGAGCTGAAAAAGAGAGAACTTGCGGTACTCGTGAAAGAATTCGGCTTGGAAGCAAGTGGTATAGTTGAGGAATTGCGTAAACGGTTTTCGTCTCTCATCAGCAGCGAAAGCCTCACTGAAGATCAGATAGCCCGCCTGAAGGAACTAGAGGTACGTTACGCACGAACTCCTTCGCCGATCCCACCGCTAACGGGACCAGCGTGCCTAGAAATACCAAAGTCATCCAGGGAGAGTCAAATAAAAATCGTCCCAAACGTACGTACATCGCTAGTACTACCAGGAGCGATAGACGACGTGCTGCTGGGAATAGACTGTCTAGCTCAACTTGGACTTAATAACACCAGTGGAAGCAGATTTCAGGAAGGAGTCATCAAGATTACCATGGTCTCATTAGATAACACCAGTGGAAGCAGATTTCAGGAAGGAGTCACCAAGCTTACCATAGTCAGGAACATAGAGGATGAAGGCGAGTTAATCAAGTCATTTTTAGATGAGAAATTGCCCAAGTTTAAGAGGTTACAAGGAACGACATTCATAGCCAGCCACAAAATCATATTGTCTGATGATCGCCCCGTTAAACAACGGTATTTTCCCAAGAATCCAGCAATGCAGGAAATAATCAACGCGGAAGTCGACGAACTATTGAATATAGGATGTATTGAGCCATCGCACAGCCCTTACAGCGCCCCTATTGTGCTAGTATGAAAGAAGGCAGTGGAGGCTTTGCATCGACTATCGACAGCTTAATTCCAAGTCTGTCCCAGATGCATACCCGCTACCCAGAAATAACCACATCCTAGACAAGCTGAGGAATGCAAAATATATCAGCAGTCTGGACCTAAAAGATTGTTACTGGCAAATCCCGATGCACGAAGAAAGCAAACAGTTCACAGCGTTCACAGTCCCGGGACGTGGTTTTTTTCAGTGGCGGGTCATGCCATTTGGCCCACACTCAGCGCCCGCCACCATTCAACGAGCGCTAGATCAGGTAATTGGCTCCGAGATGGAACCCCACGCATTTGCCTATTTGGACGACATCATCGTGGTTGGAAACACGTTAGAGCACCACATGCAGAATCTGAGGGAAGTCTTCCGGCGATTGCGAGCAGCAAACCTCAAAATTAATCAAGAAAAGTGTGAGTTCTTTAAAAAAAAAGAGCTTAAATACCTCGGACATGTTGTCAGCGAATAAGGAATTCACACGGACCCGGAGAAAGTAGCCGCTATACGGGAACTGCAACCACCAAAGAATGTTCGGGAACTGCGTCGCTGCTTGGGAATCGCTTCGTGGTACATGTGTTTCGTACCAGAATTTTCCAATGTCGTCCACCCACTCACACGTCCGCTTAAGAAGGGAAAACATTGGAAGTGGACAGAACAAGAGCAAGAGGCTTTCGAGAAGCTCAAATTGAGGCTCACAGAGGCACCTATACTGGCATGCCCGGACTTTACCCAAAAGTTCACCCTACAAACAGACGCCAGCGACTATGGTTTGGGTGCGGTACTTAAGCAAGAGGTAATTGGCCACGAAAAAGTGATCGCCTATGCCAGCCGTCACCTGAATAAAGCCGAAATCAACTACTCCCCGACAGAGAAGGAATGTAGCTGGATCAAGCGGAAGATAGCGGAAACACAAGAGAAACCAGAGAAATTTCCGGGCTATGCAATGCAAAATGGACAGCTGTACCGTCACATACACAGACAAGCGGGCGACGACGAATGTGCCCCATGGAAGCTCTGTTTGCCGACCCATTGTCGTGACAGGGTGATTCGTGAGAACCATGACGATGCAACAGCTGGACACATTGGTGTTCGGAAGACGACGGAGAGAGTATGCGGCAGGTACTATTGGCCAGGGATTTTTAGCGATATCCGGCAACACGTCAACAAATGCCAAGTCTGTCGACGCTTTAAGCCGGGCCAGCAGGATCCAGCAGGAAAAATGCTGACACAAGTACCAGAAGAAACTTGGTCGATATTGTGCGCAGACTTCATGGGACCCTTCCCTCGCTCAAAACATGGCAACACTATGCTACTGGTTTTCTTCGACAAGTTCTCCAAATAGACCGAGCTGATACCCCTATGCACAGACATAGCAGACGGGCGTTCAGGGAACGTATTCTGGCACGATTTGGCATACCTAAGGTTCATGTTACCGATAATGGAACCCAATTCACAGCTCGAGGTTTCCAACGATTTATGTGCGAGATGGGAATTCGGCAGCAATTTACTGCACCATACATGCTGCAAGAGAACCCAACAGAAAGGACCAACCGGACAGTCAAGATGATCATTGCACAACTTCTGGGTGCCGACCAACGGCTTTGGGACGAGAAGCCTCCAGAAATAATGCTGGCGATAAACACTGCGAAGTCTGAAACAACCGGATTCAGCCCATCATTCTTGTTACAAGGACGCGAGCCACGGCTCCCAAAAACCTACAGTAACGATGGAAGCGACAGTGACACCGGCAAACAAGGCTTCACGTCTGCAAGAGGTGTTCCCAATTGTGCGGCTTAATATGGTGCGGGCAACGCAATACCAGGCAAGGCATTATAACTTGCGAAGGCGTCCCTGGTCACCATCGATAGGACAAATGGTCTGGGTGAGACAACATCATTTGTCCAAAGCAAGCGAAACTGGCACCAAAGTATGAAGGACCATACCGCATAGAATCCTTCAAATCACCCGTAATCCTAGTGCTAACCAATGAAGGATAAAAAAAGGAGCGAACCGCTCATGTCAGCGACGTGAAGATCTACCACGAAACACCGCCGAGCCACCGAGAATAGGTTAGTAAGGCACGCAACCAAAAATAAAGAAGAAAGAACGCTATTTCCACACCAAATCACAAGCACCGCTATTTCCACACCAAATCACGAGAACTGCTATTTCCATACCAAGATCACAGTAATGAAGTTCCACAACGTGTAAGAAGGAGAAGGAAACTGTCTTTAGTCAGCACCGATCACGGATAAGGCATCAACCCATCTGGCAACAACCTCAGCAGCAATCACGGACAAAGCATCGACTCATCTGGCAACAACCTCAGCAGCAATCACGGACAAAGCATTGACCCATCTGGCAACAACCTCAGCAGCGATCACGGACAAGGCAACAACACGCATGATGGCAACCCCAGCGACAAACAGGACCTCAGCCACACTAAGGATGGCGAACAAGGTGTCAGAGGGTGCAGGACACACAAGAGGCGCAGAGAAGCGAGAAGGATTGTTCTCTTTGCTGCAACACCAGTGAGACTGTTCACTTCGACAGCGGGACACCAGAAACGGTAAGTGAACAGTGGAAATATAAAAACACCTCGAGGAATAGTTTAGAATCCCCTTTCTTTGTCTCGAGACTCTGACGGGCCTTATAGGACTCCATCTCGAGACTCTGAAAACCTCGATAGGGAGAGATTCCCCTTTGCTAGATAGAAACCCTTCGAACTCGGGACTCTGGCGGGCCTTATAAGACTCCATCTTGAGTTTTGATCTCTCGTAGGGCCGAGTATTCCATTTATTAGAGAGTGAACAGTGAAAGATCTGCTACTCTCTATTAAATCTAGTTTAGAATCCCCCTTTCTTTGTTTCGAGACTCTGGCGGACCTTACAGGACTCCATCTCTAGACTCCGAAAACCTCGATAGGGAGAGATTCTCCTTGCTAGGCAAAAACCCTTCGAACTCAGGACTCTGGCGGGCCTTATAGGACTCCATCCTGAGTTTCGATATATTTTAGGGTCCAGTTCCCATTTAGTGGGGAGCAAGTGGTGAAAGACCCGCTCCTTCCGACTAAATCCCGTAGGGACAAATTCCCCGTAAAGGCGCCTGAAGTGTGGACCAAAATTTCTTGCCCGTACCACGTCGTTACAAGACCCGAGTCAGCGGCCAAGGAACCAGTCGTGACGGCAGAACAACAAAGAGAAACCGCAAGGCGAAACCAGGCGAAACAAATTAAATTAAATCAAAGAGAAATCAATTAATAATTATAATATAAATATTCAACAGAATTTCAAGGAGTCAATAGAGAAATAATTTTTGTAACGAAAACAATCGCTTTATAGTTATAGGCAAACGACCATGGACGCCGGCGAGCGTACCCCTGCATTTACCTCGTTACAAGTCTATGGACTAGATTGTAATATTTTACTAACAGTTTTTCAATAAAAAAAATATATTTCATATTTCGATCATTTAAATAAAGTTCAAGGCAAATAGTAAAATGAATAACATCGTCTTTCTATGCTCTTTCATTCTCAGCATCTATTTCGTAGTAGGATTCCATGAACTCTTATAGCACAGCCCGCTTGAAACTATTCATTTTTGTTTCATTTACCCTACTATCAGGTTCATCAATGGATTTGTCTGGTATTAATGGAGTATAAGGAGGAAGAAATCATATATTCAGCGACTAATGGCAATTCCGGCGGTGTTTCCGATAAATTTTCTGCCTGAAACCAGATTTTTGTTATTTCTGAAGATTGTTTTGTAAATAAATAACTAAAGAAGCTAAATGAATAAATGAAAATACACTTTGAAATTATTCCTTTACCAGGTACAATACTTTCTTTAATCAAATACTTTATATTGTTTATTTTGAATTATCGAGTGGCCAAATATAGAGGCAATTTCGATGAAGATCCTCCGTAAGGCCCCACTTTGTATTATTCTAATATAAACAACGGCTTAAGTAATTAATTAAAATTTTAGAAAAATATAATCTGACTTATTGATAGCGGTTTGTCAAATTATGTATTTTGACTCGTATTTCTTCCGCAGTAAAATAGAATTTCTTTCATTTATCATTTTTGCGACTTCGACACAATCATGCCCATTTTTCTAAGACCGTGCAGGTCGTCTAGTTAATCTACACAAAAGGGCCACCAGAATTCTTTCGGCATCACTGCTCCAAGCTCTTTTTTATTTATACTTTCTCTTTTTTCCACCAGATATTTTTACCATTTCTGTTTTTAATTTGCAAAAATAGCACTCACAAGTCACAGCACAAACGAAAATAATTAAAACTACCAGTCTATCACATATTCTGTCAAAGTCAGCAATTTGCTGAACATATGCTGAACACTTTCCAGCGATGTCTCTCAATGGTTTTGGTCGCAAAAAGCGAGTTGTATAGCATACAACTTTATTGTTGTGTGATGCATTTTCTTTCTTTGAAGTAGTGTAAGTTTAATGACAGAATCGAGTACAAAAATTGTCGGTTTTTACGAAACGGGTCGTTCTTTCCTCAACCCGACTCACAAACTAATCACATGCTCGGGACCAGTGCTGCTGTATATACTTCAATAAATAATATACTACAATTAGTACTGCATACTACTGCATACTACTTTTAAGAAGTAATTAAAAATCGAAACGATCCTATATTTATGTGTACAATAACAAAAAGGACAAAAAATCTATTTTAAAAAAAGTTTGTAATATAAAGGCATTTTTTGTTTTTCTATTGGAACTTTTTCTTATAAATATTTTTATCGTTTACTTTAATTTACTCCCAAGAACCTGTAATAAACTCCGTTAAAAGAGCAGCACTGCTCTTGACAGAGGAACAAAATCAAGTTTTGCGCATGCGTCAGAAAATCATACTAACTCGCGCAGAGTCCGGTCAAGCGTGTCGAGTGATTTCTTATGGACCATTGTGCATTCGTCCCAAATGATAATTTTGCACGTTTTAAGGATTGTTGCCATGCCGGAGTTTTTGCTAATGTTGCAAGTTGGTGTTTCTGTGTGATTCTTAAACTGGCAACAACCATACCACTGTTGGGGGGATAGTTGTCAATTTTAGTTAATTGAGAATACGGTTATTTTCTTTTGTAAACTGACTCTTTCTCATTTATTCATTCTATATTTATACATTATTTTTGCTAACTTCTTAAAAGGCATTCTAACGTATTTGTATTAGTAATCAACTAAAGAGCAAAATCCATATAAAATTTTTCTGTTTCCCACTACACCATCTTAATTAATCTTTACTCTCGGATTTTATTTTATCTATCGTCGTTCATAAAATCGGGCCTAAGTGTTATTGTGCAATTGCTGATGTTGCTCTTTGTAGTCGATACATTCGAATTGAATGTATTGTGCAATTGTGCAATTGCTGATGTTGCTTTTTGTTGCCGATACATTGCTCGATGCATCGTGCAATTGTGCAATTGCTTTGTTGTTGTTGATCAACATTATGCCTCCTCCGGTGTTGTTCCCAGTTGATATCAAACCCTTGATTGATTCTCCTATGGTCTGTTAATTCTATTTTGGTAACGCGATTATTTTTATTTCGCCCATTTCCGTATTTTTATATAACTGCCAGTAGACAAATGATGATTACCCGTAATGGTAGCACAGAAGCCAATTGTCCAATATTGGTGCCTTTTTATGGTGTTCCAATTGTTGCATCCCGATCATTAACTTTTAACACCTCCATCAGATCCTTATTTAATGGGATGACAGTTTCATTTGTAAAATAGACTGGGATCTGGGTTGACAATGATGTATTTATAATAGCGATTGATTCGCTGAGATGCATCATTATTGGCGTTTATTTGAACAATTTTGCTTCCAATCGGATGAATCTCGATTAATGACGCAATCCGGAGTCACATAAATGATGCCTGTGTTATTTAAGATGACTTCCTCACGCTTGGATCCACAGGTTACGAATACAGTGGTTGGCTCTGGTGTAACAAGCAATCCATGAATTATGGGTACATAATTCTTTCCACATGGTGTGTGTTAACCTTAATGTTCTTGGAGGGTACCAGCGATTTAACTGCTTCGATTTTGTCGGGATCCGTGTGAATATCACTCTGATTGACCATATGTCCAAGATATCGCATTTCGGACTTACGGAACTCACATTTCTCAGCATTTATCTTAAGTTTTGCCATCTTCAGGTGTTTGAATACCTCGGTCAGGGCAGCCATATGCTCGGAGAAAGTACTTCCGATGACGATTATCCATCCAAGTAGACGAACGCGTATGGTTCCAGTTCCGCACTGATAATTCTGTCGAGCAGTCGTTTAAAAGTAGCAGGGGCTGAGTGTAACCAAAACGGCATGACTTACCAGTGATAGAGTCCTCTGCCAGGAACGGTGAACGCGGTATATGGTCGACTGTTGCCTTCAGCGGTATCTGCCAGTATTCTTGCTTAAGGTCGATCGTAGAAATGTATTTGGCTCCTTTGAGCTTGTCCAGTATGTGGTTAATCTGTGGTTGAGAAAGCGAGATTTCGTTCAGCTGTCGATAGTCAACGCATAACTTCCAAGTACCTTGCGTCTTCTTGACGAACATGATGGGTGAGCTATATGGGCTGTTGGATGATTCGATTTTTCCCTCTGCCAGTAATTGGTCGATCTCTTCATTAATAATCGCTTGCATTGCGGGATTTCTTGGCATGTACCGCTGTTTGAACGGCCTCTGGTGTTTGAGTCGGATCTCATGTTCGGTAATACTGGTGGGCCCTTTGACATTTTCAAACTGTGGCAATTCAGTTGCCAAGAATTTGTCCAACTACTGCCTTTCGGTCAGAAGACTTTGGATTACTGGTTGGCTAGGTTCGGTTCGTGCTTTTATCGTATTTTTCCCTTGGTTAATGGTGAAACCAAATTTCAGAGTTCCTTAACAAATATAAATCTTTTATTGTAACGACCCTTTAAATCAACGAACCCTGGTCACACTGAGGATACCCCGGCTGGGAAAACCTCGTTACAATTGGCGCCCGAGCAGGGACTCTGGAAAAATAAGTAACAAACGAAGAAAACTAAATTAGCCAAGATGGTAAAAACTAGTTGGGTTTATAACCTCACGAAGGACAACCTACAAAGTTACATGGCAGAATTTAGGTTGGACGTTAACGGCGGAGTAGATGAGTTGAGAAAGCGTTCATCACGGGACGAGATGTGACCTCAGACGACGAACTTCGCCTGGGGGAACTGGAGGCAAGACACCAACGCAACCCATCACCAACGCCCACACCACTATTAAATCTATATGACGCGATAGAAGGCGATAAAGCCAAATCACCGGGGTTAACAATCCCACCATCAACGCACACTTCAGCGTTCACGGGCCGAGCATCGAACCGAGGAACAACGGTACCACCTGGTAAATCATACGAGATGGTGATCGACTAAGTCAGAAATTGGTCAGTTCGTTACGACGGAGGCAAAGATCCATATTCATTTGTCGAAAGACTTAAGGAGCTGCCCGACGCATACTCTTTAGACAAGGATCTGCTCCCGAGAACCATGCCCGAATTGCTTCGCGACCGTGGACTGATGTGGTTCCGGAGTAACAACCAGAGATGGCAAAGCTGGAGGACATTTAAGGGAGACTTCCTGAAATTCTTTCTGCCCACCCGATATTGGGAACATCTGGACGACAAAATCCGCCAACGACGCCAGACAGGAAACGAAAGTTTCAAAGATTTCGTGATAACAATGCAAAACTTGATGAGGCACGCAGACTACACAGCGGTACACCAGGTAGAAAGGATATTTAGAAATTGTCGCCAAGAGTATCAATACTAAAAATATCAAAGCGAAAATATTTCAATTCACTGAACGACCTTATCGAACTAGCGGAGGATTTCGAGAGTATAGCTGGAATGGCAGGACCAAATAGACCCACCCACCGACCAAAACCGATGGAGAGAAACTGCATTGTACCACGCGACGGCGAGAGACGCATAAACGTGAGGACAGCCTGCATGCGATGCGGCCAGGACGGGCACAGGAGACGAGATTGCCAAAATCAACAGATTCTCTTCTGCTGGGAATGCGGCCGCCGAAACATAAGGACGACAGAATGTTGTCGGAGATAGGCGGGAAACGACCGTGGGGACCACCGGAACAGAGGTGCGGTGGGACCCCAGATGATGGCACCTCAAACCCATTAAATTGCCTACGCTTCGACGCCACTCGAGTCAACGCAACCATCACCCTAGGGAACGAAATTGTCAAAGCCACGATCGACACTGGTGCGACAAAGAGCTTCATCATCGAGCAGTATGCGGAAGACAGGAGGAACGCGTCGAATAGCGTACCCGTCAACATGACGGTCAGGATGGCTGAGGGCACACCCCGAGTTATCCGAGTAGCGCTAACCTTTGACTTACGAATTGGAAGAGAATACACCCGACTCAACTTTTTGGTACTCCCGGAAGCCGTGGACAATATCGTCCTCGGACTAGACTTCCTTTGAAAAGTGAAAGCCCAATTGAGCTGTGGCGGCCAAACACTACAACTTCACGAAAGGGTGGAACAGCGGTCTGAAACTCTGCGTGGTATAAGGGTACAACCGGAAATATAAACGGAACAAGAGAGACTAGCAGCCCTCACAGCGCACTTATTGTGCTCGTCAAGAAGAAGACGGGAAAATGGAGGCTTTGCGTAGACTATCGTGAACTCAATGCACGGTCAACCCACGACGCATACCCCGAATCCAGCACATTCTGGAACAACTACGAGGCGCTCAATTTATAAGCAGCCTGGACTTACGAAACGGGTACTGGCAAATACCCATGGAAGCAAACGGCCTATGTCAGTGGCGAGTGATGCCATTTGGGTTGCACTCTGCACCGGCTACATTTCAACGGACACTCGATCGGGCTATCGGACCAGAGATGGGGCCACACGCTTTTGCATACCTCGATGATATCATCATCATCGGGAGGACTTTCGACGAACACTTGGCGAATCTACGCGAGGTATTCAGACGACTACAAGCGGCAAGCTTAAAGATCAATCCAGAGAAGTGCGAATTCTGCATGACGGAACTGAAATACCTGGGACACGTAGTCAGTAGAGAAGGAATCCATACTAATCCAGACTAGGTCGCCGCCATCAAAGAACTGCAGCCCCCACGGAACGTGCGAGAGTTACGACGATATTTGGGAATCGCGTCGTGGTATCGCCGTTTCGTCTCTGACTTCTCGGAAACCACACGGCCACTGACCGACTTGCTGAAGAAAGGAAAATACTGGAAGTGGACCGAGGAACAACAAACAGCGTTCGACAATTTAAAAACCAAACTAACTGAAGCCCCAATCCTCGCATGTCCTGACTTCTCACAAAAGTTTTCACTCCAGATAGACGCCAGCGACTATGGGGTAGGAGCCGTGCTGACACAGGAGCTAGACGGCAACGAACGCATAATAGCATACGCCAGCCGACATCTCAACCAAGCCGAGAAAAACTATTCCCCCACCGAGAAGGAGTGCCTAGCGATAGTCTGGGGAATAAGGAAAATGCGGCCATACATAGAAGGGTATCGCTTCACTGTGATCACAGACCACCTTTCTCTTAAATGGTTAAATTCCATTGCAAGCCCCTCCGGACGAATCGCACGTTGGGCGCTCGAACTTCAACAATACACCTTCGACGTTCAATACAGACGTTGAACGTCGTAGCAGATGCATTGTCACGACAACCACACGACTTACTGATGGCAAGTTTCGACGACAACACACTAAGTTCCAAGTGTAGATGGCTGGAGAGAAAGGTAAACCAGATCAAAGAAGACCACAAGAAGTATCCCGACTACGTGATAGAAGCAGGGCAGCTATATCGCCACATAGAACAGCGAGCTGGAGACGAAGACACAACGCCTTGGAAACTTTGTGCCCCGATCGCACTTCGCGACAAAGTTCTCAGGGAGAATCACGATAACCCATCGGTAGGACATCTAGGCATCCGGAAGACAACTGCGCGGATATGTGCCCGTTATTACTGGCCAGGAATGTTCCGCGATATCCACAAGCATGTCAAACGTTGCGAGAATTGTCAACGCTACAAGCCGAATCAGCAGCAGGCGGCAGGGAAGATGCTCACGCAGGTGGCAGAAGAATCATGGGCCATGCTATGAGCCGACTTGGTAGGGCCACTACCACGATCGAAACATAGGAACACCATGTTATTAGTATTCTTCGACCGTTTCTCGAAATGGGTCGAGCTAGTGCCAATGAGACGAGCAACCACCGACGGACTACAAAAAGCGTTTCGCGAACGCATACTTGCACGATATGGGGTACCCAAAGTCCTCATCACCGACAACGGCGCCCAGTTTACAAGTAGGACATTTCGACGATTTCTCCAGAGCATGGGAGTGCGACATCAGTACACCGCCCCATACACCCCGCAAGAAAACCCGACCGAAAATGCAAACCGTACCGTCAAAACGATCATCGCGCAACTGTCCGGCACACAACAGCGCACATGGGACGAGAAACTACCTTGTTGTTGGCGATCAATTCAAGCCAGCAAGACTCGACGGGGTACACCCAATCTTCCTAACGCAAGGTCGAGAACCACGCCTCCCACACACGCTTTTCGACGAAGTCACCACTGGAACCGGCACACTGCCCAAAACACCAGATGATAGAGCGAAACAACTGTCGGAAGTCTTCGTAATAGTTCGACGCAATATGGAACGGGCAGCAGGAGAGCAGGCGCGACACTATAATCTTCGACGACGCCCCTGGACACTGGAGGTCGGGCAACTTGTCCTGGTCAAACAGCATCATCTGTCCAACGCACTCGAAGGATTTGCCAGCAAGCTCGCACCAAAGTACGACGGAACATATCAAGTGGTAGACTTCGTCTCGCCGGTCATCGCAAAACTAAGGCTATGCGGCCAGACCAAGGAACGTACCGCCCACGTGGGAGAGCTCAAGCAGTTCCACCACAACCCCCGGACCGACATAGGTGAAAGTACATATCCCAGGAAATCCACAGAGAAATCCACCAACAACAGTCCAGAAACATGCTCAGATCCATAGAAAAACACAAACCAGGCAACATTTTGTTAACGGACCTCGTAACCAAGACTGGAAGATTCCGCTTCGTCCGACGTGACCGGGAAGTGTAAGATATCAATTTGACCACAAATTCACCCCACACATTTTTATAAATATATATAGTTATACTTCCATACAAGAAAAACCACATTGAAAAGTCATTATCATGAGATAATTTTTTTATGAAAAAAAAAACAGAAAACGCCGACGGCATCTCTGCTCATGTCGACTGCACTTCTCCAATGCCGCGCCCCCACTGCAACTACCATAAGGGAGCAATGGGAGAAAGAAAGAAATAGCGCATACTACATGCAAAATTCTGTGTGCAGCCAGGAGCACAGAAGCGTAGGCAGAAAACCACCATACAATAAACGCATGCACAATACCAACACATTACAATCGAATGATCAAAAAACCAACCGATGAGGTCAACGACCAAGAAGCGTTGACCAAAGGCAATATGTACAACGATACCACAATGCTATGCACCAACAGAATAGTCACCGTAAACCAACGGAATCCCCTACAACAACAAATTGCAAAAGGGATTTCGCCAACATTTTTGCGAACAACGATGCCGTTGACAGTGGACAAAATGATACAACAACAAAATATACAGGGAATTCCATCAACATTTTTCTGAACACAAATCGACAAATCGAAAGACAAAAATGCAACAACAAAACACAGGGAATTCCATCAACATTCTGCAGCTTACATATACAAGCGACAATAATGAGAACAACAACAATGAATAACGCATACGAACTGCAGTTCCGAGGAAAATAACTCTACTAAAGAAAAATCAATTGGCATAGCAACAACGGTAATTCACCGAACGAAAATCATGGAAATGGAACAGCCCGGTTTGAAGTTTTAAACCGTTTCACGGGCTATAAAAGGGGACACAAGCCCAGCATACACTCTCTTCGTCATCTGACCGACTCTTCCTCATCCGACTGACTCCTGATAGTGAACAGAGCGTAGCATCCGACTCCTGATAGTGAACTGAGCGTAGCATCCTCTTTCACTGATCAAAATTATGGACAAAGCAACTCTTCGTCATCTGACCGACTCCTGATAGTGAACTGAGCGTAGCATCCTCTTTCACTGATCAAAATACTGGACAAAGCAACTCTTCGTCATCTGACCGACTCCTGATAGTGAACTGAGCGTAGCATCCTCTTTCACTGATCAAAATACTGGACAAAGCAACTCTTCGTCATCTGACCGACTCCTGCTAGTGAACTGAGCGTAGCATCCTCCTTCACTGATCAAAATACTGGACAAATCAACTCTTCGTCATCCGACCGACTCCTGATAGTGAACTGAGCGTAGCATCCTCTTTCACTGATCAGAATATTTGGACAAAGTAACTCTTTCACTGATCAAACTACATAGACACAGCGACTCCTGATAGTGAATCGAGCGTAGCATCCTCTTTTCGCTGATCAAACTACGTGGAAACATAGAAATCCTTTGGCAACGAATTGAGCGTAGCATCCTCTTTTCGCTGGTCAGCACTTGGACGAAACGCAGACGACGATCAAAACCACAGGACACACTGCGTAACATCTAAGACCTAAGTCAAATTAATTATTTCAAAAATCAATTTTCATCTGTTTTCAAAACGAAAGGAAAATAAAAACATTGAATTCAGAGTTCCCAAACAAAAATAAATCTCTTATTTTAACGACCCTTTAATTCAACGAACCCTGGTCACACTGAGGATACCCCGGCTGGGAAAACCTCGTTACAACCATTTGCGCCGCAGTATGAACAGAACAGTTGTCGTGACTGTTGGCATTTCTTTCGAACATGCTCTGGTTGACCGCACTTCCAACAATGGGTTTTCCGTTTATATGCGCTGAGGGGTGGTATACTACTGGTGGGTATCTGGTCGTTGACCTGGCTGGTATGTATCCCTCGAAGTCCTCGATGAGGGCGGTGAGTTCTGACAAGTTTGTGAACTCTCGGCGTTTAATGTATTGCCGGTATTCGGGGCGCAGGTTGTCGTAAATTCGCTGCAGCTTCTCGTCGGTCATGATGGAAATATGCCATCTCATCAGCGCCTGAATCGCGGTCCTTCCCTTTTCTTTACTACTCTGAGTTCGATTTCGAATGCGGTCCAGTAGTTGCGAGTAGAACCGTGGAGTTAAAAAGAAACGACGCAGTGCTTCGCTTAATGTGTCCCAGGTGCTTAGAAATTCTTTATTATTTCTGTACAACACTAGCGCGTTTCCTTTTAGTAATTCGGGTAACGTGCGCACGATTCGGTCGAGAGGCAACTGGTAACATTCAGCCAGTTCCTCTACGCGTTCTAGAAACTCTAGTGGGTTATTTGTACCCCCATCGTACCTTATATGCCATTTTCTAACTTCGGAGTCAGATGGACGATAGGCTATCAGCAGCGAAGTACTTAAACTTCTTTAACTCAGCCGCTAATTTCTTTCGTAGTTCATCTACGGTTCCTGTCTGGTCTATGCCACGACGTTCTTGTTCGCTGATCAACTCTTCTTTTCATAAAGAGTACACCCCAGAGGCACTCAGTCCAGTGTCTGTGGTTGGCATTGCCAAAAATGAGGTTTGTTGCTCGGGTCTGAATTCGGACACTCCCCGGTTGGTGCCAAGACTATGTCAGTGGTGACGCTTTCACCAATATTAGCAAGATTTCCCTTTGGTATTTGGCTCGGTAGATGTCTCTTTCGCAGGTTATTTGTAATACTAATAAAGCGAAAAAAAAAATTTTCTGCTGCGACTATTCTAGTGGTGCGACCATTCTTGTCGTCTACTTATATTAACGTTAGTCTTATCTAATTATTATATTTTTTTTTCTCGGGCGTCAAATTTGTAACGATGTCTGCTCGGGTGACGCTCGCCGGTCACCCAGGATTCCTCCCCCGTGCTTTGGTGTTACAAATCGTGTTTTTTTGTTGCTTAAATAATAACTCGGTTGTTTCAGGTATTTGTTTTTTGTTTTATTGTTTCTCTTTTGTTTTCTTATTTTCTTGGTACTAATACTAGTTCACATCTTTCTGGTACTTAAAGCTAAAAATAACTACCTACTTATATATATGGGTGTTCCTACGTAGGGGTGTTGGCGCATCCAATACCCTATGGCAAAGTCGTACCTATCGGTCGACGGATGAGAGATGGTTATAGTTAGGAAACGAAGATTAAGTTTTTCCCTTGACCAGGAGGGGCTTTAATGAGGAAGGGGCGATTAAATCTACTTACTTCCTAAAGTGCAGTGCCGGTCAGTAGAATATGGTGCGGTGCAAGTAAGGAAAGGCGATTGAATCAATCAATCCCTTACTAGCCAATGAGAAGTTTCGGCAGAAAATACCGTCAGTGACGAAAAGGCGATTGAATCTACCAATTTTGCACTGCTCGTATTGCCTGTCGAGTTTCAGCCTGGTTGCAGTATGCTAGCAGGAGAAGGCGATTGAATCTACCAATCTCTTACTAAAACACTGCAAAAGCTGTTTTGATACATGTATAGAGTTCAGTAGATGACTACTGTTCCCCTTTAAAATATGTTCGTATAGAACACGGAGAGACGTATACCTGGGTAGGTACTTGGAATTTCTCTCCCTTTTTCAAAACTATGTTCGTTTAGAACCGAGAGAGACTTATACCGAAGTTGGTATTTGGAATTTTCTCTCTGTTTGTATTGAATTTTCGGTGCCTATGTCTTTAACTAAAAATTAAGGGTTGTTAAGAATTATATGGCTATTCGAAACCAAAAAGTAATTTCTAATAAACATTGGCTGATTATTTCCAATGATTGGCGGCGATATTTTATATGAATATAACCTTTTTCTTAATTGTTTATATTAAATTCAAGTCTTTTCCTTTACCAAAAAGACAAAGGGCCGAATGGGTATTTTACCACAGGCGATATATAATTTTGTAGTTTTAAAAAAAGTCCGAGTCAATGCTGGGGTATGAACTCGGTAACTAGTGATTTCTAGTTCATAGTTCTCCTCTTGCGCCATTGACTCACTTGAGTAACCCAGAAATATTTATCAATATCAACGCCTGGTAGTATGCCTATTAGTGTTGAATAAATTATTCTGCCGCATACTTGCTACGTTGATATTGTTTTCTTTCCTAAATGGTTCTTCATGAAACTATGTTTAAAAATTTATATGGCAACTACGCGTGTATAGTTTTAGGCGCCATGAAATTTATGTGGTAATTATGCGCGTATATGTCATACGTATATATTTTTAGGTGTAATAACTAACCATGTGGTTTGTGGCGTAGTTGCTGAAAGGCAACTTCGTTACAAGTTTCCGCAACGCGTTGAACACTTGCATTCCGGCGGTGGATGATGATATCGCGTCGCTCGAATTCTGTGCCGACCATAACAACTGCGACGTCGCCAATCACCGGTGCATTAAAGCGCCGCTCGTGCTCCCCAGCCGGTGTCTTGTCTACTCTTATAACAACCGTATAATCATCTGACGGCATCTGGTTTAGGGCTGTTTGAAATGAATAGACGGATGACGCTGTTGTGTTCGTGTAACATAGCTTGAAGATTCGAAACGATTTCCCGTTTGACTTTAGTACTGGTTGCGCAACGCTGCTCGACTTCTGTATGTTCTTTGCCAGTGAAATAAATTTGGCATCTTCATCGGGAACCGGGAGCACATTGAAGGTGCTTACTTCGTTTACTTCCTTAGTTGCTCTGAAGGACGTCATTTGAAAGCATGAGTTGTACTTTCGGATATTTTAAAGGAAGTGCTTGGAAATCTGAGTGGCGCCAGAAATGTAACTTAGTAGCGGCTCAGGCAACTTAACCAGTGGTGGCAAAACAACTTTACCGTTCGAACAGCACATTACAGGGGATTTCTTAGCGAACTTCAAAATACGACAATGTAAGCAAACTTTGTCCATTGCACCAATCACTACGTCTTCGTGATTCCAGTAGTCATCTGTAAAAAACCCGTTGACTGAAATTAAAGGGTCGAGAAAAACGAAAAATGAAAAGACTAAAACGATTCTTTTAAAACGATATGTTACTGAACAAATATAAAACGTCTATTCACAACGACTACTGAAAACGAACTCTGGTTTAACAGAATAATAAAAATGATATGATGATGATTGTTATGACCATAACATACTGACTATCGCCTATAATTCTAAACATTTCTTCAACTCAGCACATTTTATTTTCCCAGCAAAATAAAGATAACGTACACCTTGCATATTGCTGTTTTCGCTGTGTGACATATTCCCACAGTTTTCTGTTGCCCTCAGCACATTCTCTGGGAAAACATTTTCTCAGCCAATATGCAAAATGCATGGTGTCTTATTGCTGTCTGGGTACGTGTTATTTTTGCTTTTATTTATCAATTTGAAAATTGTACAATTAGCATTAAATTAGTATATAAGAGCACAATTCAATTAAAATAAATCAGTTCCTTTTTAGAAACCAAACCGTGTTTTATTTATTGGCTTCCTCCCACCAGTGGTAAGGGGTCATTAAATAAATATCATCAAACCATCCTTGGTCCTTCGAGCCAACAAAAGCGTAACCATGGAGTATTTAAAAACACATTTGGAGGGCGAGCCGTTGCAGTTAATACAACATTTCACAATATCAAGTGAAAACTACGCTAATGCTTGGGAAACATTAAAAAAGCGATACGACAACGAGAGGAAGATCGTATCAATGCACTTAGACAGGATGCTTAAAACTGGATACCATGGCAATCAATCTTCTGCAAGTCATCTAAAAACTATCTTAGATTCAACTAAAGAAGGCCTCGCGGCTCTGAAAAACATGGCATTCGAGACATCATCCTGGGGGCCAATAAGAGTTCATCTCATCGTAAAAGGATTGGACCCGGAAAGCAGAAATCTTTTAGAGCAAGGGATTAAAAGTCCAAACAAGGTTCCCTCACAAGAAGAACTTCTTGAGTTCCTTGCCAGAAGATATCAAGCATTAGAAGTCTTAGCTCCATCTCGTCAAAAACTGCACAAAGAAGAAAACAAAGGTCCTGTTCGTAGTTACCACCTAGCAACAAGGTTCAGCTGCATTATTTGTAAGGGTGATCACAACATTAACTCTTGCAACAAGTTTATGGGCTGGACACCAAAAGAAAGATACGAACAGGTTAAACAGGCCAAGGTTTGCGTCAATTGTTTACGGCATGATAAGAAGGTTGCTTGCTCTAGTCTACGAACATGTAAGCTGTGCAATAAAAAGCACCACACACTGCTACATCAAGAAAACCATAATGTGGAAAAAAGGCATATCAATGAGCCTAGTTCTACCTCAACTCAAGCATCCATGGTGCAGTCACACCATGCTCATCAAAACCAGGGTGTTCTCCTCGCCACAGCCATTATAAACGCAACAAACATTTACGGACATAGCAGGGAACTGAGGGCGCTGATAGATCCAGGAAGTACACACAGAAATCAGTGGATTAGGAGCAACTGATGCCGGAACAGCCCGAAGCAAGGTTGAGGTCGCAATCCAACCGAGATTCACATCAAACTTCAAAATTTCTGTATCAGCGCTTGTGTTACCGACTCTTACTAAGCTCATGCCAGATCGAAACATAGTCAAGTGCATGCCAAATCAACTACGCTATCCCTGGACCTATTGACATGATAATAGGAGCCGATGTGTATGGAGACATCATACAGAATGGAATTAAAAGAGGTATCAAAGGATCCCCTATCGCTCAAAAATCACAACTAGGATGGATCATCACAGGTCGGACATCGGTGAGGGATCAAAACATAAAAATCGTAGGATTGGTCGCTCAAACAACACTAGAGAACCAACTTAAACGATTTTGGGAACTCGAGCAAATACCCGAGAGGAATCATCTAACACAACTAGAACAGCATTGCGAAGATGTTTACAAAGAAACTTACCATCGAGAAAAAGGTGGTAGATACATAGTTAGCATTCCATTCAATCAAGAGTTGATGCAAAAGCATAACATTGGTGCATCACGGGACCGAGCGGTAGCCAGACTTCTTCAGCTAGGGAAACGACTTGTCGGCGACCCAAAGTTAAGAGTTGAATACACAAAATTCATGGACGACTTTATGAACCTTGGGCATATGGTCGAAACTAGGGACTATAACCCTCTGGATAACAATATCTATTACATGCATCATGCTGTCTTTAAACCGGACAGTTTAACTACGAAACTACACGTTGTGTTTGACGCATCATCGAAGACATCTAGTGGAACAAGCCTTAATTAATTGATGCTCATTGGTCCAAGATTACAAGAAAACCTAACACAAATTATCATGCGCTGGCGAAGACACCGATACGTATATATGGCCTTAGATGAACAACAACGTTATCCAATCGCATCCAAAATTGTGAGAAATGATTTCTACGTGGATGATGTCATGTTTGGAGGAAATACACTAGCTGAATGTAAAGAAGCTCAACATCAATTAATTAATTTACTGAACAGTGGCGGCTTTCATCTAAGAAAAGGGGACACTAATCACAAGGAATTATTTGTGTCAGACCAAAAAGACAATGATTAGTGCTGCATCAACTTGGACAAGGAAGAGGTTGCTAAAACTCTAGGAATCCATTGCAATCCATCAACAGACACATTCCTATTCAGAGTAAACCTTATCAAATCAACATGTAAACATGACACCTCAACTAAGCGTGCCACACTTTCTGAAATAGCACGTCTCTTCGATCCGTAAGGATGGCTCGCGCCCATCACCATTACTGCGAAGATGTTAATGCAGCGAATTTGGAAGGCTGAGCTCGGTTGGGATGAGCCATTAAGTTCTGAGCTAAAGCAATGCTGGAATCAATTTAAAAGAGATCTCCCATTAGCCGAATCTATCAAAATTCCCAGGTGGATTGGTACATATGATTCCCTGAATCTAGAGCTGCATGGATTTTGTGATGCCTCTGATGGAGCCTATGCTGCTATTATATATTCAAGAATTACTGATCAAAATGGAATGCACAAGACTACTGTACTTACATGCAAGACACGAGTAGCACCCATTAAGAAGAAGCTCACTATACCATGGATGGAACTTTGTGGAGCACACCTATTGTCGAAATTGCTGAATGAAATGAAGCAAGTCTTTGGTACTCCGACAGATAATGTGTAAGCCTGGACGGATCAACCATCGTCTTAGCCTGGATAAAAAAAGGATCATCACATGAAAGGTGTTTATCGCTAACAGAGTTGCTCAAATACACGAAAACACAGAGCCAAGCTCATGGGGACATATAAGGTCAGCTGAAAATCCAGCAGACTGTGCATCAAGAGGTGTAACACCTGTTCAACTAAAATTTCATCCCCTGTGGTGGAGTGGACCAGCATTGCTTCAAAAATATTCTGGCCTCAACATCCCGAATCACTCGCAACATCAGAGTGTTCCGTAGTTGATTATGTTGCATCAACAGTTGCCGTAGCATCCACCATCGAAGAAAACGACATTTACAAACGATTTTCTTCTTACACTAGATTGATTCGATCTATAGCGTATTGCAACCAATTTGCTTTCAAGTGAGGAACTGCAAGGAAACCAAACGAATTGAGCATTTGACCACCACGGAGCTGGAAGAAGCTCAAATATCGGTAATCCGATTAGTTCAGCAACTGGAGTTTCGAGAAGAATTATTGTGTCTACAGAATCGCAATACTGTGCCTAAAAAGAGTAAGCTGCTGGCCTTAGCTCCACGCCTAGATGTACATAATCTCTTGATGGTCGGAGGTAGACTTGAAAACGCAAATATGTCGGAGAAGGAAAGACATCCATACATACTACAACGCAACAGTAGATTTACTAAATTGCTAATCAAACATATTCATGAGAAAACGCTGCATGGAGGAATTCAACTACTCTTAGCCAAACTTCGCCAGTCGTTCTGGGTGATTCAAGCTAAATCTGTAGCACGTCAAATCATCTATAATTGCGTGCGATGTCACCGCTTCAATGCAGCCTCTAGAACCCAGATGATGGGAATGCTTCCAAATCCACGAGTCACACCATCCCGTCCATTTACACATACGGGCATTGACTATGCCGGACCAATTCAAATCCTTATTTCCAAAGGCAGAGGGAATCGATCAACGAAGGGCGATATTGCAGTGTTCGTATTCTAGGCAACTAAGGCCATACATCTTGAACTGGTCAGCGATCTCACTTCAGAAGCGTTTATTGCAGCTGTTAGAAGATTCATATCCCGAAGAGGATTTTGCGCTCACTTCTACAGTGACTGCGGAACAACATTCGTAGGAGCAAACAAGGAATTACAGCAGCAGCTTAAATTTGTGATCGCTCAAAGCAACAAGGAAGCCGCAGATAACCTGATTACACATGGAGTCCAGTGGCAATTTATCCCGCCAGCTGCACCACACTTCGGTGGTTTGTGGGAAGCTGGTGTAAAATCTATGAAGTATCATCTAAAACGGATCATCGGAGATTCTACCTTGACATTTGGAGAGCTGTCCACCATATTAACGCAAGTGGAAGCTTGCTTAAATTCTCGTCCATTAGTTGCAATAAGCAATGAACTTGACGACAACCCCATACTTACGCCTGGACACTTTCTCATTGGCTCTGCCTTAAATGCCTTACCTAATCCTAGACTGAACCAAACGAAAAGTTATCGTTCACGCTGGAGATTGATACAAAAAATAACTCAAGATTTTTGGCAAATATGGTCATCAGATTATTTGGCGCAACTTCAACAGAGATCGGTTACCACCAACTAAGTGGAATTTAGCCAAGATAAAAGAGCTACATCCAGGAAAAGATCACCATGTCCGTGCAATAACAGTCTATTGCAACAAAAGGCATGCAAAACGACCATTATCAAAACTATGCCCGTTACCGATTGAAACTGATAAGGAAGAACCAGAAGACAGTAGAACAACGGCCGAAGCTAATACGGGAATGTCAACGCTGGAACACAAGGCCGTCAATTCCTTATTGGGAAGGACATGTTTTAAGTCCCTTTTCTGGTTGTGCATCATAGCTATCGCAATGAGTTCGATAGTTCGACAGTTTTGAAATTATACCATTTGAAACACAACCCGGTATATATTTTGAAGACATCGGTCGAGTAAATATGATCGTCAGTTCCTGGAAGACCATAGTATTCTTTAATCTCACAACGTACTGGTCAGAATACTTCATGTACAAAAAGTGTTTAAAACACATGAAGGAGATTTGTGCGACAACAAACAAATTCATTGTTATGCAATAACACCTTAGAGCTATTTGAGCGTCAGCTTCAGCAAATAGACCTAAACAACGAAGTACTGCTGCACGCAAACAATGAATCACCACCACAGAGATCGAAACGATCACCGTTTGATTTTATTGGAACAATTAAAAACTGCCTAGTTACTCGATCAGTGCCACCACAAAGTTTTTGGGTCCAAATGCACCACACAAACACTTGGATATTCAGTATTCCAAATGAAATCAGCATAGATGTCGCATGCAGTTCAACTGTAGTTCCAGCCAAGTTATCAGGAAACTAAATCAAAACTGTAGAATCCATCAGACAACAATGATATTGTTTGGCAAGCAGACCATCACAACACGACTTCTATCTTCGTACTTGCCTATCCAGAATATCTCTGATCAATTGGTTAGATTCAGCTTTAAGCCAGAAAATGTCCCAGTATTAACGTCGGACATTACACAGCAAAATCTCAAAATACAAGACATCGCCTTACAAAGAAGTCAAGAAACTTCACTGCACGAAGTACGAACACAAAAAATTCACCAAAATTCCCTAAGCGGAATTGTCACACTCCTGACATTTGTGTTCATATCGTCATAATCATAAGAAGGCTGCCACGGAAAAAACCAGAGGTAACCCTTCAATTAACCCATCAGCCTGAACCAGCACCTAGAAGAATGGAAAGAAGAGCCTCATCAGCAAGCCAGTTTCAGCCAACAACAATGTTCTTGGACGAACAGTTTGCAGTTTAAGAGTCAGGCGGCGGCCCCAGCATGTTACGACCATAACATACCGACTATCGCCTATAATTCTAAATATTTCTTCAACTCAGCACATTTTATTTTCCCAGCAAAATATAGATAACGTACTCCTTGCATATTGCTGTTTTCGCTGTGTGACATATTCCCACAGTTTTCTGTTGCCCTCAGCACATTCTCTGGGAAAACATTTTCTCAGCCAATATGCAAAATGCATGGTGTCTTATTGCTGTCTGGGTACATGTAATTTTTGCTTTTATTTATCAATTTGAAAATTGTACAATTAGCATTAAATTAGTATATAAGAGCACAATTCAATTAAAATAAATCAGTTCCTTTTTAGAAACCAAACCGTGTTTTATTTATTGGCTTCCCCCCACCAGTGGTAAGGGGTCATTCAATAAATATCATCAAACCATCATAACATGATGATTAGAAAGGAAAAAACATTGGGTGAGGGGACTGCATTCTTTCTTGAGTAAAAATGTGTGTGTATTTTTCAACATCCTCCGCCGAGGGGGAATTGTTGGCAGCTCCAGTGGGTATAGAAGCTGAACTGGTCTTCGAAATATGCTTCCATCTGCACATCGTATCTCACAGGAGCGCACTTTTCCGTCCCTGCAGAGGAACGCCTTTTCGATAATAACCATCTTCCAGTGAATACGAGGAGCAGCTTGATCAAACAGTAGAACAACATCGCCTTTCTTAAGATGAACTGATGTCTTCCGGTCACTGTAGTGAAAAGGTCGTAGAAACTTCAGGTACTCCAAACGCCATCTTTTTGGAAGCTTTGTAGTGTATTTCATTCGATCTTTTCACACTTCTCTCATACTAGAGTCGCTGACAGGATTCCCCTCGGAAATGATACCGCTTCTTGATTGAGACTATCCCAAAAGAAACTTAGCTGGAGTCAGTGGCGTAAAATCAATTGGGTCTGTAGATACGTAGATAAGAGGCCGTTCGTTTACCGTATCTTCAGCTTCAGCCAGAATTGTACGAAGCTTTTCAAAATTGAGTCTAGCCTTTCCGATGGATACCTTTAAGGTATTCTTGACCGTCCGGATAAGCCTCTCCCAAAAACCACCCCACCAGGGCGCCCTCTCGCCGATGAAATTCCACTGAACTCGTCGTTTGGTTAAAAACCTTTGAACGGCTTCACTTTCGAATATTCCTTCTATTTTACTGAGTTCTAGGAAGGCCCTTCTGAATGTTTTCGCGTTGTCTGAGAAAATGGCTGATGAAATACCAAGCCTTGCCATGAAACGTCTGAGAGCCATTAAACAGCTCTCCGTAGACAAATTTGTAGTCAGCTCTAAGTGCACTGCTCGTACTGCGGCGCAAGTGAAAAGCAAGATATATGCTTTGCGCATGATGTCCTCACCTGGAGTAGCATAAAATAGTCTATACCCACGTTGTTGAATGGTCGAGTTAGCGTGATTCTCTGCAGCGGCAGGGGAGCAAACGGCTGGGAAGCTGGACGTCCAAACAATTTCTTGTACACAGTGCAATCTTTTACAACTCGTTTTGCCAGGTTGCGGCCTTTGATGATCCAGAAGCGTTCTCGCAATTTGGTAAGAATTCGGTTTACCCCTCCGTGCATTGTTGAAAGGTGAAGATCTTGAGTTATGAGATAAACGATATGATAACGTGCGGGCAACAAGATGAGATGCCTCAGATCAAAAGGTTCGTTTAACAATTGAAGCCTTCCTCCTATTCTCATCAGCCCATTTTCATCCAAAAAGGCGAGAGCTGTATAACTTTCGAATAGTTGGATAATGGCTTGTCTTTCTGCAAATTATAGATATCGTTAGTAAAACTGAATACTTGAACGTACCTTATCCAATAGCGTTCAGCATCTACAATGTGAGCATTAGTTAAGTAGTCTGCAGACGTCTTTGTCTTATGTCGGCATCGCCTCAAAAAACTTTCTTTGGGATTGTCTCAACCAGCAAAGTCGCTTGAAGACATAAATCAGGAACACCTTCCCGAAGTTTGTCTCCAGTTACGCCTCTCGTTATCAGTTGTCCGCTGGGTTCTCTTTTTCAGAGCAATGAGGTATGTTGACGAATTTCAAAAACGCGGCTTTGAACATAAGGCTTCCAACGCTGCATCTGTCCATAAATCCAATGAAGAGTTATCTTCGAATCAGTCCAAAGGAATAACTCTTTTATTGAAATCTTTAAGGAACGACGTAAATACGCACACATCCTGGCAGCTGTTAACGCCGCAGTCAACTCTATCCTATCAAGAGGTAATTCATCTGACCCGTCAAGTTTATATGGTGCTACTCGACATTTTGCACATAGAAAAAAACCGCTCCAACTTCTGAATAATCGACATCTCGCACATATGCCACAGCGCCATAAGCTTTTGTACTAGCGTCTGCGAAAATATGACACTGGGAATGATAGCGCTGACCTGGGAATCAACACATTCTTTAACTGCAAAATATTCCTCACACAGTCGTTCCAATCCAGAAGCAGATCCGGTGGCAAAACTTGGTCCCACATTAACTTTCTTTTCCATGATTCCTGAAATAGGATCTTTAGTTTAATCACCGTTGGGAACACAATACTTAGCGGATCATAAATACGAGCGATAGCTTAAAGAGCGTTTCTCTTAGTGCTTCCGGATTTGCCATATTCCAGAAATTTCTGAATGGATTCTAACGGTATCACTAACTCATCGTTAAACGCCAGCCATGACACTCCCAAAACCTTTTGAACGGTTGGAAAGTCGTCAGAATCCAAAGCATTTCGAACCTTGGCGCTATTTGATTGCCACTTCCTTAGATTCGTTGAAGCGTCTTCCATGATTTTTACAGACTCGTGGTAGATTTTAATTGCTTCATCATCTGTATCAACACTGGCAACGAAATCGTCCATGTAAAAACTGCTTTTCATAACCTTGCATGTCTCTAAAAATTGATACTCTTTTGTTTTCAAATGCTCTTGAGAGGTTGCTGATAAGATGAACGGACTACTTTTGTTACCAAAGGTCACTCTTGTCATACGAAATTCTCTAATAGTTAGATTATCCTTAATTTCGTCGATCGGCGAAACCCAGATGAATCTAAACGATATGCGATTATTTGCAAAAATGCCATTTCGATGTCAGCCACGATCCCGATACATCGAAGTTGAAAATTCAGCAACATCATCAGTATCTCCGGTAGCAGGTTGGTTCCGGTAAAAAGTTGGTTGTTTAAAGATTGAACGTCGTCGCTGGAAGTGGAAGCATCAAATACTATACGGAGCTGTCTTCTTTATATACTGGCCGATGTGGAAGGTAAAATATTCTCTTTGAAGTCCCTTGTAGATCGGTATCAACTGGTTCAGCAATGTGATCTTTAACCAGTTGACGCGTCGCTTCATCATACTTGCTTAGCTTAACTGGATTCCTAGACAACTGACATACGAGAGACTTTAAACGAATTACCGCTTGAGTTCTATTGATTTCGATTACTAAATCTGGATCTTTCCAAGGAAGAGAAGCTTCATACCGAGAACCCACCCTTCGAAAGCATTTTTTTGTCATTTCTTTAGTCAAGGAAATTTTCTCGTCCTCTTCGCCTCTTATGCCAATCACATTTAAAGTCCACATATTTGTGAAATTATCATTATCTGTATCCATAACTGAAAGCACGTGCGAAACGAATGAAGTGGATCCATTGATTATTCTTTCGGCATTCGGGTTATCGTGAACTCAATTAATTGTCCAACCAAAGAGGGTTTCCACAGCTCTCAATCGTTTGGTAATTTTAATTTGCTTACCGGTCACTACGTCCCAAAAAAATCTGCTCCAATCAAAACTTTTAAACCGTCCTCTATCCCAATGATATCGACGTAATTTTGGTCAACTAATCTCAAATTAGCGAATGAAACACAATTACCATCTGGTGCACTCAATACGTCAACACAAATTTTTAGCACTACCAACGCTTCGATCTGGATATTCTGCTTGTCATACTAGCTTTGTAAAGGGATTTTGACTTGTCGTAGCATTTGCACGGGAGTTGTTTCCGACGTACCGAAAGGAATTACTGCCACATTCACTCTTCCAATATCAGCAAGCCCTAATTTATCCACAACGTCCTCACAAACATACGAATTTTGACTGCCTCCATCAATTACAGCACGAAGCAACACTGTTTTCTGCTTTGCTTTAAATTCCTTCTTAAATGTCGGATCGCACATAGCAGTAAGGTGATTCCCTTTACACTTGTTACACCGAATTAATTTTGCGCATCGGCATTTCTTAGAACAATTCCCCTTTCTAGCACAGCGAAAACATCTACCGCTTTTCAGCAGCACATCTCTTTTTTGAGTGATTGTCATATTCGCGTTACATTCACTAGTGCTGTGTGAAAAAAATGACAAAATATACACTCACCGTCTTGTTTAGCTTTAGCAACATCATGTTTGTTCTCTCTAGCTATGGTTGATGTTAAATGTGTGAAGACGAATTATTCGTTTCTATTACGAGAACTTGTTGGACTTTTAGAAGTCTTTGTCGCAATCGCGCGAGGGTTGCAACCGCCAGGTCCTCGTATTCTGCAATTTTCTCACATTCTTTCTCGATGTCTTCTTTCACCAGACATTTTCCTTCTAAGCGCCTATCCGCCGCCTTTATTTTTGCCTGCACCGCATTTAGGCGCTCGATATAAGAGTTAATTTCCTCTTCCAACGCGGAAAAATGCTCGGCATTTTCCTTTTTCAACTGCGACGTATCCGCACTTAATAGCTCGTTTGCAGCTTTCGATAACTTTGTAAGCTGCGTTCTAAACGCGCCGCGAGAAGCTATTTCCATCTTTTTTTACCGTTTTAATTTTTATTTTCCGCCGCGCTTAGTTCTCTGGTTTCGGCACCAAATGTAAAAAACCCGTTGACTTATACTAAAGGGTCGAGAAAAGCGAAAAGTGAAAAGACTAAAACGATTCTTTTAAAATGATATATTACGGCTTAACAGAATAATAAAAATTATATGATGGTGATGATGAGAAAGAAAAACCATTGTAATGAAATTCCGCCAACTTTAAACCGATTCTTTCTATTGATTGAGCCATTCGTGAGAGATTGATGCTAATCTTTCTTTGGATATGCAGTTGGGGTATCTCTGCAGCTCTCGATGAAGATGCGCTGTCACGCATTTGCTGAAGCCGCGATACTGTTCCGTTCCTGCTGCTCTTGACGTGGATGTTCACTTTTGTCGAAGCCGCGATTCTCGTTCGCCTTCCGTTTCTGTGGCTCTCAATGTAGACGCTCTGATTCGAATTTTATGAAGCCGCGACTCGCGTTCTCCTTCTGTTTCTGCGGCTCTAGACAAAGATGATTCTTCGATATGGTGGTTTTTTTACCAATGGCTGTTTTTTGGTGGCATTTTTTTAAACTGTAATCGTGCAAAAGAAACAATAATGAAAGAATAAAAATGCGAATCTACACGCGCAAATTAAAACTAATCCGTCATAGAATTCGCCGATTGACCGGTTTGAATATTATTTGCTCGCACATAAAGCACTGACAATCGAAAGCGAAAGAGAATGTACACGGACAAATCAAAACAATTAAGCTAACAAATGCATGCGTTTTGCTATAACTTACCTTGAATATCCTTAAATATGCTTAATCAATTAATTTATATTAAGAATAGTAAAATAAATTTTAATTTGTTTAGGCCAGGAAATTATACGTTACTTAAGTATGAAGCACTTCTTAAAGAATGATTTACTTTTGGAAGAGATCAAGCGAACACTTTACACATTTTACAACAGCCCGTTGTAGCCCAGGTAGCTATTGAGCAATGATTAAAGGGTTTAATTTACCTGCTTGCATCATAGTCTACTGCATGCAATGTCCTTTTTCATTGTTAAAGTGTAATTCTAAGTTGTTATGTGTAGCTTAACAGCTTTTTTGAATGACTTTTTAATTACAAAAATACTTTCGTTGAAAAATGTCATAAATTTACCAAATTACCTCTTACCGCGCAGTTAACGCGAATTGCCATAAAAAAAAATTCTGTTTATCTGCAGACTTCACAGGATCACCTGCTGGGCTAATTTGAAGAATGCCTGCAAATTTCATCAAAATCGGTCAAGCCGTAGTGGAGACCGTAGATAACATACACCATACCCACATACACACATCGATTTTTATATTTATAGATATTACAGCAATGATTTTTGGTAATTTCTTAGTTCTAATAAAATCCAGTGCAAAGCTTTTTCTTAAATAAATGAGTCTACAGATGGCACTGTTAAGTGCACTAAAACTACTTTTCGTAACGATATCTATCTATATAAATAAAAATGAAAGTTTGCTTGCTTGTTACAAGTATTTATGAAACCCAGATTTACCAACAAATTTTTATAAAATGTTCAATATATGTTATTGGCAAATGGAGGAATATAAGCTATAGTACAACTGTTGCAGAACGCCTGCATAGTCAACCAGGCAACGTGTAAACAACGCGTAAATAACGACCCATGTAAACGCAGCGTTACTTCCTTCGCTTCTGACGTTTGTCATGTGCTAGCCTATTGCGAATAACCTAAATTTAAAATCGGCCATTTCCCAGACATTCGCCAGCCGGAGGAGGTAACACTGCGGTAAGTTTTAAAATCGGTGTTGTAATTAATCATCTTGAAATCATTAATACTGTAATTTGTTTCTTAGAAATAAACCACGTTAAATGGCAGAATCCTCCGACTGTATTTGAAGAAAATCAACACTTTATTTCGCATGCGCAGCCATATCGTGAAATCGAATTTAATGCAACGCACACCGCCGCGAAGAAGCCCACGCTTGCAACCAACAAATTTAGTCAACATGGAGTTCGGGGATGCCGCACCTGGTGCCGTTTCGATGCCAGAAACTGTGAGTACTCTAACTAACTTAGTGCCAATAAATGCCCCAACGCCGTCTACCACCACGTGTGCTACCATGCATGTTCCTCTCGCCGTCACAGCACAAGCGGGTACTCCCGCAAATGATACCTCTGTCGCCGTATCATGCAGCGAGAACATGTTTGCTGCAATGCAGAAACAGATTGCCTCCTTGCAAGAGCAACTAGAGAAAACGCAGTTAAAGTTGAATGAAGCATTCAGACCTACGACTACTATGTATGACACAGCGTCATCATTACCGATCGTCACTACCTCAGCCACAACGCCTTTGCCAATAACGGTTATGTCTGCGGACATTGCGCTTAATACCTCCCGGACGTCTCCACCGGGACAAATTGCCAACAATTACGCACACAGGCAACCAGCAACGTCGATGCCATCGATTTATGCCGCTATGCCAGCGACAAGTTCCGGATGCATGAACAACAACGCTGGAGAAACGCATTACAACCGTGCTAGTGTTCCACTTTACGATGATCGTATAGCCACACGGGGTGCACTCCCACACCCGCTGCCATCTAGTTCAGTCGATACTACAATAAACTTGGAGAATAATAGAAACTCCATGGTATCACGTAAGGTTCAAGAACTTCCAAGTTTTAATGGTAGCCCGGAAGATTGGCCAATATTTTTCACTGCGTACGTAGAGTCAACTGCCGCCTACAATTATACCAACTTAGAGAACAACCAGCGATTGCATAAATGTCTCACAGGTGAAGCCAGAGAAACCGTAAAATACTTACTTATCCATCCAGACAATGTCAGTGCTGTAATTGAGCAACTTCGTTTTCGTTTTGGTCGTCCAGAGCAGCTTATACGTAGCCAGCTGAACCAAGTCAGAGAAATAGCACCGATCAACGAAAACGCGGTGATGCGCCTCATTCCATTTGCCACGAAAACAAAGAACCTGGCAGTATTTCTTCAGTCAGTAAACGGTCAGCAGCACCTAGCGAATCCGACATTACTGGAAGAGCTTGTCTCTAAACTACCGATGAGTAAGCGACTGGATTGGGCGAGATGTGCCGCACAAATACGCCCGTATCCAACAATTGTGCATTTTAGTGACTGGTTGAGTGATATAGCGCATTTGATATGTACTGTACTAGATAGCGAGTGTAGAGAGCCAAAGCGCCGAATGCCGGTGTTGCATGCCACAGGAAAGCAAAGATCGTACGAGTTAAAATGCTCTATATGCCAAAGCCAACATAAAACAATTGAGTGTAAGCAGATCATTGACGCTACAGTACCTGAAAGATGGATAATAGTAAAACGCTTCCGTCTGTGCTTCACTTGTTTGAAGATAGGGCATACTACACGCAACTGCAACAATAAGAGTCTATGTCAAATCAATGGGTGTCAGAGAAGGCATCATAGGTTGCTTCATGAAACTCCAAACTCAGAGCATGTATCACACAACCAGAATTGCCCGGGAAACTTTGAAGAGGAAGCAATTTCGAAGCGTGTAGGCAGAAACATACTGGCCGTACGAGAAGTCGCAAACAGTAATCTGCTATTCCGTATCTTACCAGTCACACTCTACAGCCAAAACAAAGCTATCGACACATATGCTCTGTTAGATGAGGGCTCATCATTGACCATGATGGACGACACGTTGGTAAAGGAACTTGGTCTACAAGGTCAACAGCACCAATTAAATATCCAATGGGTTGGAGGACGAGAGGCCAAGGAGTCCACAGTGGTAGTCGACTTACACGTCAGTGGAATTGGCATGAAAAAAAAGCACATGCTACGAAACGTGTATGGTGTGCCAAACCTCAAGTTGCCTATCCAAAGCTTAAGTGAAGAGGAGCTACGCGGTGATACAAGTCGCCTCAAGAAATTATTAATGCACCCGTACTCTAATGCTGAGCCTAAACTTTTGATCGGTCTCGATCACTGCCACCTTGGATTGCCATCAGATTTCCTAAGGGTAAATAAAGGTGGACCTTACGCCGCGCACACGGAACTAGGTTGGGTAGTATTCGGCCCAACTAGAAAGTTTCATAGCATGGTGCCATTATGTCTCCTAACTACTGTGTCAAATGATCAAGCATTACACTCGATGGTATCCGAGTATTTTGAAACGGAAAATTTCGGCGTGAGGCCATCACCTCCAATCGAGAGTCAAGCCGACTCTCGAGCTAAAGTTATCCTAGGATTAACAACGAAAAGAACTAATGGAAGATTCCAAACTGGACTATTGTGGAAAAGGGACAACGTGGAACTACCCGATAGCTATCCAATGGCAATGAAACGTTTACTTGGAATCGAGCGTAAAATGAAGCGAGATGGAAACTTTGCCGCCGCATATAGTTCCATCATCAAAGCTTACACAAATAAAGGCTATGCCCGCAAACTGCAGCCAGCAGAAGCTACCACAACTTCGCCCAAAACATGGTATCTTCCACATTTTGGAGTGGTTAATCCGAATAAACCAGCCAAAATACGTCTCGTTTTCGATGCCGCCGCCGAAGCTAATGGGACTTCCCTCAATTCACATCTGATGAAAGGACCTCAACAGTATCAGCCATTACCGTCTGTTCTATTTCACTTTCGTGAAGGAGCCGTCGCCGTGTGTGGAGACATCAGGGATATGTTCCACCAAATATTAATCCAGAAAGAAGACAGATGTGCTCAAAGATTTTTGTGGCGTGACGGGGACGATAGTAGAACGCCTGATGTATACGAAATGATGGTGATGACATTTGGAGCAGCATGTTCGCCCTGTGCAGCACAGTATGTTAAGACTATTAATGCCTTGGAACATCAAGATCGTCATCCACGCGCCGTTAAAGCTATTACCAACTATCATTATGTAGACGACTTTGTAGACAGCTTTGAATCTACTGAGCAAGCAATTAAAGTATCCAGCCGGGTACGAGAAATTCATAAAAATGCAGGATTCGAACTACGAAACTTCACTTCGAATTCACCAGAAGTCCTCAGTGCTCTTGAAGGAAATGAAGCTGCTATTTCACTAAGGGCCAGAGACAGTCTATGCACCGAGAAAGTACTTGGTATATGCTGGAAACCATCCAGTGACAATTTCAGTTATCAATTGCAATTCCATTACGTTGAAGAAGACGTTATCGACGGAACGAGATGTCCGACCAAAAGAGAACTTCTAAGCATCGTAATGTCAGTATTCGACCCGTTGGGCTTCCTTAGTCACTTTACTATTACCGCCAAACTACTTATGCGCGAAGTTTGGAGACGTCGTATCCAATGGGACAGGCCATTGCCAAATGAAATTCTCACGCCATGGGACAGTTGGCGCCAACAGCTGCCAAACGTAGTCATGTTTAATGTTCCACGTTTTTATTTTCGAAATGGACAACCAGAAGAGCTACAGCTTCATGTGTTCGTAGACGCAAGTGAGGACGCCTTTGCTGCAGTAGCATACTGGAGAGTCACGAATGTTGAACAGGAGGTGGAAATAGCTCTCGTATGTGCCAAAACCAGATGCGCTCCACTGAAGCCATTAACTATTCCACGTCTGGAGCTTCAGGCAGCCGTCCTGGGAACACGACTGATGAAAACTATAGTAGAAGAACACTCCATTAGTGTCAATCGCAGTGTTCTTTGGAGTGACTCAACCTCTGTGATTAACTGGATTAGAAGTAAGCACCGTCGGTATAAACCATTTGTAGCACATAGAATTGCAGAAATTCTATCAACCACTGAACCGTCTAATTGGAAATGGTTGCCAACCATCGAGAATGTCGCCGACGAAGCTACTCGGTCAAGCAACACTGTCAACTTTAGTCCCAATTCACGTTGGTTAAGAGGTCCGGAATTCTTGCTCAAAGGAGAAGTTAGTTGGCCCATTAAGACTACAGCTGCCGCTGAAGATGATGTAGACAACGAAGAAGAACTCCGTCCAAAATACTCGCTGATTGCCGTGAGTACTCAAATAATTGATTTTAATCGTTTCTCTTCCTTTCCCAGACTATTAAGAACCATGTCCTGGGTGATTCGTTTTGTGAACCGATGTCGTAAACAGCCGCGTCGCCACGAAGATTACGGTCTAACAGCTTTAGAGCTTGAATCAGCGGAGGAATTATTGTGTCGCCTAATTCAGGCTGAAGCATTCTCTGCTAAACTGAAACAGATTGGGTGTAACCAAGCAATAACCAAAAGTAGCGTTCTGTTCAAACTTTCACCGTACATTGATAGTCATGGCATTCTCCGTGTCTATGGTCGAGTTGATGCAGCCAGCTGGCTACCATATGCCACGAAACGCCCCATTATATTGCCGCCTGTCCATGAATTTACGTCACTAATGTTGAAACATCAGCACATAAGGATGAAACATCAGAATACCGAAGCAACGATATGTGAGATTCGTCGGAAGTACTGGGTTCCGCGACTACGCCAAATTATGCGCAAAGTCATCTCCAATTGTTATGTGTGCAAAATGAAGAAAACCATGCCGATTACGCCCATCATGGGTCCGTTACCAGAGGATCGACTTACGCCTTTCGTGAGGCCGTTCACGTACACAGGACTCGATTATTTCGGCCCATTGACAGTAACAATTGGACGTCGCACCGAAAAGAGATGGGTAGCACTATTTACTTGTCTCGTTGTGCGCGCTATACACCTAGAAGTAGTCTACGATCTATCAACGGACGCATGCATTCTAGCGATCCGCAACTTTATTAATCGCCGTGGAGTCCCAGTCAGAATTCGCTCGGACAATGGGACGAATTTCGTGGGAGCCAATCGGGAAGCTATGCGATTCTCAGAAGTATTTAACTGCCAGCGTGTGCAAGGAGAACTATCTTCAAAAGGAGTAGAATGGGTGTTCAACTGTCCAGCCAACCCATCTGAAGGAGGCGTTTGGGAACGAATGGTGCAGTGTGTGAAGCGAGTGTTACAACACACTCTCAAAGAAGTATCCCCTCGTGAGTTCACGATACAAAGCCTTATCATTGAAGCCGAAAACGTAGTTAACTCTCGCCCGCTCACACACTTGCCAATAGACATCGATCAAGAAGAACCACTTACGCCGAATCACTTCTTGCTAGGCTCTATGAACACAGCGCACACGCCAAGTTCACTCGAAAACCCGGAGAAGATATACACCCTTAGAAAACAGTGGCGCGTCGCCCGTCAACTAAGAGATCGTTTTTGGAAACGATGGGTTGCTGAATATCTACCGACTTTAACGCGCCGCGCAAAATGGTGCCAGAGGTCGAAGCCAATAATGGAAGGAGACTTGGTGTTTATTTGTGATGCAAACATTCCGAGAACTGAGTGGTGTCGTGGTCAGGTTGAGAAAACCTACCCAGGAGCCGATGGAGAAGTTCGAAGAGCTGATGTCCGCACGTCTAAAGGAGTGATGCAACGTCCCACGTCGAAGCTAGCCGTTCTGGACCTGGAGAATGGTGAATCGGTGTCGATCCACGGGGGTGGGGGTGTTGTAGAACGCCTGCATAGTCAACCAGGCAACGTGTAAACAACGCGTAAATAACGACCAATGTAAACGCAGCGTTACTTCCTTCGCTTCTGACGTTTGTCATGTGCTAGCCTATTGCGAATAACCTAAATTTAAAATCGGCCATTTCCCAGACATTCGCCAGCCGGAGGAGGTAACACTGCGGTAAGTTTTAAAATCGGTGTTGTAATTAATCATCTTGAAATCATTAATACTGTAATTTGTTTCTTAGAAATAAACCACGTTAAATGGCAGAATCCTCCGACTGTATTTGAAGAAAATCAACAACAACCCTTTCCTCCTCGCTTGTGATTGGGAAATGTGAAATATTAATATCAGTTCCACGAAACCATTTTTTGAAATTTTCAACGTATATTATCGGCAGGTGTGGAAGGTTTTATGTAAAATTACACTCCCCGTTCCCCTACCAGGGGGAGGGAAGTGTAAAACATTAATATCGGTCACATTAACAAAACGGTTTTTATGAAATTTTCAATGTATATTATTGGAAGGTTGGATAAGGTAAAAGCAAGGCGGCTATTCATGTGTGCGGGTAGCGAAACGACCGTGATCAGTTAGTAATAAATAAAAAAAGTTGCGTGTGTACAGAGTAAACGTGTCAGAAGTAAAACTTCTTTGGCAATGTTAACTTTAAATCTTAACGATTTGTCGGTATGTAGGAGGGGTACTATGGCAGAGAGGGAGAGAGATGATTTAAAAAGAGAAAACTATTTTAAAATACCTAAAGTATTTACTGGACTTAACAATATTATTAAACGGGTTAAAATGAGAAAAATAAAACAAAATAAAAAAGAAAAAAAAGAGAAAATATATTTTTTTTTTAAATTTATATCTTAGATTTTTGCAGTGTTATTTGATGATGTTTATATTGGCATAGTTATCACTTTAGCATTATGGTAACTAAAATATGAAACGTACGTTTTTGACTAAACAATCTTATGTAAAACAGCATCTATTATAGTTCCAGATTTTGTTCTTGTTATCTTAGGATCAAAATTTATATGCAGATTGAATTTTTCACGCAGCAAGTTAATTAATGGTATCGAATCATTTAATGCAATATTAACATTAAAATAACCACCCAAAACACGTGGTATTTTATTATATTCTCTATCAAAAAGAGCAGTATCTCCGTTACAATATACGAGTTTCTGGTGATGTAAAAACAGAATAATGTCGTCAAGCATTTGATTCACTGTATATAATATAAATATATAGTATAAAAAAGTGCCGAAGACCTTTAGTTGTTAGTGCACTAATTTGTTATAGTTTATTTATGTAATTTATTTACGTTAATAAATATTTGTAATAATAATAATAATATAGTATAAATATATATTATAAATATAAAATAAGATAGTAAAGCGAGTTTCTCAGCTCGCCATATGGATAGCTGTAATTCAGTCTAATCACTGAATTATCTTAAAAGCCCAATCATCATCATCATATTTGGCTCTACAACCACTACAACGCGCCACACGTGTCACAATTGTTTTAAAACTAAACCCATTAAATTCTGAATGGTAGAACCCGAGATATACGAGTTCCTACCAAAAACTTTCCAGTACTGTATACATTTGAGCTAATGTATTCTGCTATGCGAGTGACTACACACGTGTATGTATATTTAGTTGTAATCTAATTTATCTTCAAAGCCTAATTGTATGCAAAGTTAAATGTAGGGCTTTCATTTATAACCCATAGATCAAAAGCGATTTCTGAGGTATACTGAAAAAAACACATTTTACTTTGTAAATGTTTAGGCTTAATAAAAATCGATAGCGATGCGTAGATTGAGTATTTTTTTCAGTTTTTTCAGGGGTAGTAACCACTATGAATAAAGCCATCTTAAGCCGAGCTCTAATCAAAATACTACCCAAAAGAACCTCAAAGATGAAGCTTTTGAAATATACGAGTATATTTTCTTGGCGAATGTGAATGTGCGTGCACTGAACTATCATAATTTAAAAGAGAATTTTAGCTCATGCAATTAAACAACGAATATCAATAATTTGAAAATAACATTCAAATTACAAACTACTGTGTGAATGTGTGTTTGCTCAGACTGTAGTGAATAACAATAACGCAAGGTTGATCGATGCGTGTGGTTCTAGCCCACGATAAACAAAACCTATATATTGCTATCTCTTTTACTCAAAAAATTACGTAAACTGGAGCTTAAATGTGATTTTGTTAATGTCAGTGTTTTGTAAACAATCAAATCAAAGTTTATTTAACTGTAAAATTATAAATAAAAAATTGTTAAGAAAATATAAATAAGTGTTTTTAATAAATTAAAAAAGTATATAATACGGTGTCGTAAAACTAATTAGGAATCATTTCATTGATTCCGGTTTTATGATCACCAAAACCAAAAAACCCCTTGTTGAGCTGATAGAAAAAACGTTAAAATATGAGCTTAATATTGCCCGTAAATTAAGCAGTCATCACCTGACAGTGAAGAAGGCAGGTCGCCAAAAAGTTAAGTTTGCTACCCAGCTTTTTTCAAATACTCTGTCATATGCCTTAACCAGAATGGGTACTGTGGGTATATGCGAAAGCAGCAATTGGGATAAATGTGCTGATTTATTAAAAAAGGTAAATATGTTTACTCATGTTTATTTTCTAATTTAATCTTAATGTAAAAAAATATAAATTTTAGGTAAATGACTGGTTCGATGTTTTCAACTCGAGGGTTCCAGCAATCGATATAAGGCTCAGAATGAAAGCATATGGTCTGGCAAAGGAAACACAGGATGATGCATTAAATAATTTAAAAAATTTAATAAATGAAATGCGAGTTGGAAACAACCATAATGTTCTTCCATTTCAAACTGGAGTTCTTATCAGCACCACTGCCCTTCCTTATTGTTCGATGAATTCGAAGCCGAATATGGTATTAGTTACCTGCTAACCTATAGTAGGCTAAACCAAGATATTTTGGAGTTGTATTTTGGGATTATCCAGTCATCATGATCATCCAACGCCGCTAGAATTTAAATCTCGCATGCGAAATTTCCTCCTGAGCTGGAATGATACCATTGTTTTACATTCAACAAATGTTGAACAGGTCGATGAACCAAGTGAGGCACATTTCGATTCAATTGCAGTGGAATCGGGAGAAAAATGTACGCCCATTTCACCAACCATGCTAGAGGATTTTAATATAGAGGAAATACCAGCTACTCAAATAATTCAGGACGAGGATCGCGAGCTATCGGAATTAGAATACGATGGGTTGGAGCACTTAGCCGGATTTATTGCATTTAATTTCCGGCAAGAAAATTTGGGCTTTCCAACCGGAGAAGTAACTGATACTACTTACACCTGGACAGATCATCTATCGGAAGGAGGACTATACAAGCCGACTGAGCCTTTTTTTAATGAAGTAGAAAAATAAAATAACATATTTAATGGGATTCGATTAAAATCACTATACAGGCAATTTATTATATAACTCGGAAAACTTAGATTTAAGTAAGGATCTGAAAATTCTGTTTTTTAAATGCAAAATGTATTTTTAAATTCGACTTTTCAATGAAAATATTTAAGCAACAGACACATTAAATATAAATTTAATGCATTTTATTTAAAATAATTTAATTTTACATGGAACATAGTAAGTAAAAAATATAAGTTAAACTAAAAAAAAAGAAAAAGGCTGTGTCGAGGACACGGCCGTGGGTTTTGAGCATGACAACGTCTGTCCGGTACGATAGAAAGGAAAACAAAGATCTTGTTGTCTGTGGGACATAAACACGGACGTATATATTAAAATTTTTTTCTATACTAAATACAAGTCCTACAACTTGCACCGTAGCTCATCACATACATCATCATCACATCACATTATGTATAAATTATTTATCAGCGAATTTTAATGTTCATAACCACTAACTGTGAAGTGGCTGCATATTGCATATCACTGCCCAAACAGAGTAATCAGCTTTTTGTTTCAACTCATAAAAAAATTAGAGTTGTTTTAAATTAAATTTGAAGAAAAGAGAAGTGAGCAGCACTAACCAATGCATCGAAATGGTATGCTAAGAATGTCGCTTTGAAACAGGCAGGCAGGCAGGCCAATTATTCATCATTAAATTTCTTTTGCATGGTTCTCTCTCTTCTGTAATTGATCGAAGAGTTATTTACTCTAGTTACTGTAAACATGACTAAGGATAAGATAAGCGAAAAGAAAAGGAAATAGTTGCAAGGAAGTTTGCAGCACTGTATTGAGCAGAGCAGAGGACCGATAGAAAATTAACAGAGACTATACTATCACTACGGCTGCGGTAAAGAATTAAGAATCTTCGCAGCTTGTGCTGCACAAAAAAATGGCAGGTAGTCGGTATGCACGAAATTGCGGCTATATTTTGAACCGACTTACAGTCGTAGGGCGACAATTTGACATTTACATTTTGCTATTTGCATCCCATTTTAAGTAGCTGCGTACACTGCGCAGTCAATTTTTCTTTAATGCATTGGCTGAAAAGTGAATTTTTGACCAACATGCAGCATAAACTGCGCAGCGGCTGAATTCTTGACCGCAGCCTACTACTGCATATGTTTGTTTCGTTCTGCTCTGCTTGATTGTATGTTATTGAAACCACATACATGATCATCAATCACATCACATACAACGAATAAATAATTTATAAGCCGATTTAAATGTTCATAACAATTTATTTTGAGGTGGGTACATATTAAATATATCATATCACTGCACAAACATAGTAATGCAGTTGCGTCGATAGTAGTAGGAGAAGTAAGAGCTGTTAAAAAAATATGTGCGTGTAATCTTTTCGCGCGGTTTGAGTGAAATTCTTTGACGTTGTGGCCAATATTACGATTAAATTAAAAGGCACGAGTCGCTTGAGAAATTGCTAAGTTCCCGAAATTCCAGACCATAATGATCATATTCCAGAATTCCCATAGGAAGAAGTCTTATAGCCACATATTAGTCCTGCATTCCGAATTTCATTTCAATCGCTTGAGAAATTGCTTTGTTCCAGAAATTCCAGACCATAATAATCATATTCAAGAATTTCCATAGCAAGAAGTCTTAAGCCGGAACTATAATGTAATTTCATCTCTTTACGCTAGTGTCAAAACCCGACGATTAAATGAGCGAATACAATGAAAATATATGCTGCGCCCATAATAGCGTTCGCAATAGTTTCGTTACTTTGGCAATCGATTAGATATGCGGTGGCGAGCGCATTTTCTTAAGAAAACTCGACAGTTGTCATATGTTATTTCGTCGAGGTGACAAAACTACATTATGGTCGGATGAGAAACTTTAGAATCTTTGGAAAGCATTTCGTCGGATTTTGACTTTAACGTTAGGGGGCGAAATTGCATTATCATCATATTTGGCTCTACAACCGTGGTCCGGTCCTGGCCTCCCACAAAAAGTCTCTCCACCGGTCCCAATTTCGAGCCGATGTCATCCAGTTTGGCATCCTTAAACTCTGGGCGTCCTGGTCTACGCCATCCTTCCAGCGTAGGCTTGGCCGGCCTCGCTGTCGTGTTCCATAAATCCTTCCGCAAAGGACTTTTCGAGCAGGATCCTCTTCGCTCATGCGAGCTAGGTGTCCTGCCCACCGCCTACCGAGCTTAATTTTCTTCACGATGTCGACATCGCGGTAACGCTCGTAGATCTCATCATTATAGAGTCTCCGGAATCGTCCTTCCTCACGTACGGGGCCAACAATTCTCCGTAAGACTTTTCTCTCGAACGCGGCTAAGAGGTCAGAATGCTTTTTGCTAAGCACCCAAGTCTAAGATCCATATGTAAGTACTGGTATGACCATTGTCTTATATATCAGCAGCTTGGATGTTATGGATAAGTTCCTGGATTTAAAGAGTCTTGACAGGCTATAGTAGGCTTTGTTGGCTTTAAGCAACCGTGCGCGTATTTCTGGTTCCATGCATCAATTGCATTATAGTTTAGCCTTTATAGACGCATCTTAGTCCTACATTCCGAATTACATAAATAAAGGCACGAGTCGCTTGAGAAATTGTTTTGTTCCAGAAATTCCAGACAATAATGATCATATTCCATAGGAACAAGTCTTATAGTCACATCTTAGTCCTACATTCCGAATTTCATGCGAATCGCTTGAGAAGTTGCTTTGTTCCAGAAATTCCAGACAATAATGATCATATTCCAGAATTTCCATAGGAAGAAATCTTATAGTCACATCTTAGTCCTACATTCCGAATTTCATGCGAATTTGCTTTGTTCCAGAAATTCCAGACAATAATGATCACATTCGAGAATTTCCATAGGAACAAGTCTTATAGTCACATCTTAGTCCTACATTCCGAATTTCATGCGAATCGGTTGAGAAATTGCTTTGTTCCAGAAATTCCAGACAATAATGATCATATTCCAGAATTTCCATAGGAACAAGTCTTATAGTCACATATTAGTCCTACATTCCGAGTTTCATACGAATCCCTTGAGAAATGGCTTGGTTCCAAAAATCCCAGACCCTATTGGCCAGATCCCAGAATTTCCATAGGAACAAGTCTTATAGTCAGATATTAGTCCTACATTCCAAGTTTCATACGAATCCCTTGAGAAATGGCTTGGTTCCATAATCCCGGACCCTATTGGCCAGATCCTAGAATTTCCATAGGAACAAGTCTTATAGTCACATATTAGTCCTACATTCCGAGTTTCATACGAATCCCTTGAGAAATGGCTTGGTTCCAAAAATCCCAGACCCTATTGGCCAGATCCCAGAATTTCCATAGGAACAAGTCTTGAAGTCACATATTAGTCCTTCATTCCGAATTTAATGCGAATCGCTTGATAAATTGCTTTGTTCAAAAAACTCTAGTTCCTCATGACCAAATCCCATTGGATATTAAAAAACGTTACTTAACATCTGTTAAAAACGTAACTCAAAGAGAGCAAGGACACAAAAAGGTACGGGAACGCATAAAACCATAAAAGTGTTGCCTTGGTAGAAACTGTCAAAATTCCTTACGCCAATAGCCGTATTTTATTTGCCGGAGAACAACAACAATTGCGCTGTCGAATTCCTTCTTTGGAATTGTGAAAACCTGCTGTTTGGCTGGTTTTGACATTCGAATTCCGAACTTGCTCGGCAAATAAAATGCAGCTAATATCAACATTCACAAGTGAGTTAGTTATGTCGCTTTTGATAGAAAAAAAAACAAAAAATCTACACTAAATTTCACAAAAATACACTCTGTTTGTTTGCTTATGTTACAATTGCTGCGTTGCTTTGGCTAATCCAGCTTGGATTACAACACAATCGCATAAGCCCGAAAATAAACTTTTTGGGATTTAAAACTAAAGCCATTTTATAGTTATAGCGCCCACCGTAAGGCGGTGATAAAGCGACATGAAGCCGAAGTAAATAAAAATGTTCAGGATTAAAGAAACTAAAGCCTTTTTATAGTACTGGTGCTCACCGTAAGGCGGTAAAGCCAAAAGCTATATCTTTGTAAAGCCAAGCCGGCTTTGCCAAAGCAACGCGGCAAATTTCAAAATAAAACATACAAAACATGCGAGTACACATTTTTTTGCTTTAACTAAAAAATGGCTTAAGTTATAAATCCTAAAAACTTTTTGGATTTATTTCGGCTTTATGCTTATGCGATTGTCGTAGTAAACCAAGCTGGATTAGCCAAACCAAACAGCAATAGAAAAAGCAAGCAAGTCATCATGATCATCCAACGCCGCTAGAATTTAAATCTCGCATGCGAAATTTCCTCCTGAGCTGGAATGATACCATTGTTTCACATTCAACAAATGTTGAACAGGTCGATGAACCAAGTGAGGCACATTTCGATTCAATTGCAGTGGAATCGGGAGAAAAATGTACGCCCATTTCGCCAACCATGCTAGAGGATTTTAATATAGAGGAAATACCAGCTACTCAAATAATTCAGGACGAGGATCGCGAGCTATCGGATTTAGAGTACGATGGGTTGGAGCACTTATCCGGATTTATTGCATTTAAGTTCCGGATAGAAAATTTGGGCTTTCCAACCGGAGAAGTAGCTTAGGTTAGGTTAGGTTCGGTGGCTGCTATTGCACACTTAGACCAAAGTACGGTCCATTGTGATACCACAGGATCAGAGCCTTTCCCCTTTTATCATAGAGCCCATTTCGTGCTCCTTGTAAATTTTAGGATGTCTCCCACTTTGCAGTTTTCGACATCCGATAAGCTGTTTAGTGTACCATATCCCAGATATTTTAGTCTTCTGCTTGCAAGAGCCGGGCATGTACACAGGAAATGGGATACTGTTTCCTCCTCCTCGGCGTCATAACAGCTTCTGCAGAAGTCATTGAACTCAAGGCCCATCTTTCTCGCATGCACCCCAAGAAGGCAGTGCCCCGTTAAGATACCTATAGTCATTCTTATATTCCCTCTTCGTAGGGATATCAATGCTTTAGAGCGATTTAGGTCCAGCTTAGGCCAGACTTGCCTTGCAATATTACATGTGTTGGTATGCAACCATCTCGCGTTTGTTAATTTTTCTGCCTCTTTCCGAAGCATTAGCTTGACCGTTGATAGTGGTCTTTCTATGCCTGCCCTTTCCGGTAGCAGTTGGAGTTTTGTGCCATTTCTGGCTAGTTCGTCTGCTTTGCAATTCCCAACGAATCAGAGTGACCGGGGACCCATACTAAGCATATGTTAAAAAACTCGCTCATCTCCTTGAGATATGTGTGGCAGCTTATCGCTACCCCCGATGTCATCAAGACCAATTCCAGCGATTTGATTGCCGCCTGATTGTCTATGTAAATTATAATATCGGTTACCGATAATATATTATGTTTCAGCCAGGTCACCGCTTCCTCAATCGCTGTTACATCAGCCTGATACACGCTGCAATGGTCCGGGAGTCGAACGGAAATGCTCACGTTAGGTTTGTCACAGTAGACTCCGGCACCGACCCTTCCGTCGAGTTTGGAGCCGTGCGTGAAGAATTTGATAGCAGCGGTTTCTTGTGACGATACATCTCTCCATAGGTCCCTGGAGGGGTAGATGGCTCGGAAACCCTTCCTAAAGCATAACACTGGTTGTGTGTAATCTAAGTTCGCCAGTTCAACCTTTAGCGAGTTGTTTATCGTCGAGTGTCCCGTTTGAATAGGTTTCCACTGACGTGTTGCTGACAGTCGCGCGGCCGTAAAGGCTGCTCTCTGCCTGCCGTATATATCTAACGGAGTCAGGTACAACATTAATTCTAGGGCGCGTGTTGGTGTTGTTTTTAGTGCTCCACTAATGTGAAGACAGGCTGCCCTTTGCACCTTCTCCAAAATTTTAACATATGTGGATTTTCCAAGAGCCGGCCACCAAACGCTTACACCGTACGTGAGTATTGGTCTTACTACTGCAGTGTATAGCCAGTGTACCAGCTCTGGCTTTAAACCCATTAAATTCTGACTGGTAGAAGCCGAGATATACGAGTTCCTACCAAAAACTTTCCAGTACTGTATACATTTGAGCTAATGTATTCTGCTATGCGAGTGACTACACACGTCTATGTATATTTAGTTGTAATCTAATTTATCTTCAAAGCCTAATTGTATGCAAAGTTAAATGTAGGGCTTTCATTTATAACCGATAGATCAAAAGCGATTTCTGAGGTATACTGAAAAAAACACATTTTACTTTGTAAACGTTTAGGCTTAATAAAAATCGATAGCGATGCGTAGATTGAGTATTTTTTTCAGTTTTTTCAGGGGTAGTAACCACTATGAATAAAGCCATCTTAAGCCGAGCTCTAATCAAAATACTACCCAAAAGAACCTCAAAGATGAAGCTTTTGAAATATACGAGTATATTTTCTTGGCGAATGTGAATGTGCGTGCACTGAACTATCGTAATTTAAAAGAGAATTTTAGCTCATGCAATTAAACAACGAATATCAATAATTTGAAAATAACATTCAAATTACAAACTACTGTGTGAATGTGTGTTTGCTCAGACTGTAGTGAATAACAATAACGCAAGGTTGATCGATGCGTGTGGTTCTAGCCCACGATAAACAAAACCTATATATTGCTATCTCTTTTACTCAAAAAATTACGTAAACTGGAGCTTAAATGTGATTTTGTTAATGTCAGTGTTTTGTAAACAATCAAATCAAAGTTTATTTAACTGTAAAATTATAAATAAAAAATTGTTAAGAAAATATAAATAAGTGTTTTTAATAAATTAAAAAAGTAATATAATATTAATATACGGTGTCGTAAAACTAATTAGGAATCATTTCATTGATTCCGGTTCTATGATCACCAAAACCAAAAAACCCCTTGTTGAGCTGATAGAAAAAACGTTAAAATATGAGCTTAATATTGCCCGTAAATTAAGCAGTCATCACCTGACAGTGAAGAAGGCAGGTCGCCAAAAAGTTAAGTTTGCTACCCAGCTTTTTTCAAATACTCTGTCATATGCCTTAACCAGAATGGGTACTGTGGGTATATGCGAAAGCAGCAATTGGGATAAATGTGCTGATTTATTAAAAAAGGTAAATATGTTTACTCATGTTTATTTTCTAATTTAATCTTAATGTAAAAAAATATAAATTTTAGGTAAATGACTGGTTCGATGTTTTCAACTCGAGGGTTCCAGCAATCGATATAAGGCTCAGAATGAAAGCATATGGTCTGGCAAAGGAAACACAGGATGATGCATTAAATAATTTAAAAAATTTAATAAATGAAATGCGAGTTGGAAACAACCATAATGTTCTTCCATTTCAAACTGGAGTTCTTATCAGCACCACTGCCCTTCCTTATTGTTCGATGAATTCGAAGCCGAATATGGTATTAGTTACCTGCTAACCTATAGTAGGCTAAACCAAGATATTTTGGAGTTGTATTTTGGGATTATCCAGTCATCATGATCATCCAACGCCGCTAGAATTTAAATCTCGCATGCGAAATTTCCTCCTGAGCTGGAATGATACCATTGTTTCACATTCAACAAATGTTGAACAGGTCGATGAACCAAGTGAGGCACATTTCGATTCAATTGCAGTGGAATCGGGAGAAAAATGTACGCCCATTTCACCAACCATGCTAGAGGATTTTAATATAGAGGAAATACCAGCTACTCAAATAATTCAGGACGAGGATCGCGAGCTATCGGAATTAGAATACGATGGGTTGGAGCACTTAGCCGGATTTATTGCATTTAATTTCCGGCAAGAAAATTTGGGCTTTCCAACCGGAGAAGTAACTGATACTACTTACACCTGGACAGATCATCTATCGGAAGGAGGACTATACAAGCCGACTGAGCCTTTTTTTAATGAAGTAGAAAAATAAAATAACATATTTAATGGGATTCGATTAAAATCACTATACAGGCAATTTATTATATAACTCGGAAAACTTAGATTTAAGTAAGGATCTGAAAATTCTGTTTTTTAAATGCAAAATGTATTTTTAAATTCGACTTTTCAATGAAAATATTTAAGCAACAGACACATTAAATATAAATTTAATGCATTTTATTTAAAATAATTTAATTTTACATGGAACATAGTAAGTAAAAAATATAAGTTAAACTAAAAAAAAAGAAAAAGGCTGTGTCGAGGACACGGCCGTGGGTTTTGAGCATGACAACGTCTGTCCGGGACGATAGAAAGGAAAACAAAGATCTTGTTGTCTGTGGGACATAAACACGGACGTATATATTAAAATTTTTTTCTATACTAAATACAAGTCCTACAACTTGCACCGTAGCTCATCACATACATCATCATCACATCACATTATGTATAAATTATTTATCAGCGAATTTTAATGTTCATAACCACTAACTGTGAAGTGGCTGCATATTGCATATCACTGCCCAAACAGAGTAATCAGCTTTTTGTTTCAACTCATAAAAAAATTAGAGTTGTTTTAAATTAAATTTGAAGAAAAGAGAAGTGAGCAGCACTAACCAATGCATCGAAATGGTATGCTAAGAATGTCGCTTTGAAACATGCAGGCCAATTATTCATCATTAAATTTCTTTTGCATGGTGCTCTCTCTTCTGTAATTGATCGAAGAGTTATTTACTCTAGTTACTGTAAACATGACTAAGGATAAGATAAGCGAAAAGAAAAGGAAATAGTTGCAAGGAAGTTTGCAGCACTGTATTGAGCAGAGCAGAGGACCGATAGAAAATTAACAGAGACTATACTATCACTACGGCTGCGGTAAAGAATTAAGAATCTTCGCAGCTTGTGCTGCACAAAAAAATGGCAGGTAGTCGGTATGCACGAAATTGCGGCTATATTTTGAACCGACTTACAGTCTGCTTGTAGGGCGACAATTTGACATTTACATTTTGCTATTTGCATCCCATTTTAAGTAGCTGCGTAAACTGCGCAGTCAATTTTTCTTTAATGCATTGGCTGAAAAGTGAATTTTTGACCAACATGCAGCATAAACTGCGCAGCGGCTGAATTCTTGACCGCAGCCTACTACTGCATATGTTTGTTTCGTTCTGCTCTGCTTGATTGTATGTTATTGAAACCACATACATGATCATCAATCACATCACATACAACGAATAAATAATTTATAAGCGGATTTAAATGTTCATAACAATTTATTGTGAGGTGGGTACATATTAAATATATCATATCACTGCACAAACATAGTAATGCAGTTGCGTCGATAGTAGTAGGAGAAGTAAGAGCTGTTAAAAAAATATGTGCGTGTAATCTTTTCGCGCGGTTTGAGTGAAATTCTTTGACGTTGTGGCCAATATTACGATTAAATTAAAAGGCACGAGTCGCTTGAGAAATTGCTAAGTTCCCGAAATTCCAGACCATAATGATCATATTCCAGAATTCCCATAGGAAGAAGTCTTATAGCCGCATATTAGTCCTGCACTCCGAATTTCATTTCAATCGCTTGAGAAATTGCTTTGTTCCAGAAATTCCAGACCATAATAATCATATTCAAGAATTTCCATAGCAAGAAGTCTTAAGCCGGAACTATAATGTAATTTCATCTCTTTACGCTAGTGTCAAAACCCGACGATTAAATGAGCGAATACAATGAAAATATATGCTGCGCCCATAATAGCGTTCGCAATAGTTTCGTTACTTTGGCAATCGATTAGATATGCGGTGGCGAGCGCATTTTCTTAAGAAAACTCGACAGTTGTCATATGTTATTTCGTCGAGGTGACAAAACTACATTATGGTCGGATGAGAAACTTTAGAATCTTTGGAAAGCATTTCGTCGGATTTTGACTTTAACGTTAGGGGGCGAAATTGCATTATCATCATATTTGGCTCTACAACCGTGGTCCGGTCCTGGCCTCCCACAAAAAGTCTCTCCACCGGTCCCAATTTCGAGCCGATGTCATCCAGTTTGGCATCCCTAAACTCTGGGCGTCCTGGTCTACGCCATCCTTCCAGCGTAGGCTTGGCCGGCCTCGCTGTCGTGTTCCATAAATCCTTCCGCAAAGGACTTTCCGAGCAGGATCCTCTTCGCTCATGCGAGCTAGGTGTCCTGCCCACCGCCTACCGAGCTTAATTTTCTTCACGATGTCGACATCGCGGTAATGCTCGTAGATCTCATCATTATAGAGTCTCCGGAATCGTCCTTCCTCACATACGGGGCCAACAATTCTCCGTAAGACTTTTCTCTCGAACGCGGCTAAGAGGTCAGAATGCTTTTTGCTAAGCACCCAAGTCTAGGATCCATATGTAAGTACTGGTATGACCATTGTCTTATATATCAGCAGCTTGGATGTTATGGATAAGTTCCTGGATTTAAAGAGTCTTGACAGGCTATAGTAGGCTTTGTTGGCTTTAAGCAACCGTGCGCGTATTTCTGGTTCCATGCATCAATTGCATTATAGTTTAGCCTTTATAGACGCATCTTAGTCCTACATTCCGAATTACATAAATAAAGGCACGAGTCGCTTGAGAAATTGCTTTGTTCCAGAAATTCCAGACAATAATGATCATATTCAATAGGAACAAGTCTTATAGTCACATCTTAGTCCTACATTCCGAATTTCATGCGAAACGCTTGAGAAGTTGCTTTGTTCCAGAAATTCCAGACAATAATGATCATATTCCCGAATTTCCATAGGAAGAAATCTTATAGTCACATCTTAGTCCTACATTCCGAATTTCAAGCGAATCGGTTGAGAAATTGCTTTGTTCCAGAAATTCCAGACAATAATGATCACATTCGAGAATTTCCATAGGAACAAGTCTTATAGTCACATCTTAGTCCTACATTCCGAATTTCATGCGAATCGGTTGAGAAATTGCTTTGTTCCAGAAATTCCAGACAATAATGATCATATTCCAGAATTTCCATAGGAACAAGTCTTATAGTCACATATTAGTCCTACATTCCGAGTTTCATACGAATCCCTTGAGAAATGGCTTGGTTCCAAAAATCCCAGACCCTATTGGCCAGATCCCAGAATTTCCATAGGAACAAGTCTTGTAGTCACATATTAGTCCTTCATTCCGAATTTAATGCGAATCGCTTGATAAATTGCTTTGTTCAAAAAACTCTAGTTCCTCATGACCAAATCCCATTGGATATTAAAAAACGTTACTTAACATCTGTTAAAAACGTAACTCAAAGAGAGCAAGGACACAAAAAGGTACGGGAACGCATAAAACCATAAAAGTGTTGCCTTGGTAGAAACTGTCAAAATTCCTTACGCCAATAGCCGTATTTTATTTGCCGGAGAACAACAACAATTGCGCTGTCGAATTCCTTCTTTGGAATTGTGAAAACCTGCTGTTTGGCTGGTTTTGACATTCGAATTCCGAACTTGCTCGGCAAATAAAATGCAGCTAATATCAACATTCACAAGTGAGCTAGTTATGTCGCTTTTGATAGAAAAAAAACAAAAAATCTACACTTAATTTCACAAAAATACACTCTGTTGGTTTGCTTATGTTACAATTGCTGCGTTGCTTTGGCTAATCCAGCTTGGATTACAACACAATCGCATAAGCCCGAAAATAAACTTTTTGGGATTTAAAACTAAAGCCATTTTATAGTTATAGCGCCCACCGTAAGGCGGTGATAAAGCGACATGAAGCCGAAGTAAATAAAAATGTTCAGGATTAAAGAAACTAAAGCCTTTTTATAGTACTGGTGCTCACCGTAAGGCGGTAAAGCCAAAAGCTATATCTTTGTAAAGCCAAGCCGGCTTTGCCAAAGCAACGCGGCAAATTTCAAAATAAAACATACAAAACATGCGAGTACACATTTTTTTGCTTTAACTAAAAAATGGCTTAAGTTATAAATCCTAAAAACTTTTTGGATTTATTTCGGCTTTATGCTTATGCGATTGTCGTAGTAAACCAAGCTGGATTAGCCAAACCAAACAGCAATAGAAAAAGCAAGCAAGTCATCATGATCATCCAACGCCGCTAGAATTTAAATCTCGCATGCGAAATTTCCTCCTGAGCTGGAATGATACCATTGTTTCACATTCAACAAATGTTGAACAGGTCGATGAACCAAGTGAGGCACATTTCGATTCAATTGCAGTGGAATCGGGAGAAAAATGTACGCCCATTTCGCCAACCATGCTAGAGGATTTTAATATAGAGGAAATACCAGCTACTCAAATAATTCAGGACGAGGATCGCGAGCTATCGGATTTAGAGTACGATGGGTTGGAGCACTTATCCGGATTTATTGCATTTAAGTTCCGGATAGAAAATTTGGGCTTTCCAACCGGAGAAGTAGCTTAGGTTAGGTTAGGTTCGGTGGCTGCTATTGCACACTTAGACCAAAGTACGGTCCATTGTGATACCACAGGATCAGAGCCTTTCCCCTTTTATCATAGAGCCCATTTCGTGCTCCTTGTAAATTTTAGGATGTCTCCCACTTTGCAGTTTTCGACATCCGATAAGCTGTTTAGTGTACCATATCCCAGATATTTTAGTCTTCTGCTTGCAAGAGCCGGGCATGTACACAGGAAATGGGATACCGTTTCCTCCTCCTCGGCGTCATAACAGCTTCTGCAGAAGTCATTGAACTCAAGGCCCATCTTTCTCGCATGCACTCCAAGAAGACAGTGCTCCGTTAAGATACCTATAGTCATTCTTATATCCCCTCTTCGTAGGGATATCAATGCTTTAGAGCGATTTAGGTCCAGCTTAGGCCAGACTTGCCTTGCAATATTACATGTGTTGGTATGCAACCATCTCGCGTTTGTTAATTTTTCTGCCTCTTTCCGAAGCATTAGCTTGACCGTTGATAGTGGTCTTTCTATGCCTGCCCTTTCCGGTAGCAGTTGGAGTTTTGTGCCATTTCTGGCTAGTTCGTCTGCTTTGCAATTCCCAACGAATCAGAGTGACCGGGGACCCATACTAAGCATATGTTAAAAAACTCGCTCATCTCCTTGAGATATGTGTGGCAGCTTTTCGCTACCCCCGATGTCATCAAGACCAATTCCAGCGATTTGATTGCCGCCTGATTGTCTATGTAAATTATAATATCGGTTACCGATAATATATTATGTCTCAGCCAGGTCACCGCTTCCTCAATCGCTGTTACATCAGCCTGATACACGCTGCAATGGTCCGGGAGTCGAACGGAAATGCTCACGCTAGGTTTGTCACAGTAGACTCCGGCACCGACCCTTCCGTCGAGCTTGGAGCCATGCGTGAAGAATTTGATAGCAGCGGTTTCTTGTGACGATACATCTCTCCATAGGTCCCTGGAGGGGTAGATGGCTCGGAAACCCTTCCTAAAGCATAACACTGGTTGTGTGTAATCTAAGTTCGCCAGTTCAACCTTTAGCGAGTTGTTTATCGTCGAGTGTCCCGTTTGAATAGGTTTCCACTGACGTGTTGCTGACAGTCGCGCGGCCGTAAAGGCTGCTCTCTGCCTGCCGTATATATCTAACGGAGTCAGGTACAACATTAATTCTAGGGCGCGTGTTGGTGTTGTTTTTAGTGCTCCACTAATGTGAAGACAGGCTGCCCTTTGCACCTTCTCCAAAATTTTAACATATGTGGATTTTCCAAGAGCCGGCCACCAAACGCTTACACCGTACGTGAGTATTGGTCTTACTACTGCAGTGTATAGCCAGTGTACCAGCTCTGGCTTTAAACCCATTAAATTCTGACTGGTAGAAGCCGAGATATACGAGTTCCTACCAAAAACTTTCCAGTACTGTATACATTTGAGCTAATGTATTCTGCTATGCGAGTGACTACACACGTGTATGTATATTTAGTTGTAATCTAATTTATCTTCAAAGCCTAATTGTATGCAAAGTTAAATGTAGGGCTTTCATTTATAACCGATAGATCAAAAGCGATTTCTGAGGTATACTGAAAAAAACACATTTTACTTTGTAAACGTTTAGGCTTAATAAAAATCGATAGCGATGCGTAGATTGAGTATTTTTTTCAGTTTTTTCAGGGGTAGTAACCACTATGAATAAAGCCATCTTAAGCCGAGCTCTAATCAAAATACTACCCAAAAGAACCTCAAAGATGAAGCTTTTGAAATATACGAGTATATTTTCTTGGCGAATGTGAATGTGCGTGCACTGAACTATCGTAATTTAAAAGAGAATTTTAGCTCATGCAATTAAACAACGAATATCAATAATTTGAAAATAACATTCAAATTACAAACTACTGTGTGAATGTGTGTTTGCTCAGACTGTAGTGAATAACAATAACGCAAGGTTGATCGATGCGTGTGGTTCTAGCCCACGATAAACAAAACCTATATATTGCTATCTCTTTTACTCAAAAAATTACGTAAACTGGAGCTTAAATGTGATTTTGTTAATGTCAGTGTTTTGTAAACAATCAAATCAAAGTTTATTTAACTGTAAAATTATAAATAAAAAATTGTTAAGAAAATATAAATAAGTGTTTTTAATAAATTAAAAAAGTAATATAATATTAATATACGGTGTCGTAAAACTAATTAGGAATCATTTCATTGATTCCGGTTCTATGATCACCAAAACCAAAAAACCCCTTGTTGAGCTGATAGAAAAAACGTTAAAATATGAGCTTAATATTGCCCGTAAATTAAGCAGTCATCACCTGACAGTGAAGAAGGCAGGTCGCCAAAAAGTTAAGTTTGCTACCCAGCTTTTTTCAAATACTCTGTCATATGCCTTAACCAGAATGGGTACTGTGGGTATATGCGAAAGCAGCAATTGGGATAAATGTGCTGATTTATTAAAAAAGGTAAATATGTTTACTCATGTTTATTTTCTAATTTAATCTTAATGTAAAAAAATATAAATTTTAGGTAAATGACTGGTTCGATGTTTTCAACTCGAGGGTTCCAGCAATCGATATAAGGCTCAGAATGAAAGCATATGGTCTGGCAAAGGAAACACAGGATGATGCATTAAATAATTTAAAAAATTTAATAAATGAAATGCGAGTTGGAAACAACCATAATGTTCTTCCATTTCAAACTGGAGTTCTTATCAGCACCACTGCCCTTCCTTATTGTTCGATGAATTCGAAGCCGAATATGGTATTAGTTACCTGCTAACCTATAGTAGGCTAAGTAGGATATTTTGGAGTTGTATTTTGGGATTATCCAGTCATCATGATCATCCAACGCCGCTAGAATTTAAATCTCGCATGCGAAATTTCCTCCTGAGCTGGAATGATACCATTGTTTCACATTCAACAAATGTTGAACAGGTCGATGAACCAAGTGAGGCACATTTCGATTCAATTGCAGTGGAATCGGGAGAAAAATGTACGCCCATTTCGCCAACCATGCTAGAGGATTTTAATATAGAGGAAATACCAGCTACTCAAATAATTCAGGACGAGGATCGCGAGCTATCGGATTTAGAGTACGATGGGTTGGAGCACTTATTCGGATTTATTGCATTTAAGTTCCGGATAGAAAATTTGGGCTTTCCAACCGGAGAAGTAGCTTAGGTTAGGTTAGGTTCGGTGGCTGCTATTGCACACTTAGACCAAAGTACGGTCCATTGTGATACCACAGGATCAGAGCCTTTCCCCTTTTATCATAGAGCCCATTTCGTGCTCCTTGTAAATTTTAGGATGTCTCCCACTTTGCAGTTTTCGACATCCGATAAGCTGTTTAGTGTACCATATCCCAGATATTTTAGTCTTCTGCTTGCAAGAGCCGGGCATGTACACAGGAAATGGGATACTGTTTCCTCCTCCTCGGCGTCATAACAGCTTCTGCAGAAGTCATTGAACTCAAGGCCCATCTTTCTCGCATGCACTCCAAGAAGACAGTGCCCCGTTAAGATACCTATAGTCATTCTTATATCCCCTCTTCGTAGGGATATCAATGCTTTAGAGCGATTTAGGTCCAGCTTAGGCCAGACTTGCCTTGCAATATTACATGTGTTGGTATGCAACCATCTCGCGTTTGTTAATTTTTCTGCCTCTTTCCGAAGCATTAGCTTGACCGTTGATAGTGGTCTTTCTATGCCTGCCCTTTCCGGTAGCAGTTGGAGTTTTGTGCCATTTCTGGCTAGTTCGTCTGCTTTGCAATTCCCAACGAATCAGAGTGACCGGGGACCCATACTAAGCATATGTTAAAAAACTCGCTCATCTCCTTGAGATATGTGTGGCAGCTTATCGCTACCCCCGATGTCATCAAGACCAATTCCAGCGATTTGATTGCCGCCTGATTGTCTATGTAAATTATAATATCGGTTACCGATAATATATTATGTTTCAGCCAGGTCACCGCTTCCTCAATCGCTGTTACATCAGCCTGATACACGCTGCAATGGTCCGGGAGTCGAACGGAAATGCTCACGCTAGGTTTGTCACAGTAGACTCCGGCACCGACCCTTCCGTCGAGCTTGGAGCCGTGCGTGAAGAATTTGATAGCAGCGGTTTCTTGTGACGATACATCTCTCCATAGGTCCCTGGAGGGGTAGATGGCTCGGAAACCCTTCCTAAAGCATAACACTGGTTGTGTGTAATCTAAGTTCGCCAGTTCAACCTTTAGCGAGTTGTTTATCGTCGAGTGTCCCGTTTGAATAGGTTTCCACTGACGTGTTGCTGACAGTCGCGCGGCCGTAAAGGCTGCTCTCTGCCTGCCGTATATATCTAACGGAGTCAGGTACAACATTAATTCTAGGGCGCGTGTTGGTGTTGTTTTTAGTGCTCCACTAATGTGAAGACAGGCTGCCCTTTGCACCTTCTCCAAAATTTTAACATATGTGGATTTTCCAAGAGCCGGCCACCAAACGCTTACACCGTACGTGAGTATTGGTCTTACTACTGCAGTGTATAGCCAGTGTACCAGCTCTGGCTTTAAACCCATTAAATTCTGACTGGTAGAAGCCGAGATATACGAGTTCCTACCAAAAACTTTCCAGTACTGTATACATTTGAGCTAATGTATTCTGCTATGCGAGTGACTACACACGTGTATGTATATTTAGTTGTAATCTAATTTATCTTCAAAGCCTAATTGTATGCAAAGTTAAATGTAGGGCTTTCATTTATAACCGATAGATCAAAAGCGATTTCTGAGGTATACTGAAAAAAACACATTTTACTTTGTAAACGTTTAGGCTTAATAAAAATCGATAGCGATGCGTAGATTGAGTATTTTTTTCAGTTTTTTCAGGGGTAGTAACCACTATGAATAAAGCCATCTTAAGCCGAGCTCTAATCAAAATACTACCCAAAAGAACCTCAAAGATGAAGCTTTTGAAATATACGAGTATATTTTCTTGGCGAATGTGAATGTGCGTGCACTGAACTATCGTAATTTAAAAGAGAATTTTAGCTCATGCAATTAAACAACGAATATCAATAATTTGAAAATAACATTCAAATTACAAACTACTGTGTGAATGTGTGTTTGCTCAGACTGTAGTGAATAACAATAACGCAAGGTTGATCGATGCGTGTGGTTCTAGCCCACGATAAACAAAACCTATATATTGCTATCTCTTTTACTCAAAAAATTACGTAAACTGGAGCTTAAATGTGATTTTGTTAATGTCAGTGTTTTGTAAACAATCAAATCAAAGTTTATTTAACTGTAAAATTATAAATAAAAAATTGTTAAGAAAATATAAATAAGTGTTTTTAATAAATTAAAAAAGTAATATAATATTAATATACGGTGTCGTAAAACTAATTAGGAATCATTTCATTGAATCCGGTTCTATGATCACCAAAACCAAAAAACCCCTTGTTGAGCTGATAGAAAAAACGTTAAAATATGAGCTTAATATTGCCCGTAAATTAAGCAGTCATCACCTGACAGTGAAGAAGGCAGGTCGCCAAAAAGTTAAGTTTGCTACCCAGCTTTTTTCAAGTACTCTGTCATATGCCTTAACCAGAATGGGTACTGTGGGTATATGCGAAAGCAGCAATTGGGATAAATGTGCTGATTTATTAAAAAAGGTAAATATGTTTACTCATGTTTATTTTCTAATTTAATCTTAATGTAAAAAAATATAAATTTTAGGTAAATGACTGGTTCGATGTTTTCAACTCGAGGGTTCCAGCAATCGATATAAGGCTCAGAATGAAAGCATATGGTCTGGCAAAGGAAACACAGGATGATGCATTAAATAATTTAAAAAATTTAATAAATGAAATGCGAGTTGGAAACAACCATAATGTTCTTACATTTCAAACTGGAGTTCTTATCAGCACCACTGCCCTTCCTTATTGTTCGATGAATTCGAAGCCGAATATGGTATTAGTTACCTGCTAACCTATAGTAGGCTAAGTAGGATATTTTGGAGTTGTATTTTGGGATTATCCAGTCATCATGATCATCCAACGCCGCTAGAATTTAAATCTCGCATGCGAAATTTCCTCCTGAGCTGGAATGATACCATTGTTTCACATTCAACAAATGTTGAACAGGTCGATGAACCAAGTGAGGCACATTTCGATTCAATTGCAGTGGAATCGGGAGAAAAATGTACGCCCATTTCACCAACCATGCTAGAGGATTTTAATATAGAGGAAATACCAGCTACTCAAATAATTCATATTAAATATTCATATTAAAAAACGTTACTTAACATCTGTTAAAAACGTAACTCAAAGAGAGCAAGGACACAAAAAGGTACGGGAACGCATAAATCCATAAAAGTGTTGCCTTGGTAGAAACTGTCAAAATTCCTTACGCCAATAGCCGTATTTTATTGCCGGAGAACAACAACAATTGCGCTGTCGAATTCCTTCTTTGGAATTGTGAAAACCTGCTGTTTGGCTGGTTTTGACATTCGAATTCCGAACTTGCTCGGCAAATAAAATGCAGCTAATATCAACATTCACAAGTGAGTTAGTTATGTCGCTTTTGATAGAAAAAAAACAAAAAATCTACACTTAATTTCACAAAAATACACTCTGTTTGTTTGCTTATGTTACAATTGCTGCGTTGCTTTGGCTAATCCAGCTTGGATTACAACACAATCGCATAAGCCCGAAAATAAACTTTTTGGGATTTAAAACTAAAGCCATTTTATAGTTATAGCGCCCACCGTAAGGCGGTGATAAAGCGACATGAAGCCGAAGTAAATAAAAATGTTCAGGATTAAAGAAACTAAAGCCTTTTTATAGTACTGGTGCTCACCGTAAGGCGGTAAAGCCAAAAGCTATATCTTTGTAAAGCCAAGCCGGCTTTGCCAAAGCAACGCGGCAAATTTCAAAATAAAACATACAAAACATGCGAGTACACATTTTTTTGCTTTAACTAAAAAATGGCTTAAGTTATAAATCCTAAAAACTTTTTGGATTTATTTCGGCTTTATGCTTATGCGATTGTAGTTGTAAACCAAGCTGGATTAGCCAAACCAAACAGCAATAGAAAAAGCAAGCAAGTCATCATGATCATCCAACGCCGCTAGAATTTAAATCTCGCATGCGAAATTTCCTCCTGAGCTGGAATGATACCATTGTTTCACATTCAACAAATGTTGAACAGGTCGATGAACCAAGTGAGGCACATTTCGATTCAATTGCAGTGGAATCGGGAGAAAAATGTACGCCCATTTCGCCAACCATGCTAGAGGATTTTAATATAGAGGAAATACCAGCTACTCAAATAATTCAGGACGAGGATCGCGAGCTATCGGATTTAGAGTACGATGGGTTGGAGCACTTATCCGGATTTATTGCATTTAAGTTCCGGATAGAAAATTTGGGCTTTCCAACCGGAGAAGTAGCTTAGGTTAGGTTAGGTTCGGTGGCTGCTATTGCACACTTAGACCAAAGTACGGTCCATTGTGATACCACAGGATCAGAGCCTTTCCCCTTTTATCATAGAGCCCATTTCGTGCTCCTTGTAAATTTTAGGATGTCTCCCACTTTGCAGTTTTCGACATGCGATAAGCTGTTTAGTGTACCATATCCCAGATATTTTAGTCTTCTGCTTGCAAGAGCCGGGCATGTACACAGGAAATGGGATACTGTTTCCTCCTCCTCGGCGTCATAACAGCTTCTGCAGAAGTCATTGAACTCAAGGCCCATCTTTATCGCATGCACTCCAAGAAGACAGTGCCCCGTTAAGATACCTATAGTCATTCTTATATCCCCTCTTCGTAGGGATATCAATGCTTTAGAGCGATTTAGGTCCAGCTTAGGCCAGACTTGCCTTGCAATATTACATGTGTTGGTATGCAACCATCTCGCGTTTGTTAATTTTTCTGCCTCTTTCCGAAGCATTAGCTTGACCGTTGATAGTGGTCTTTCTATGCCTGCCCTTTCCGGTAGCAGTTGGAGTTTTGTGCCATTTCTGGCTAGTTCGTCTGCTTTGCAATTCCCAACGAATCAGAGTGACCGGGGACCCATACTAAGCATATGTTAAAAAACTCGCTCATCTCCTTGAGATATGTGTGGCAGCTTATCGCTACCCCCGATGTCATCAAGACCAATTCCAGCGATTTGATTGCCGCCTGATTGTCTATGTAAATTATAATATCGGTTACCGATAATATATTATGTTTCAGCTAGGTCACCGCTTCCTCAATCGCTGTTACATCAGCCTGATACACGCTGCAATGGTCCGGGAGTCGAACGGAAATGCTCACGCTAGGTTTGTCACAGTAGACTCCGGCACCGGCCCTTCCGTCGAGTTTGGAGCCGTGCGTGAAGAATTTGATAGCAGCGGTTTCTTGTGACGATACATCTCTCCATAGGTCCCTGGAGGGGTAGATGGCTCGGAAACCCTTCCTAAAGCATAACACTGGTTGTGTGTAATCTAAGTTCGCCAGTTCAACCTTTAGCGAGTTGTTTATCGTCGAGTGTCCCGTTTGAATAGGTTTCCACTGACGTGTTGCGCGGCCGTAAAGGCTGCTCTCTGCCTGCCGTATATATCTAACGGAGTCAGGTACAACATTAATTCTAGGGCGCGTGTTGGTGTTGTTTTTAGTGCTCCACTAATGTGAAGACAGGCTGCCCTTTGCACCTTCTCCAAAATTTTAACATATGTGGATTTTCCAAGAGCCGGCCACCAAACGCTTACACCGTACGTGAGTATTGGTCTTACTACTGCAGTGTATAGCCAGTGTACCAGCTCTGGCTTTAATCCCCAGCTTTTTCCGATGGCGCTTCTACATGCATATAGAGCTTTAGTAGCTTTGTTAACTCTCTCTAAAATGTTTGGTTTTCAGCTTAGCTTATCATCCAGGATTGTGCCCAGAAATTTCGCCCTATTGGTGGAAACTAGACTGGTTCCGTTTAGAGTTGGTGGAGTGACTATTGGCACTTTATATCTATTTGTGAAGAGGACCAGCTCTTTCTTGGATGGATTTACTCCTAGTCCGCAGCCTTCGGCCCATTTTGTGACTATGGAGAGGGCATTTTTCATAACCTCTGTAATGGTTACTAGAAACCTACCTGTGACAGCTATGGCTACATCATCAGCATAGGCAACTACGCTCATGCCCTCTCTTTCCAGCTCTTTTAGTAGTCCATCGATTACTATGTTCCAGAGCAAAGGGGATAGAACGCCTCCTTGCGGCGTTCCTCTAGCTATATGCCTTCTAATGGTGGAGCCACCCAGCTCAGCGTTAACAATCCTGCTTAAGAGCATATGATTAATTAGCTGGCAAACTGTGTGGTAAATACCTAGAAGAGACATGCCTTTCATTATAGCCTCCGTCTTTACGTTATTAAAGGCCCCTTCAATATCGAGGAATGCTATGAGTGTGTATTCCTTCGATTGTAGTGATTTCTCAATCGTACGTACCAGTGTGTGCAGCGCAGTCTCTACCGACTTACCTTTGCAGTAAGCGTGTTGAGACTGAGCCCTGTCATAACCCACCTGGTCTCTTATATAAACATCCAATAACATCTCCAAAGTTTTCAGCAAAAGGGAGGATAAGGTTATAGGCCTTAGGTCCTTTGGGTACCCATGTTAGCTTTTTCCTGCTTTTGGAATGAAGACCACTTTGTCATCCGTCCAGTTTTTAGGAATGTGCATTAAGCGCAGACGCCATTTGAAAATGACCTCTAACCATGGTAGGATGATAACTGAGTTTTTCTGTAATTCCGCTGGTATGATTTGGTCTGGACCAGCTGCTTTGTAAGGCATGAAGCCGCTAATAGCCCACTTAATCCGCTTAGTGCTAATGATATTATTTATGCATAGCGTGTGAGTTCCTTGCTGATTAGTGGGTTCTGACTCGTTCCTCAAGTCGTTCGAGCCTGGAAAGTGGGTTTGCAAGAGAAGCTCCAGAGTTTCCTTGCTCGAAGTAGTCCATGAACTGAAAATTGAATAAAAATTATCTACTAGAAAAAGTCAAAACACATCTTTTGATTTTGGTTGCTTTATTCAAATTGATTAAAAATTAATATAATTTCGGCGTCATAGCCGCTTGTGCTTGCTGCGGTGCTCGCAGCCTACGTAGAGAATATCTCGGTGTATTGTCAATTCAGCATAACGTCAGGCAGGCGCAGTCCCTTGTGCTTATCCATGTACTCATCCTACGTAGAGTATGTACAAGTGCATGTAGTATCGTCAATTCAGCATAATATCAATTGAGTCGCTGTCTGGGGTGTCCGATTGCCGTTTGCATAAATATCAACGATGATGATGATCGGTGTGAGAATGCAATACTGCTGACATGCACTAATGTACACTACATCTCCGTTTTTTTTGGAATAATGTAATTTATGAAATTATTCTTAAGAATTTTTTTTTTTTTTTAAAGATTATGGTATATTAAATGGTTTTAAATCATATATATATATATTTTTTTTGTTTCTATTTACTAATTTTTGTTTGTTTTTTAATTGTATTTAATAACATTTTTATTCTTAATAACTCAACTAATAACTAAATGGTATTTATTCATATATTTTTTTTTTCTTTAGTATCTATATAGATACTAATTTTTTTTTTTTTTTTTCATTCTTATTAACTATACATTTTTATTTTATTTACGTTAAAGGATTATTTTATATAAAAGGATTATTTTATATAAATTGTATATTTATATTTTATATTGTATTTTAATTTTAATAACTATATATTTTTATTTACGCTAAAGGATTATTTTATATAAATTGTATATTTATATTTTATATTGTATTTTAATTTAAATAACTATATATTTTTATTTACGCTAAAGGATTATTTTATATAAATTGTATATTTATATTTTATATTGTATTTTAATTTTAATAACTATATATTTTTATTTACGCTAAAGGATCTTTCTTATAGCACGTAATATTTTAACCTATCTCTGTGCACTGTTTGTGTCTTTTTCTTCTTATTGTCTTCTATTGTCACATTATTATTATTTTTTAATTCTACTACCGTAAAAGGTCCTAAGTATCTATTTTCTAATTTGTGTCCTACTTCGTTTTTAAGAAGTACTTGGTCACCTATTTTTAGCTGTATTTCCCTACTTTGTCTGTCGTACACCTCTTTTTGTTTTAATTTTGCCCGCTTGAGCATTAGTCTTGCTCTTTTGAACGCTATTTCTAATCTATACCTTACTTCTTTTGAATAGTCATCTACGTTATATAGAGGTTTTATATCGTATATAGTGTTGAAGACTTTAAATCCATTGGGGATTCTGCCAAATACTAATTCATAAGGACAATATTCGTGTACTATTAAGGGAGTTGTGTTAAAACAGTACGTGAAGTACTTTAGCCAAACATCCCAGTCATTTTTGTCAATAGATATATAAGAACGTATATACTCATTAAAAGTACGGTGACTGCGTTCTACAGTCCCAAGGGTTTGATGATGATGGGCTGTTGAGGTAATATTCTCTATTTTAAGGTATTTACATAAGTCATTAATAATTGAATTTTTATATTCAGTACCCATGTCCGTAATGAACGTCTTCATTGGACCGTAGGTTAGTATATGAGATTCAAATATGGCCTTTGCAACTGTTTTCGAACTTTTGTTTGTTATTGGTACGGTTACAAGATATTTTGTAAGGTCACATATTAGTGTGACGGCATACTCATTGCCGTTTTCTGATTTTGGAAACGGACCAATGGTGTCCACAATGTCGAAAGCAGATGGAGGTGTTGGTGTTATGATCATTGGTGTTTTGGTATGTTTAGTTGTTTTTGCCAGTTGGCATTGTTTGCATGCTTTTATGTATTTTGTTATGTCTTGTTTCATATTTTTCCAATAAAAATGTCTTTTAATCTTTCCGTACGTACGGGTAATGCCAGTATGACCTCCTTCTGCGGGGTCATCATGGTATCTCAACAAAATGGCTGCAATTTCTCTTTTATCGTTTATAATGGTAACCTTTGGTAGTAGCGCTACTTTCAAATGATTTAATATATTATTGCCCATTTCTTTAAATAATTGTGGTGAGACAAATTCGAAAATTTGTTCGCTAGGTACCATTTGTAGTTGATTTACTTTGAGTACACCGGCCTCCTTTTCAAGCCTTTGGAAAAACTGATTTAGGTCAAATTTTCCATTAATGTATAAATCATCAACATTTATCCGTTTTAATACTGTTTTCCCTTGCTTCAAGAAGCATTTATTGGAAGACAATTTTAATTTTACGAATTTTTTAACGCCATTAATGACTTCATAAACGTTGGGCTTTTCTTTATTTGTTATTGTATTTGATTCAAATGAATCCTTAATTGCACAGGTCTGCCTATTTTGCTGAGTCACCGATCGTGTTGTCACTTTATAAATTGTATTTATTTTTATATTTTGCTCTTTAAGTTCAGTTTTTGATTTATTACTTTCTGCCTGTGTAAAGGTCTTTGAGGCGAATGCAACTGGAAGTTGTACGCCATTGTACTCTTGACTGAGTACTGCACCACAAGCATATTTACTAGCATCTGTGGTAATGCAAAACTCTTTTTCAAAATCGGGATATTGTAATAATGTCGGGCTCATTAGATTCTTTTTCAGATGATTGAATGCTTCGTTGCATTCGTTTGTCCATTGAAATGGAAAATTCTTTTTGCAAAGTTGCGTTATATGCCGCGAATAGGATGAGAAGTTTTTGATAAATCTTCTATAGTAGTTGCAAAATGCAACAAATCTCCTAGCGCTGTCTGCATCCGTGGGTACCGGATAATTTTTTATAGCTTCGTATTTTTTATCATCTGGTAATATGCCCTTATCTGTGCACTTATGCCCAAGATAAGTGACTTCATGCATAAAGAATGAACACTTTTCAGGATGCAATTTAAGGTTGTATTTCCGGCATAGCTCGAAGACTTTCGTCAAATTTTTTAGCATGTGTTTTTCAGAACATCCTATTACAACCAAGTCATCCATGTATAAGAAGGCTTGTGTTGGCTCTAAGCCAGAAAATGCAAGTGTCATCATGCGCTGAAATGAATTTGGCGCTATTTTAAGTCCGTATGGAAGTCTTTTAAAACGATATGAGCCATTGTTTGTTGAAAATGAAGTAATATTTCTTGACTTTTCATCAAGTTCAATCTGGTGAAAGCCAGACATTAGGTCGAGACATGAGAAGTATTTTGCTCGACCTAATTGATCAAGAATATCTTCTATTCTTGGAAGTGGGAATTTATCCGCAATTATTTTTTTATTTATTTGGCGGTAGTCAACTACTAAAGGCCATCGTTTTTCATTGGAATTAGGTAATACTTTTTTAGGTACTAAAAGAAGTGGGCTATTATACTCCGAAATTGATGGTTCCACTATGCCATCAGTAACTAATTTCTTGACCTGTTTATCTATCTCTGTCTTGTGTGTATGGGGATTCTATAATTTTTAATGTATACCGGTTCTTCATCTTTGAGTCTTATTTTTTGTTTATAAAAATTATTTGATGTGATTGTTACGGTTTCTAGTCCGAAAACATCGCTGTAACTAGTGCATAATTTGTTTAATTCCTCTTTAAATTGATCAGGAAAATTCTGATTTAATTTTGAAAGGATATTTTTAGTTCTGTCATTTTTTTGTGTTAAGTTGACTATATTGTAACTGGTGAGACTATCTGTTTTAATATTGTTGCTATTTAATATTTTATTTTCTGTAGTGGTATTTAAAATGCGAATATATGCATTTTTACTATTTACTATAGTACTAGCTATTATAATTCCTGGGTGTGGTTCTTGGTTGAAAACCAACACTTCATCTTCGTTTGATTTAATGTGGACACGTCTAATTACCTCAGATCGTGCTGGCAATATTATACTATTATGTATATTTGAGTAGGCTATTGGCATTTGAATACAAGTGTAAAAATTGTCGGGTCTAAGTATGAACAAACTATTTTCTTTTGTGAAATCTAGTATACAATTATACCTTTTAATAAAGTCCATACCTATCATCCCATCGCAGGGAATTGGAAAAGTTTCGTGTACCACGTGAAATTCATGAGGTATCAAAAATTTATTGACTCTAAGATCCAGGTGTATTGATCCTAGTGATTGTATCGTGCCTTTCCCTATGCCACTAATTGTTGTGGCATGCCATGTATTTAAAGAATTATATTCATTATTAAACTGTTTTAATAATGATATGTCTGCACCCGTGTCAACTAAGAGATGAAGAGGATTATTCGAATTATTGTTGTAAGCTTTAACAAATATGCTAAGACTCAAATTTAGATTGTATACTTTACTATTGCGATTTATTGATTTCCCAAGGGGAGATTCGAGTTTTCCGAATCTTGATCTACTTGTGCAGTGACACGCACATTTTGAGATCGGTTGCTGTTATTATAGTTTCTGTGTCCGTTTCTTCTGTAATTGATATTCGGTCTATTATTGGTGTAATTGTTGTTGTAACTACAACGATTAAATATACCACGTCCTCCACGACCACGATAGTTACCACGAAGATATCCGCGAGGTTGTCCATTATTTGGACGTCTATAGAACAATACCGTTTCGGTTTGTCCAGTAGCCTTCGTGCAACTGGTTGTAAATATGGAGACTACTTCGTTCATATTTTTAAATTGTCCTGCTTCCATTATCAATTTTACCTTTTCAATTGAACAGTTCTGAGTCATTGCATTAACTGCCTGCTCAGTTGAATATTTTTCGGCCTGTTCTGCGGTCAAACCGTCTGATATATACGCACCTTGTAGTGCTTTTGTCAGTTGTTCAACCTCTTTAGTGTACTGATTAGCTGTCTTTTTGCGCTGCTGAATATTCATCAGCTTAGCAACTAATACTTGCACAGACTCACCTTTCACTGACCCTTTAATTTTTTCTTTTATAGAGAAAAGTGTTGACGCATTTGTTATTAGATTTCTAGCTGATCCCTTTAGTTTGGTTTTTACTAATGAAACAGCTACAGCCTCATGTGTGCCCGTGATTGATTTTACTAGCTCTATTGCGTCAATAAAACTTTGTAAATTTTCAACAGCCATCAAAATCGGATATGATTTTGGATGCCGTATTTAAAAATTCTACTACAGTCTGAGACATGTTGTCGTGTTTCGTCAATGTCTTTGATTTTATGTCTGTATCTACTTCTTTTTCTGAATTTATGCTTTAGTCAGTGCTGTCAAATTCCTGTTTTATCCTTAATTTCCTTAGTCTTAATAACTGTCTAAACTTTTGTTTATATCCTTTTATTATATCAATTGATTCTAAATTTTGTGTAAATGTAAAATTATTTTTATTTAAATTAATTAAATATTTTACCTGGTTATAATTTTTTAACAGTATTTTATAATGTTTCTTAAATGTTTCGTCTGAAACGTTTTGTTTTCTATATACCGATTTATAGGATTTAGCAAAATTTTCTTTATATACTTTTAATTTTTTAAGGATGTCTATCCATGACTCCATTTACAGTATTATTGTTATACCATGCCACGAAATTTATATATCTTTATCAACTTGCACATTTTTGTTTTAGGCAATTGTGTTTACCGAGGCTGCCCTTTGCAAATACCTCTTTTTTATATTATTATTATGTATTTTATATAATTTAAAAGCAAAACTTGCAAATAATATTACAGTAATAATGAATAACATGATGTTTATAGGTTGTACGTCCAGCATTTGAATCTGCTCTTGTATTGACACTTCATTCTTCATTGATTACATTCGCGTTAGCTTTTTCGTTTTTCGAAGTTTTACCGCCCATTTTTTGGTTAATTTACCGACGACAGAGGGGACGAACGACGAGGTTTAATGCACGTTTTAATTCGGTTTTTTATTTTCGAGTTGCCGAAATTTTCACAATTCATAAGAGCTAAACCACAAACCACTGCTTAAATATTCGTTGTTGTGTTGAAAAAATGTCTTGCCATTAAAGGTTTATCAGGATTTTTATTATTATTATTATTATTTTTTTATATCGTATTCACCAAAACCGTTGTTGTTGTTAGGTACGAGTATATAAAAATATCTGGTATCGATCAAGAATTAACGACCGTGACAATGAAAATTGAATAAAAATTATCTACTAGAAAAAGTCAAAACACATCTTTTGATTTTGGTTGCTTTATTCAAATTGATTAAAAATTAATATAATTTCGGCGTCATAGCCGCTTGTGCTTGCTGCGGTGCTCGCAGCCTACGTAGAGAATATCTCGGTGTATTGTCAATTCAGCATAACGTCAGGCAGGCGCAGTCCCTTGTGCTTATCCATGTACTCATCCTACGTAGAGTATGTACAAGTGCATGTAGTATCGTCAATTCAGCATAATATCAATTGAGTCGCTGTCTGGGGTGTCCGATTGCCGTTTGCATAAATATCAACGATGATGATAATCGGTGTGAGAATGCAATACTACTGACATGCACTAATGTACACTACGATGGTGATGATCTGTGTGAAAATCCAATACCGCTGACATGCACTAATGTACACTACAGAACCATCCGGTTTTATTAAGTAACTAAGATTGGCTGGGTTGTTGGAGAGAATCTTTCTAAGGCGAGTGGTCTCTGAGAATCCTTCCATTTTTTCACAGAAGAGTCTCCAGAACTTCCTCTTTGTCTTCCTTCGTTCCCTCTTGTAGAGTTTAAGGCATTCCTTATAGAAGTCCCAATCTTCGGTACTATTAGTACTCTTTCCATGGCTCCTGGATAAGAATTAGGTCTTCTGCCGATTCGGACAGTTTAAGGATAAGCGCCGCTGAAGCGGCCTTAGTATGATGTAAGTTAATTTGCAGGATTTTAATCCTAAGAAAATTACCTTACCTTCTCCTTCTATAACCGCTATAGCTGTTTGATTTTCTGTCCCCGAGGACACGCCGGATGCATCCGTCTCGTTCCTCAAGGCCTCTATGACTGTAGTGTATGCCAGTTCCCCCAACGAATCTGACAAGCATTCCTCGTCGGACTCAATGGAGAGCAGGCCGTTCATTCTGCTGACTAGGTCTTCGCTGGAACGACTGTCACCATCGAGTGCAGTGGCAACCTCCCCTTGAAGGGACTGGTTGTTAATTGTGGCTTTATCCACAGTGGTCAAATAATTGACATCATCTTTTTTGAATACTTTGAGGGTCAATGACCCGAAACCGAAATCTATAACCCCCTTGGTATCTGAAAGTGGTGCTAGGGACTCTCTGTTTATTAACATGGTTGTTAATCTGGAGTCGCCCTTAGCTTCTTCCTGCTTTAGAATCTTTCAGTTTTTGGTTGGACGGTTCGGGTTACTGGCATGAATTATCTGCATTATTTCTTGCTCTGTTGGTTCAGTTGGAAGCCAAACGCGTGCTCTAGGCCTGTTCGGGATCTCCTCCCTACTGACTGCTTCAAGCTTAGCGCCCGGCCACACCTCCCCAACCTCAGAGATGGCCCTCTTATAGAGAAGTGCAGATCTCTGGTCTGAGCATGCAGTTAGTTTCACCCTGCCTTGAAACCATCCCGCTAAGAGCATTAGCCACTGACTTCCATCTATCCGAAGAGATGTTCCCTTCATCATGATTTCTGTCAATGAGAGCAAGCACTAACGCATGTTCTCTTATGACGTCACTATACGACTTAGGTTTGTGCGCCTTTAGAGCTCCCGACTCATGCACTTTGGCTTTTTTACTACTCGCCACCTCCACCTCATCCAGAAACCTCTGCCTTTTCGGCACGCAGTCCCTTTCAAGGTTACCGACGTAGTCAGCAGTCTTTTTCGCCCATGCTAGAGAGTCTCTCTGCTCCTTAGTGAGCTGCCCCTTGGGGGTCTCAGCCCACCTTTCCAGTATCCTATGGGCTGAACGACGTTCTCTATACTGTCGCTTGCCCAAAGGAAGAGAATTGGCATTGCTGGTCCCAGTCGATGACTTAGGATCAGACAACCCTATTACTTTGGAGGGAGACCCACCTTTAAGGTTCGAGTAGCTCCCCCCTGATGCTTTGCTGGTCCCTGGAGTTGAATCTTTAGGATCTGACAGCACTATAACTCTGGAGGGAGACCCACCTTTAAGGTTCGAGTAGCTCCCCCCTGAGGTCTTCGGTATTTGGTGAGCACCGGTCTCGTTTTTCGGCCTTTGGAGAGCGCCGATCTCGGGTTTTTTGAAAAAAAAAAAAATTTTATTATTTTGGTCCATTTTTGTTCCCACGAGTGTCGAAGAAAGGGTGGTCCACCTGGGCAGAGATCCGAATTACCCAGGTAAGGCATCCGCTAAGGATAGAGGAGAAGTAACTGATACTACTTACACCTGGACAGATCATCTATCGGAAGGAGGACTATACAAGCCGACTGAGCCTTTTTTTAATGAAGTAGAAAAATTAAATAACATATTTAATGGGATTCGATTAAAACTGGCAAACACTATACAGGCAATTTATTATATAACTCGGAAAACTTAGATTTAAGTAAGGATCTGAAAATTCTGTTTTTTAAATGCAAAATATATTTTAAAATGCGACTTTTCAATGAAAATATTTTAGCAACAGACACATTAAATATAAATTTAATGCATTTTATTTAAAATAATTTAATTTTACATGGAACATAGTAAGTAAAAAATATAAGTTAAACTAAAAAAAAAAGAACAGTGTAGGCTGTGTCGAGGACACGGCCGTGGGTTTTGAGCGTGACAACGTCTGTCCGGGACGAAAGAAAAGAAAACAAAGATCTTGTTGTCTGTGGGACATAAACACGGACGTATATATTAAAAATTTTTTCTATACTAAATACAAGTCCTACAACTTACACCGTGGCTCATCACATACATCATCATCACATTACATTATATATAAATTATTTATCAGCGAATTTTAATGTTCATAACCACTAACTGTGAAGTGGCTGCATATTGCATATCACTGCCCAAACAGAGTAATCAGCTTTTGGTTTCAACTCATAAAAAAATTTAAATTAAATTTGAAGAGAAGAGAAGTGAGCAGCACTAACCAATGCATCGAAATGATATGCTAAGAATGTCGCTTTGAAACATGCGGGCCAATTATTCGTGATTAAATTTATTTTGCATGGTTCTCTCTCTTCTGTAATAGATCAAAGAGTTATTCAATTTATAAAAAAATTGAGTAATTTTAAAATAAATTGTAAGAGAAATGAAATTGAGTAGAGAAGAATTTTGCTGTGATACATGCAGGCCAATTATTCATCATTAAATTTTTTTTGCATGGTTCTCTCTCTTCTGTAATTGATCGAAGAGTTATTTACTCTAGTTACTGTAAACATGACTAAGGATAAGATAAGCGAAAAGAAAAGGAAATAGTTGCAAGGAAGTTTGCAGCACTGTATTGAGCAGAGCAGAGGACCGATAGAAAATTAACAGAGACTATACTATCACTACGGCTGCGGTAAAGAATTAAGAATCTTCGCAGCTTGTGCTGCACAAAAAAATGGCAGGTAGTCGGTATGCACGAAATTGCGGCTATATTTTGAACCGACTTACAGTCTGCTTGTAGGGCGACAATTTGACATTTACATTTTGCTATTTGCATCCCATTTTAAGTAGCTGCGTAAACTGCGCAGTCGATTTTTCTTTAATGCATGAAAAGTGAATTTTTGACAAACATGCAGCATAAACTGCGCAGCGGCTGAATTCTTGACCGCAGCCTACTACTGCATATGTTTGTTTCGTTCTGCTCTGCTTGATTGTATGTTATTGAAACCACATACATGATCATCAATCACATCACATACAACGAATAAATAATTTATAAGCCGATTTAAATGTTCATAACAATTTATTGTGAGGTGGGTACATATTAAATATATCATATCACTGCACAAACATAGTAATGCAGTTGCGTCGATAGTAGTAGGAGAAGTAAGAGCTGTTAAAAAAATATGTGCGTGTAATCTTTTCGCGCGGTTTGAGTGAAATTCTTTGACGTTGTGGCCAATATTACGATTAAATTAAAAGGCACGAGTCGCTTGAAAAATTGCTTAGTTCCCGAAATTCCAGACCATAATGATCATATTCCAGAATTCCCATAGGAAGAAGTCTTATAGCCGCATATTAGTCCTGCATTCCGAATTTCATTTAAATCGCTTGAGAAATTGCTTTGTTCCAGAAATTCCAGACCATAATAATCATATTCAAGAATTTCCCTAGCAAGAAGTCTTAAGCCGGAACTATAATGTAATTTCATCTCTTTACGCTAGTGTCAAAACCCGACGATTAAATGAGCGAATACAATGAAAATATATGCTGCGCCCGTAAAAGCATTCGCAATAGTTTCGTTACTTTGGCAATCGATTAGATATGCGGTGGCGAGCGCATTTTCTTAAGAAAACTCGACAGTTGTCATATGTTATTTCGTCGAGGTGACAAAACTACATTATGGTCGGATGAGAAACTTTAGAATCTTTGGAAAGCATTTCGTCGGATTTTGACTTTAACGTTAGGGGGTGAAATTGCATTATCATCATATTTGGCTCTACAACCGTGGTCCGGTCCTGGCCTCCCGCAAAAAGTCTCTCCACCGGTCCCAATTTCGAGCCGATGTCATCCAGATTGGCATCCTTAAACTCTGGGGGTCCTGGTCTACGCCATCCTTCCAGCGTAGGCTTGGCCGGCCTCGCTGTCGTGTTCCATAAATCCTTCCGCAAAGGACTTTCCGAGCAGGATCCTCTTCGCTCATGCGAGCTAGGTGTCCTGCCCACCGCCTACCGAGCTTAATTTTCTTCACGATGTCGACATCGCGGTAACGCTCGTAGATCTCATCATTATAGAGTTTCCGGAACGTCCTTCCTCACATACGGGGCCAACAATTCTCCGTAAAACTTTTCTCTCGAACGCGGCTAAGAGGTCAGAATGCTTTTTGCTTAGCACCCAAGTCTCGGATCCATATGTAAGTACTGGTATGACCATTGTCTTATATATCAGCAGCTTGGATGTTATGGATAAGTTCCTGGATTTAAAGAGTCTTGACAGGCTATAGTAGGCTTTGTTGGCTTTAAGCAACCGTGCGCGTATTTCTGGTTCCATGCATCAATTGCATTATAGCCTTTATAGACGCATCTTAGTCCTACATTCCGAATTACATAAATAAAGGCACGAGTCGCTTGAGAAATTGCTTTGTTCCAGAAATTCCAGACAATAATGATCATATTCCAGAATTTCCATAGGAACAAGTCTTATAGTCATATCTTAGTCCTACATTCCGAATTTCATGCGAATCGCTTGAGAAGTTGCTTTGTTCCAGAAATTCCAGACAATAATGATCATATTCCAGAATTTCCATAGGAACAAGTCTTATAGTCACATATTAGTCCTACATTCCGAGTGTCATACGAATCCCTTGAGAAATGGCTTGGTTCCAAAAATCCCAGACTCTATTGGCCAGATCCCAGAATTTCCATAGGAACAAGTCTTATAGTCAGATATTAGTCCTACATTCCAAGTTTCATACGAATCCCTTGAGAAATGGCTTGGTTCCAAAAATCCCAGACCCTATTAGCCAGATCCCAGAATTTCCATAGGAACAAGTCTTGTAGTCACATATTAGTCCTTCATTCCGAATTTAATGCGAATCGCTTGATAAATTGCTTTGTTCAAAAAACTCTAGTTCCTCATGACCAAATCCCATTGGATATTAAAAAACGTTACTTAACATCTGTTAAAAACGTAACTCAAAGAGAGCAAGGACACAAAAAGGTACGGGAACGCATAAAACCATAAAATTGTTGCCTTGGTAGAAACTGTCAAAATTCCTTACGCCAATAGCCGTATTTTATTTGCCGGAGAACAACAACAATTGCGCTGTCGAATTCCTTCTTTGGAATTGTGAAAACCTGCTGTTTGGCTGGTTTTGACATTCGAATTCCGAACTTGCTCGGCAAATAAAATGCAGCTAATATCAACATTCACAAGTGAGTTAGTTATGTCGCTTTTGATAGAAAAAAAACAAAAAATCTACACTAAATTTCACAAAAATACACTCTGTTTGTTTGCTTATGTTACAATTGCTGCGTTGCTTTGGCTAATCCAGCTTGGATTACAACACAATCGCATAAGCCCGAAAATAAACTTTTTGGGATTTAAAACTAAAGCCATTTTATAGTTATAGCGCCTACCGTAAGGCGGTGATAAAGCGACATGAAGCCGAAGTAAATAAAAATGTTCAGGATTAAAGAAACTAAAGCCTTTTTATAGTACTGGTGCTCACCGTAAGGCGGTAAAACCAAAAGCTGTAGCTTTGTAAAACCAAGCCGGCTTTGCCAAAGCAACGCGGCAAATTTCAAAATAAAACATACAAAACATGCGAGTACACATTTTTTTGCTTTAACTAAAAAATGGCTTAAGTTATAAATCCTAAAAACTTTTTGGATTTATTTCGGCTTTATGCTTATGCGATTGTCGTAGTAAACCAAGCTGGATTAGCCAAACCAAACAGCAATAGAAAAAGCAAGCAAGTCATCATGATCATCCAACGCCGCTAGAATTTAAATCTCGCATGCGAAATTTCCTCCTGAGCTGGAATGATACCATTGTTTCACATTCAACAAATGTTGAACAGGTCGATGAACCAAGTGAGGCACATTTCGATTCAATTGCAGTGGAATCGGGAGAAAAATGTACGCCCATTTCGCCAACCATGGTAGAGGATTTTAATATGGAGGAAATACCAGCTACTCAAATAAATCAGGACGAGGATCGCGAGCTATCGGAATTAGAATACGATGGGTTGGAGCACTTAGCCGGATTTATTGCATTTAAGTTCCGGCAAGAAAATTTGGGCTTTCCAACCGGAGAAGTAGGTTAGGTTAGGTTAGGTTCGGTGGCTGCTATTACACACTTAGACCAAAGTACGGTCCATTGTGATACCACAGGATCAGAGCCTTTCCCCTTTTATCATAGAGCCCATTTCGTGCTCCTTGTAAATTTTAGGATGTCTCCCACTTTGCAGTTTTCGACATCCGATAAGCTGTTTAGTGTACCATATCCCAGATATTTTAGTCTTCTGCTTGCAAGAGCCGGGCATGTACACAGGAAATGGGATACTGTTTCCTCCTCCTCGGCGTCATAACAGCTTCTGCAGAAGTCATTAAACTCATGGCCCATCTTTCTCGCATGCACTCCAAGAAGACAGTGCCCCGTTAAGATACCTATAGTCATTCTTATATCCCCTCTTCGTAGGGAAATCAATGCTTTAGAGCGATTTAGGTCCAGCTTAGGCCAGACTTGCTTTGCAATATTACATGTGTTGGTATGCAACCATCTCGCGTTTGTTAATTTTTCTGCCTCTTTCCGAAGCATTAGCTTGACCGTTGATAGTGGTCTTCCTATGCCTGCCCTTTCCGGTAGCAGTTGGAGTTTTGTGCCATTTCTGGCTAGTTCGTCTGCTTTGCAATTCCCAACGATATCAGAGTGACCGGGGACCCATACTAAGCATATGTTAAAAAACTCGCTTATCTCCTTGAGAGATGTGTGGCAGCTTATCGCTACCCCCGATGTCATCAAGACCGATTCCAGCGATTTGATTGCCGCCTGACTGTCTATGTAAATTATAATATCGGTTACCGATAATATATTATGTTTCAGCCAGGTCACCGCTTCCTCAATCGCTGTTACCTCAGCCTGATACACGCTGCAATGATCCGGGAGTCGAACGGAAATGCTCACGCTAGGTTTGTCACAGTAGACTCCGTCACCGACCCTTCCGTCGAGTTTGGAGCCGTGCGTGAAGAATTTGATAGCAGCGGTTTCTTGTGACGATACATCTCTCCATAGATCCCTGGAGGGGTAGATGGCTCGGAAACCCTTCCTAAAGCATAACACTGGTTGTGTGTAATCTAAGTTCGCCAGTTCAACCTTTAGCGAGTTGTTTATCGTCGAGTGTCCCGTTTGAATAGGTTTCCACTGACGTGTTGCTGACAGTCGCGCGGCCGTAAAGGCTGCTCTCTGCCTGCCGTATATATCTAAAGGAGTCAGGTACAACATTAATTCTAGGGCGCGTGTTGGTGTTGTTTTAGGTGCTCCACTAATGTGAAGACAGGCTGCCCTTTGCACCTTCTCCAAAATTTTAACATAGGTGGATTTTCCAAGAGCCGGCCACCAAACGCTTACACCGTACATGAGTATTGGTCTTACTACTGCAGTGTATAGCCAGTGTACCAGCTCTGGCTTTAATCCCCAGCTTTTTCCGATGGCGCTTCTACATGCATATAGAGCTTTAGTAGCTTTGTTAACTCTCTCTAAAATGTTTGGTTTTCAGCTTAGCTTATCATCCAGGATTGTGCCCAGAAATTTCGCCCTATTGGTGAAAACTAGACTGGTTCCGTTTAGAGTTGGTGGAGTGACTATTGGCACTTTATATCTATTTGTGAAGAGGACCAGCTCTTTCTTGGATGGATTTACTCCTAGTCCGCAGCCTTCGGCCCATTTTGTGACTATGGAGAGGGCATTTTGCATAACCTCTGTAATGGTTACTAGAAACCTACCTGTGACAGCTATGGCTACATCATCAGCATAGGCAATTACGCTCATGCCCTCTCTTTTCAGCTCTTTTAGTAGTCCATCGATTACTATGTTCCAGAGCAAAGGGGATAGAACGCCTCCTTGCGGCGTTCCTCTAGCTACATGCCTTCTAATGGTGGAGCCATCCAGCTCAGCATTAACAATCCTGCTTAAGAGCATATGATTAATTAGCTGGCAAACTGTGTGGTCAATACCTAGAAGAGACATGCCTTTCATTATAGCCTCCGTCTTTACGTTATTAAAGGCCCCTTCAATATCGAGGAATGCTATGAGTGTGTATTCCTTCGATTGTAGTGATTTCTCAATCGTACGTACCAGTGTGTGCAGCGCAGTCTCTACCGACTTACCTTTGCAGTAAGCGTGTTGAGACTGAGCCCATCTGTCATAACCCACCTGGTCTCTTATATAAACATCCAATAACCTCTCCAAAGTTTTCAGCAGAAAGGAGGATAAGGTTATAGGCCTTAGGTCCTTTGGGTACCCATGTGAGCTTTTTCCTGCTTTTGGAATGAAGACCACTTTGTTTTCCGTCCAGTTCTTAGGAATGTGCATTAAGCGCAGACACCCTTTGAAAATCACCTCTAACCATGGTAGGATGATATCTGAGTTTTTCTGTAATTCCGCTGGTATGATTTGGTCTGGACCAGCTGCTTTGTAAGGCATGAAGCCGCTAATAGCCCACTTAATCCGCTTAGTGCTAATGATATTATTTATGCATAGCGTGTGAGTTCCTTGCTGATTAGTGGGTTCTGACTCGTTCCTCAAGTCGGTCGAGCCTGGAAAGTGGGGTTGCAAGAGAAGCTCCAGAGTTTCCGAAGTCGTCCATGAACCATCCGGTTTTATTAAGTAACTAGGATTGGCTGGGTTGTTGGAGAGAATCTTTCTAAGGCGAGTGGTCTCTGAGACTCCTTCCATTTTTTCACAGAAGAGTCTCCAGGACTTCCTCTTTGCCTTCCTTCGTTCCCTCTTGTAGAGTTTAAGGCATTCCTTATAGAAGTCCCAATCTTCGGTACTATTAGTACTCTTTGCCTTGTTAAAGGCCCTTCTACTAGTTTTCTGGTGCTCCCTTATTTCGGAGGACCACCATACTGGTCTACGTTTACCTCTTGGGCAAACCGTAGGACACGCTGTTCCCATTGAACTATTACATGCGTTAGTGACAGTGTTCACCATGCAGTCAAGTTCTTCAACTGTCACTGGGGGCTTAGGGTTATTTTGTAGTAAAAACTTCTCTAGCACCATCCCGTACAAGATCCAGTTCGTCTTCCTTTTATTTCTGAAGGCGTTCTGACTGACAGGATGAATACCGAGATTAAAAGTGATATACCTGTGGTCAGAGAAGGAGTGCTCTTTCGCTACCTTCCATTCTTTTACCATATGGAAAATCTTATCAGAAACGAGAGTTACGTCTAGCACTTCCCGTCTATTTTTAGTAATAAAGGTGGGCTCTTGCCCAATGTTACAGACTAGGAGGTTAGTATTTAAAAGGTATTCAAAAAAAGACTCAACCCTATCATTAATGTCAGTGCTACCCCAGAGTGTGTCGTGTGCATTAGCATCGCACCCGAGAATCACATTGATTTTTTGTTTGTCTGCTTCCAGAATAAGTTCAGCCAGGTTATCCGGCGGTGTATTTTTCTCGCGATCGTACCTCGGTACGCAGAAACCAGCCAGATCGTGTTGTTGCCCAACTCTAAGCTGGCCGCGGTTATGTCCCCGTCACTAAATTGTGGGAGTAGAAAAATATTCAAATTAGTCTTTCCCAGATCTGACCCTTCCAGTCTTACATGAATGTAGGATTGTGTACCCCTTTAAGTTGAGTCCACAGATCCTATTATTATTGCTTATCCATGGCTCCTGGATACGAATTAGGTCTTCTGCCGATTCGGACAGTCTAAGGATAAGCGCCGCTAAAGCGGCGTTAGTATGATGTAAGTTAATTTGCAGGATTTTAATCATAAGAAAATTACCTTACCTTCTCCTTCTATAACCGCTATAGCGGTTTGATTTTCTGTCCCCGAGGACACGCCGGATGCATCCGTCTCGTTCCTCAAGGCCTCTATGACTGTAGTGTATGCCAGTTCCCCCAACGAATCTGACAAGCATTCCTCGTCGGACTCAATGGAGAGCAGGCCGTCCATTCTGCTGACTAGGTCTTCGCTGGAACGACTGTCAACATCGAGTGCAGTGGCAACCTCCCCTTGAAGGGACTGGTTGTTAATTGTGGCTTTATCCACAGTGGTCAAATTATTGACTTCATCTTTTTTGAATACTTTGAGGGTTAATGACCCGAAACCGAAATCTATAACCCCCTTGGTATCTGAAAGTGGTGCTAGGGACTCTCTGTTTATTAACATGGTTGTTAATCTGGAGTCGCCTTAGCTTCTTCCTGCTTTAGAATCTTTCAGTTTTTGGTTGGACGGTTCGGGTTACTGGAATGAATTATCTGCATAATTTCTTGCTCTGTTGGTTCAGTTGGAAGCCAAATGCGTGCTCTAGGCCTGTTCGGGATCTCCTCCCTACTGACTGCTTCAAGCTTAGCGCCCGGCCACACCTCCCCAACCTCAGAGATGGCCCTCTTATAGAGAAGTGCAGATCTCTGGTCTGAGCATGCAGTTAGTTTCACCCTGCCTTGAAACCATCCCGCATCTCTACAGGACGGAGGAGGCCCGGGTTTTCCCTAAGGACTTTTAAAAACACCCGGTTAAGAGCATTAGCCACTGACTTCCATCTATCCGAAGAGATGTTCCCTTCATCATGATTTCTGTCAATGACAGCAAGCACTAACGCATGTTCCCTTATGACGTCACTATACGACTTAGGTTTGTGAGCCTTTAGAGCTCCCGACTCATGCACTTTGGCTTTTTTACTACTCGCCACCTCCACCTAATCCAGAGACCTCTGCCTTTTCGGCACGCAGTCCCTTTCAGGGTTACCGACGTAGTCAGCAGTCTTTTTCGCCCATGCTAGAGAGTCTCTCTGCTCCTTAGTGAGCTGCCCCTTGGGGGTCTCAGCCCACCTTTCCAGTATCCTATGGGCTGAACGACGTTCTCTATACTGTCGCTTGCCCAAAGGAAGAGACTTGGCATTGCTGGTCCCAGTCGATGACTTAGGATCAGACAACCCTATTACTTTGGAGGGAGACCCACCTTTAAGGTTCGAGTAGCTCCCCCCTGAGGTCTTCGGTATTTGGTGAGCACCGGTCTCGTTTTTCGGCCTTTGGAGAGCGCCGATCTCGGGTTTTTTGAAAAAAAAAAAAATTTTATTATTTTGGTCCATTTTTGTTCCCACGAGTGTCGAAGAAAGGGTGGTCCACCTGGGCAGAGATCCGAATTACCCAGGTAAGGCATCCGCTAAGGATAGAGGAGAAGTAACTGATACTACTTACACCTGGACAGATCATCTATCGGAAGGAGGACTATACAAGCCGACTGAGCCTTTTTTTAATAAAGTAGAAAAATTAAATAACATATTTAATGGGATTCGATTAAAACTGGCAAACACTATACAGGCAATTTATTATATTACTCGGAAAACTTAGATTTAAGTAAGGATCTGAAAATTCTGTTTTTTAAATGCAAAATATATTTTAAAATGCGACTTTTCAATGAAAATATTTTAGCAACAGCAACATTCCGAATTTCATGCGAATCGGTTGAGAAATTGCTTTGTTCCAGAAATTCCAGACAATAATGATCATATTCCAAAATTTCCATAGGAACAAGTCTTATAGTCACATATTAGTCCTACATTCCGAGTTTCATATGAATCCCTTGAGAAATGGCTTGGTTCCAAAAATCTCAGACCCTATTGGCCAAATCCCAGAATTTCCATAGGAACAAGTCTTATAGTCACATATTAGTCCTACATTCCAAGTTTCATACGAATCACTTGAGAAATGGCTTGGTTCCAAAAATCCCGGACCCTATTGGCCAGATCCTAGAATTTCCATAGGAACACGTCTTATAGTCACATATTAGTCCTACATTCCGAGTTTCATACGAATCCCTTGAGAAATGGCTTGGTTTCAAAAATCCCAGACCCTATTGGCCAGATCCCAGAATTTCCATAGGAACAAGTCTTATAGTCACATATTAGTCCTACATTCCGAATTTAATGCGAATCGCTTGATAAATTGCTTTGTTCAAAAAATTCTAGTTCCTCATGACCAAATCCCATTGGATATTAAAAAACGTTACTTAACATCTGTTAAAAACGTAACTTAACATCTGTTAAAAAACGTTACTTAACATCTGTTAAAAAAACGTTACTTAACATCTGTTAAAAACGTAACTTAACATCTGTTAAAAAAACGTTACTTAACATCTGTTAAATAGTGATATTTAACATTTGAGTTTTTGAACATGTACCCCCTTAAACCTTGGAGTGAGACGTTGTCACGTCTAAACTTTTCCTTTCACTGCTATAAAAAAGCCTAACCACATAAAAGCGTCTACAAATCTACTACTGTAAGTTTCTTGTTTTTTCTTAGACATAATTTACAACAAATATGTTTTCGTATCAGCAATGGCTTCCTAATTATCACACAAATATCCAGGTTAGCCGGTGCGGATATTTGTTCTAGCCCAACACGAATAATAGCATAGTTCTCACTCTGGCCAAGTACCTTTTTGCGTTCATTATGTTCAAAATCGATTCGCATATGACGCTATAAAACGCTCCAACATTGGAATTGTACTCCCATCGCTCCTAAAGAAGTTTTACTTCACAATTATTATAGACAAAAAATATGTTGTGTATATATGTAATAAACATCAAAACTAGGATCTATGTAGTGTTACAATATTAAAAAATAATAATTTAAGTCCATATAGTTTTGAATCACTCTGTTTTTAACCAGTATCTATATTGTTGTCTTGGACTCAAAAATGTTGGACCAAATACAAGATCTGTTCCCGTACTTTTTGTAGTAAAAATTATTAAAAGATAAAATTGACATAAAATCTCTTAAAGAGAGCAAGGACACAAAAAGGTACGCGTTCCCGTACCATAAAATTGTTGCCTTGGTAGAAACTTTCAAAATCCCTTACGCCAATAGCCGTATTTTATTTGCCGGAGAACAACAACAATTGCACTGTCGAATTCCTTCTTTGGAATTGTGAAAACCTGCTGTTTGGCTGGTTTTGACATTCGAATTCCGAGCTCGCTCGGCAAATAAAATGCAGCTAATATCAACATTCACAAGTGAGTTAGTTATGTCGCTTTTGATAGAAAAAAAACAACAAATCTACACTAAATTTCACTAAAATACACTCGGTTTGTTTGCTTATGTTACAATTGCTGCGTTGATTTGGCTAATCCAGCTTGGCTCACAACACAATTGCATAAGCATAAAGCAGAAAATAAACCAAAAAAGTTTTTTGGATTTAAAACTAAAGCCATTTTATAGTTATAGCGCCCACCGTAAGGCGGTGATAAAGCGTCATGAAGCCGAAGTAAATAAAAATGTTCAGGATTAAAGAAACTAAAGCCATTTTATAGTACTGGTTCTCACCGTAAGGCGGTAAAGCCAAAAGCTGTAGCTTTGTAAAACCAAGCCGGCTTTGCCAAAGCAACGCAGCAAATTTCAAAATAAAACACAAAACATGCTAGTGCACATTTATTTGCTTTAACTAAAAAATGGTTTTTGTTATAAATCCTAAAAACTTTTTGGATTTATTTCGGCTTTATGCTTATGCGATTGTAGTTGTAAACCAAGCTGGATTAGCCAAAGCAATCCAGCAATAGAAAAAGCAAGTAAAGGTGCTGTTTTATCGAACTCGAACATTTGTTGTACTCAAAATAAAAAAACAAATATCTTGTTAATACGAAACGAATTCTATAAAAGAAATATTTAGCAGACGTTTTGGATAACAATTTTAATATTAGGTATATTTGGAAACATAGTGGTGTTGGTTTATAGCCAAAAGGTATTTTATTGTTACAGAACTTCGAAAAACAAATTAAATGATTTCATCTATGCATTTTATTACGAAGTACATATGTATATTCTTTCGTGTGTGTTTTGTTTGTACGCATGATATATATATTATAATTTGTTGGCAGATAGAAAGTGGTTAAATTTGGAGTTTGTTTGTCGGAAAAATTGCAATATTTTTGCCCCCGTTGAAATTTTCTACCCGGGGTTTTTTTGGTCGAGTATGCATACCCCTCTTTACTACACACAACGTGGAATTGTTGTCCGGCCATCTTGACTTTATTATTATTCATTTCTCATTATTTCAATTCGATTGAGACAATTTAATATGTGGATACAATTATACATAAATATTATTGTCATCATTGCCATTGATATAGTATAGAAATACACATTATTGAGTTATTGTTTTATCGACCAAAAATAAGTGCACTGTCAAAAGAGAAAAAATCGAAAGGCACAGATTTTTTATGTTAAGTGAACTGGAACTGTGTAGTAAATGTGCGTTTATAAATATTGCTCCTGTGTCATTTGCATAATTGCTTTGGCAAAGCCAGCTTGGCTTACAACAACAATCGCATAAGCATAAAGCCGAAAGTAAATTCAAAAATTTTTTAGGATTAAGAAACTAAAGCCATTTTATAGTTATGGTGCTCACCGTAACGCGGTAAAAACAAATGCTGTTGCTTTGAGTACTTAAGTAAAGCCAAGCTGGCTTTGCTAAAGCATTGTAGCAATTGGTGCAATCACACATGACTTCAATGCTTATAAATATGCAAGTGGCTCGCACCCATGACACAGCTTTCTTTATAAATATTGCATGTGTTAACAGCCGATGTTCCATATATTTAGATGGAGCAGATAATAGAGTCATGAAACGCCATTCATTGTTTTTGTTGAAAATTGAAATGTTTTAAAAGCAATACATTCTGATGTCTGATAGACTATCTGGCTCATCGAATTACTAATGCAGCGACTTCAATTTTCCCTAATCAACATCAATTATTTTTTTGTTTATTCTTTGTTTTTAGTTTTGCAATTACTAAAACTGTCAAAAAAATAGAAACAATAGCTGTATTGTATTTGCCGAGGAATAAGGAATTACAACAACAATTGCACTGTCGAATTCCTTCTTTGGAATTCGAAAACCTGCTGTTTGGCTGGTTTTGACATTCTAATTCCTTATTCCTCGGCAAATAAAATGCAGCTAATGCAATGACATTTCATGACAAATAATATTTATACTCGGTGCCAAAACCGATCACACAGCCGATAATTGTCGTAACCACAACTAATTTAGACATCGCCCATATTGCTCATTTTGTGCAATATTTTTAAGCCCAAAATGTAATGTCGTTTATTTTTGTAAGTAACGGTAGTTGTTTTGTTTCTACTACCGTAGAACGAAAACAGATCTGTATATATGCGAGATTCACATTCTTTATACTAATGTCTTATTTTTTTTTTGTTTTAGAAATTTGCGCTCGAGCTCCGATTTTCGGAACGGAACACGAAACCCGAGAATCTTTTGTTTACATTGTTTTGTTGCTTGTGTTGTTGTTGTAGTAAATGAAAAGATGGGTAAATCTGCCAAAATATCGAGATCTGTTTGAGGGGAAATCCGATCCACCGTAGATTGGTTTTTTGGAATATTCAAAAAATCAATCTACGCCAGATTAAAAAAAAACAAGACAACAACAACACATGCAACAAAACAATGTAAAAAAAAGATTTTTGCCTTTCGTGTTCGTTTCCCTTTTGAAAAAATCTACGGTCGAGCGCGCTCTGGGGCATAGTTTTAAAAAAAAATTAACAAGTTTAATATAGGTGAAAAAGTACTTTGTACTATTAAAAAATGATGATTTAATACTAAAAAATGCTCTAGGTCATGTTGAAGGTGGATAAAAAGGACCTTAAAGTAGTCGAAAATACAGACAAAAAGGGTTCAAGTCCAGTTAAATAAAAGTTTTTAAAAACCAACCAACAAAAAATAAATTTTTTGATGTAAATTCTCTAAACGGCGAGTTTAGAGTACCTATACTTAGGACACACCCACTTTTACGAACGCCCCTTTTGTAATTTTATGGCTCTACTACTGGCAAGGATGGTTTGATTGGTCCCATTTTTTTTTTCATTGATAATTACCTGTTTTACCTTTCATTTCTTACCAATTAACCCCTAAAGCTCCTTCAAATAACTTAGAAAAATGGATTTTTGTGAAAAAAAAAACTCGAAACTTTGGATGGCCCTCTTACCTAAAGGGGGCGAAAACAAGATGGCGATTTCCAAAATATGCTCAGTTGGTGCTTTCATGGAAGGTGTGTCCGAACGCTCAAATCTCGAAAACCGTATAATGAAGTTTAGCCAATCGGGTAATTTTTTATAAAATTTATATAGGAGCCCTTCCAAATTTTAATAGAAAGTTTTGTCATCGGATGTACACACGTGTACAAAGTTTGAATAAAATCGGGCTTAGATAGGTAGAGTAGTAGTGGTCCTCGTCGTCTTAGCGAGGGCCTCAAATAGCGGTTGATGGCGCCTTTTTGCAACCACAGCAAGTGGCGGAAATATAGAGGGTTACTTGGTACACGACGTATTCCTTACAGGACGCAGGGTTGAAATGCAAGAAATTGAGTCACAAAATTTTCTACCGAAAATAATTAATTTTTCATATATTTTAATTTTTGGATTTTTGTTGAAAAATCCACTATTTAAAACGTTGAAGCCCATTTAAAAAAATGAACTCCGCGAATGAATGGCTTAAAATTTGAGTTATTATCATAGGTAATGCCAGAGCAGATCTCTGTTAAAACTTAGTATTAAAAAGTTCAAAAGTACCAAACAGTTTTACAAAAATCACTAATCAAACATTTTATTTTTCTTTTAGTTGATAGAAAAAGTAGTATGAATGTCTCAGGCACACTATATGCAAAGGAAATGTAACGGACGATATCTCGAATTTTGGCTTTTACTGTCGGCATTCATAACTGTTTTTTTTTTCATTCTCCTAAAAATCTTTCTTCTCACGCTCTGATAATTCTCCGATATTATCTTTTTACTCTAAATCTTTTTATTCTGAAAAAGTATGCAGAACATTTTTTAACAGCTGTAGTTGGGTGAAAAATAAAACTTTTTTCTGATACTAAAAAAAACGGCAGATAATTTGTTTTATCTGACAAAACTGATCAGAGAAAAAAATTTTCGGATTAAAATACCGTTTTAAAATCATTCCAAATTTATATAGAATTTTCTTAATGTACTGGTCTTGATCCAGTTCAATTGTACTCGTATCTTGTCGTTGAGTGATTCGCATTCCAAGAATTTGTGTAGCGTCACCAAGTTCTTTCATGTGTGCTTATGTAGTTTGTTTTTGATCTTCTTGAGCGAGTTTCCATTGTTGCAAAATAGCAAGAGATCGTCAACATATACGGCTACTATAAGGATTTGCTAATCTTTGATTTTATAGTATATGCAAGGATCATGCTTCGACTTTTGCAATCAAATGATATAAGTGATCGGTCTAGTTCGTGATTCCAGACTCTACTGGACTGCTTTAATCCATATAAAGCTTTATTCAAACGACAAACTAGGGACGGATTGCTTTTGTCCTTGAAGTATGCAGGCTGTTCCATGTGGATTTCTTCGGATAATTGTCCCTGCAGAAATGATATAATGGCGTCCATTTGCTCCACTTTAAGATTTAGTTGAGCAGCAAGAGAAAAGGTATAGTAGTGAACTATGACGAATAACAGTATGAGTATGAGTATGTGTCTTCGCAAATTACCTCTGAATATCCTTTTATGACCAGCATTGCTTTAAGCCAGCTGGCTTGGCCTGTGACGTAACATTTGGTCCGAAATATCCATTTGCATTTGATTGCCTTTCGGTTCTTCGGCAATTCTGATAGCGAAAGTGAAAAGTGACTGAAATTTCTCTTCTATGGCCAGCTTCCATTAATTGCACCTGCACGTGATAGTGCTTCATCTGGCGTCGCTGGGTCATTTATGTTTTGCGGAGAGAAATTTATGCCAATACTAGGAATTTTACATGCGTTTTGTTTAGAATACCTGCCTTGGGGCTTGCGCCCCTCATTGTTAAACTTTGACACTTGATTGTTACAAACCAAAACTGGTCGATTCTGGTACAGTGGAGGCGCTGAGAATCCATGTAGGAGCTTCGTTTGATCGTTAGACATTGAAGTTGGTCAACTCGATTAAATACTGTGCTCAGTTGCTTCAGATAATTTACCTTAAAAATGTGAAGACGAGGGAAAATCATCGGGTTCAATAACAAAATCGTTATACTTGCCTGGTATTTGGCGCTCCCTTTCGCTGCGCCTTGACAGTGAGTTAGAGTTAGATTGCTGAGAGAGAGCGGTAGAATTTGATGGTTTTACATTCGAGTTTACTGCGTCGTTCTCCATATCATCAGCATCTTCGTATTATGAGACATTGTGATCCTTCAGAGGAATAATTCTGCGACAGATGGCAAAGTTTCAAAGGAATCTTCGTTGATAAAGGACATATTACGACTTTTTTGGGATCGTATAAGCGATAGCCCTTGGTGTGTTTATCAAAACCTGTCATGATGCATTCATCTGCTTTTGGGTCCCACTTCTTCCGATTCGCCTCAGGGACATGCGTCATTGCCAGTTTTCCAAATACTTTAATGTCCGACATATCTGGCTTCTTTCTTGTCTATGCATCCACAGGTGTCATGCCTGTACCTTGTACTGGGTAACGGTTTAGCAGATATACCGAGTATGCGACTGCTTCAGCCCAAAACTCTTTCGACAACTTGGCATCGGCAAGCATGCATTTTGCATTTTAAACTATTGAAAGGTTGCTTCTTTCGGCAACTCCATTTATTCGGAGTGTGCACATTTGAAGTCTGGAGATGGATGCCGTCGTATAATTTCTTGTAATTTTTGGATCAAGAATTCCTTGCCGTTTTTGGTACGGATTACTTTCAATTGCTGACCGCTTTTTTTTCAGCATAATTAAGAACATTTTCAGAGCATTGTGGTACTTATCGCAATCGGATTTTATGTTTAGGAAAAACACAAATATTGTTCGCGATTAATCATCAATAAATATTAGAAAATATCGGCTTCTACCAAGGGATTTATTTTTTGTTTACATTGTTTTGTTGCTTGTGTTGTTGTTGTAGTAAATGAAAAGATGGGTAAATCTCCCAAAATATCGAGATCTGTTTGAGGGGAAATCCGATCCACCGTAGATTGGTTTTTTGGAATATTCAAAAAATCAATCTACGCCAGATTAAAAAAAAACAAGACAACAACAACACATGCAACAAAAAAATGTAAAAAAAAGATTTTTGCCTTTTGTGTTCGTTTCCCTTTTGAAAAAATCTACGGTCGAGCGCGCTCTGGGGCAGAGTTTTAAAAAAAAATTAACAAGTTTTATATAGGTGAAAAAGTACTTTGTACTATTAAAAAATGATGATTTAATACTAAAAAATGCTCTAGGTCATGTTGAAGGTGGATAAAAAGGACCTTAAAGTAGTCGAAAATACAGACAAAAAGGGTTCAAGTCCAGTTAAATAAAAGTTTTTAAAAACCAACCAACAAAAAATAAATTTTTTGATGTAAATTCTCTAAAGGGCGAGTTTAGAGTACCTATACTTAGGACACGCCCACTTTTACGAACGCCCCTTTTGTAATTTTATGGCTCTACTACTGGCAAGGATGGTTCGATTGGTCCCATTTTTTTTTCATTGATAATTACCTGTTTTACCTTTCATTTCTTACCAATTAACCCCTAAAGCTCCTTCAAATAACTTAGAAAAATGGATTTTTGTGAAAAAAAAACTCGAAACTTTGGATGGCCCTCTTACCTAAAGGGGGCGAAAACAAGATGGCGATTTCCAAAATATGCTCAGTTGGTGCTTTCATGGAAGGTGTGTCCGAACGCTCAAATCTCGAAAACCGTATAATGAAGTTTAGCCAATCGGGTAATTTTTTATAAAATTTATATAGGAGCCCTTCCAAATTTTAATAGAAAGTTTTGTCATCGGATGTAGACACGTGTACAAAGTTTGAATAAAATCGGGCTTAGATAGGTAGAGTAGTGGTCCTCGTCGTCTTAGCGAGGGCCTCAAATAGCGGTTGATGGCGCCTTTTTGCAACCACAGCAAGTGGCGGAAATATAGAGGGTTACTTGGTACACGACGTATTCCTTACAGGACGCAGGGTTGAAATGCAAGAAATTGAGTCACAAAATTTTCTACCGAAAATAATTAATTTTTCATATATTTTAATTTTTGGATTTTTGTTGAAAAATCCACTATTTAAAACGTTGAAGCCCATTTAAAAAAATGAACTCCGCGAATGAATGGCTTAAAATTTGAGTTATTATCATAGGTAATGCCAGAGCAGATCTCTGTTAAAACTTAATATTAAAAAGTTCAAAAGTACCAAACAGTTTTACAAAAATCACTAATCAAACATTTTATTTTTCTTTTAGTTGATAGAAAAAGTAGTATGAATGTCTCAGGCACACTATATGCAAAGGAAATGTAACGGACGATATCTCGAATTTTGGCTTTTACTGTCGGCATTCATAACTGTTTTTTAAATTCTCTATATTAACTTCACTTGCCCGTGGGTCGTCGGTCGGTCGTCGGTCTGTCGTGGATTCTTGCGATCAATTTTTAACCCACTTCCCATGGCCCGATTTTATTGAAATTTTGCACACATGTGTATTTCCGGAGACAACACTTTCTATTAAATTTTGAGGCCCCTCGGGCTGCGTGGTCGGGGGGCTCCCAAACAAAAATTTTAAAAAATTTACCCGATTTTCTTCAAATTTTACACACATGTGTATACCCAATAAACAATACTTTTTCGAAAATTTGGTAGTGATCGGGTCCCGGGTTCGGCCGCAAGGCCCTTATACATTTTTTTAAATATTTATACTGGCATCAGATATTCGTCGCCCTTTATGGACTGTGTGCGGTGTGTGCTGCGCAGTCGGCTGGGCTGCATGGTTTTGGTGGTGGAGAGAGAGAGAGAAATCTTAGCTCACGCACAAATGAACCCAGCAAATGAAACGAGACATAAATGTTTTATGCTTAATTCAACTTACATTTTTTTATTTACTGAATTGTATTTTTATTGATGTCGTTTTTTTTGTTGTCGATATCAACTTACAGATAGAACAACAAGTTTTCACAATATACTGTCATTTCGCGTTTTCATAAATTAGTTCAGAGCAGTCAAAGAGTTCTCAAGATAACTGCTCGTGTTTCTTATTTGCTCAGAGTATGAGCGTGCTCTACGTGCTCAGAATAAAATGATTTGAGCATTTTCAATTTTAACATCTGATGTCAAATGTCTGTTTCGATGATTTTCTCCTACAATAAAAATAAAATGGCCCAGGATCGAGGGGCTCCCATATCAATTTCTGCGATTAGAGAATTTAGATGAAAAATTTTACTTTTTATGGGTTGTTTTTTTTTTTTTCATTCTCCTAAAAATCTTTCTTCTCACGCTCTGATAATTCTCCGATATTATCTTTTTACTCTAAATCTTTTTATTCTGAAAAAGTATGCAGAACATTTTTTAACAGCTGTAGTTGGGTGAAAAATAAAACTTTTTTCTGATACTAAAAAAAACGGCAGATAATTTGTTTTATCTGACAAAACTGATCAGAGAAAAAATTTTTCGGATTAAAATACCGTTTTAAAATCATTCCAAATTTATATAGAATTTTCTTAATGTACTGGTCTTGATCCAGTTCAATTGTACTCGTATCTTGTCGTTGAGTGATTCGCATTCCAAGAATTTGTGTAGCGTCACCAAGTTCTTTCATGTGAAATTGCTTATGTAGTTTGTTTTTGATCTTCTTGAGCGAGTTCCCATTGTTGCAAAATAGCAAGAGATCGTCAACATATATGGCTACTATAAGGATTTGCTCATCTTTGATTTTATAGTATATGCATGTACATGCTTCGACTTTTGCAATCAAATGATATAAGTGATCGACAACTTGGCATCGGCAAGCATGCATTTTGCATTTTAAACTATTGAAAGGTTGCTTCTTTCGGCAACTCCATTTATTCGGAGTGTGCACATTTGAAGTCTGGAGTTGGATGCCGTCGTATAATTTCTTGCAATTTTTGGACCAAGAATTCCTTGCCGTTTTTGGTACGGATTACTTTCAATTGCTGACCGCTTTTTTTTCAGCATAATTAAGAACATTTTCAGAGCATTGTGGTACTTATCCCAATCGGATTTTATGTTTAGGAAAAACACAAATATTGTTCGCGATTAATCATCAATAAATATTAGAAAATATCGGCTTCTACCAAGGGATTTATTTTTTGTTTACATTGTTTTGTTGCTTGTGTTGTTGTTGTAGTAAATGAAAAGATGGGTAAATCTCCCAAAATATCGAGATCTGTTTGAGGGGAAATCCGATCCACCGTAGATTGGTTTTTTGGAATATTCAAAAAATCAATCTACGCCAGATTAAAAAAAAACAAGACAACAACAACACATGCAACAAAAAAATGTAAAAAAAAGATTTTTGCCTTTCGTGTTCGTTTCCCTTTTGAAAAAATCTACGGTCGAGCGCGCTCTGGGGCAGAGTTTTAAAAAAAAATTAACAAGTTTTATATAGGTGAAAAAGTACTTTGTACTATTAAAAAATGATGATTTAATACTAAAAAATGCTCTAGGTCATGTTGAAGGTGGATAAAAAGGACCTTAAAGTAGTCGAAAATACAGACAAAAAGGGTTCAAGTCCAGTTAAATAAAAGTTTTTAAAAACCAACCAACAAAAAATAAATTTTTTGATGTAAATTCTCTAAAGGGCGAGTTTAGAGTACCTATACTTAGGACACGCCCACTTTTACGAACGCCCCTTTTGTAATTTTATGGCTCTACTACTGGCAAGGATGGTTCGATTGGTCCCATTTTTTTTTCATTGATAATTACCTGTTTTACCTTTCATTTCTTACCAATTAACCCCTAAAGCTCCTTCAAATAACTTAGAAAAATGGATTTTTGTGAAAAAAAAACTCGAAACTTTGGATGGCCCTCTTACCTAAAGGGGGCGAAAACAAGATGGCGATTTCCAAAATATGCTCAGTTGGTGCTTTCATGGAAGGTGTGTCCGAACGCTCAAATCTCGAAAACCGTATAATGAAGTTTAGCCAATCGGGTAATTTTTTATAAAATTTATATAGGAGCCCTTCCAAATTTTAATAGAAAGTTTTGTCATCGGATGTACACACGTGTACAAAGTTTGAATAAAATCGGGCTTAGATAGGTAGAGTAGTGGTCCTCGTCGTCTTAGCGAGGGCCTCAAATAGCGGTTGATGGCGCCTTTTTGCAACCACAGCAAGTGGCGGAAATATAGAGGGTTACTTGGTACACGACGTATTCCTTACAGGACGCAGGGTTGAAATGCAAGAAATTGAGTCACAAAATTTTCTACCGAAAATAATTAATTTTTCATATATTTTAATTTTTGGATTTTTGTTGAAAAATCCACTATTTAAAACGTTGAAGCCCATTTAAAAAAATGAACTCCGCGAATGAATGGCTTAAAATTTGAGTTATTATCATAGGTAATGCCAGAGCAGATCTCTGTTAAAACTTAATATTAAAAAGTTCAAAAGTACCAAACAGTTTTACAAAAATCACTAATCAAACATTTTATTTTTCTTTTAGTTGATAGAAAAAGTAGTATGAATGTCTCAGGCACACTATATGCAAAGGAAATGTAACGGACGATATCTCGAATTTTGGCTTTTACTGTCGGCATTCATAACTGTTTTTTAAATTCTCTATATTAACTTCACTTGCCCGTGGGTCGTCGGTCGGTCGTCGGTCTGTCGTGGATTCTTGCGATCAATTTTTAACCCACTTCCCATGGCCCGATTTTATTGAAATTTTGCACACATGTGTATTTCCGGAGACAACACTTTCTATTAAATTTTGAGGCCCCTCGGGCTGCGGGGTCGGGGGGCTCCCAAACAAAAATTTTAAAAAATTTACCCGATTTTCTTCAAATTTTACACACATGTGTATACCCAATAAACAATACTTTTTCGAAAATTTGGTAGTGATCGGGTCCCGGGTTCGGCCGCAAGGCCCTTATACATTTTTTTAAATATTTATACTGGCATCAGATATTCGTCGCCCTTTATGGACTGTGTGCGGTGTGTGCTGCGCAGTCGGCTGGGCTGCATGGTTTTGGTGGTGGAGAGAGAGAGAGAAATCTTAGCTCACGCACAAATGAACCCAGCAAATGAAACGAGACATAAATGTTTTATGCTTAATTCAACTTACATTTTTTTATTTACTGAATTGTATTTTTATTGATGTCGTTTTTTTTGTTGTCGATATCAACTTACAGATAGAACAACAAGTTTTCACAATATACTGTCATTTCGCGTTTTCATAAATTAGTTCAGAGCAGTCAAAGAGTTCTCAAGATAACTGCTCGTGTTTCTTATTTGCTCAGAGTATGAGCGTGCTCTACGTGCTCAGAATAAAATGATTTGAGCATTTTCAATTTTAACATCCGATGTCAAATGTCTGTTTCGATGATTTTCTCCTACAATAAAAATAAAATGGCCCAGGATCGAGGGGCTCCCATATCAATTTCTGCGATTAGAGAATTTAGATGAAAAATTTTACTTTTTATGGGTTGTTTTTTTTTTTTTCATTCTCCTAAAAATCTTTCTTCTCACGCTCTGATAATTCTCCGATATTATCTTTTTACTCTAAATCTTTTTATTCTGAAAAAGTATGCAGAACATTTTTTAACAGCTGTAGTTGGGTGAAAAATAAAACTTTTTTCTGATACTAAAAAAAACGGCAGATAATTTGTTTTATCTGACAAAACTGATCAGAGAAAAAAATTTTCGGATTAAAATACCGTTTTAAAATCATTCCAAATTTATATAGAATTTTCTTAATGTACTGGTCTTGATCCAGTTCAATTGTACTCGTATCTTGTCGTTGAGTGATTCGCATTCCAAGAATTTGTGTAGCGTCACCAAGTTCTTTCATGTGAAATTGCTTATGTAGTTTGTTTTTGATCTTCTTGAGCGAGTTCCCATTGTTGCAAAATAGCAAGAGATCGTCAACATATACGGCTACTATAAGGATTTGCTCATCTTTGATTTTATAGTATATGCATGTACATGCTTCGACTTTTGCAATCAAATGATATAAGTGATCGACAACTTGGCATCGGCAAGCATGCATTTTGCATTTTAAACTATTGAAAGGTTGCTTCTTTCGGCAACTCCATTTATTCGGAGTGTGCACATTTGAAGTCTGGAGTTGGATGCCGTCGTATAATTTCTTGCAATTTTTGGACCAAGAATTCCTTGCCGTTTTTGGTACGGATTACTTTCAATTGCTGACCGCTTTTTTTTCAGCATAATTAAGAACATTTTCAGAGCATTGTGGTACTTATCCCAATCGGATTTTATGTTTAGGAAAAACACAAATATTGTTCGCGATTAATCATCAATAAATATTAGAAAATATCGGCTTCTACCAAGGGATTTATTTTTTGTTTACATTGTTTTGTTGCTTGTGTTGTTGTTGTAGTAAATGAAAAGATGGGTAAATCTCCCAAAATATCGAGATCTGTTTGAGGGGAAATCCGATCCACCGTAGATTGGTTTTTTGGAATATTCAAAAAATCAATCTACGCCAGATTAAAAAAAAACAAGACAACAACAACACATGCAACAAAAAAATGTAAAAAAAAGATTTTTGCCTTTCGTGTTCGTTTCCCTTTTGAAAAAATCTACGGTCGAGCGCGCTCTGGGGCAGAGTTTTAAAAAAAAATTAACAAGTTTTATATAGGTGAAAAAGTACTTTGTACTATTAAAAAATGATGATTTAATACTAAAAAATGCTCTAGGTCATGTTGAAGGTGGATAAAAAGGACCTTAAAGTAGTCGAAAATACAGACAAAAAGGGTTCAAGTCCAGTTAAATAAAAGTTTTTAAAAACCAACCAACAAAAAATAAATTTTTTGATGTAAATTCTCTAAAGGGCGAGTTTAGAGTACCTATACTTAGGACACGCCCACTTTTACGAACGCCCCTTTTGTAATTTTATGGCTCTACTACTGGCAAGGATGGTTCGATTGGTCCCATTTTTTTTTCATTGATAATTACCTGTTTTACCTTTCATTTCTTACCAATTAACCCCTAAAGCTCCTTCAAATAACTTAGAAAAATGGATTTTTGTGAAAAAAAAACTCGAAACTTTGGATGGCCCTCTTACCTAAAGGGGGCGAAAACAAGATGGCGATTTCCAAAATATGCTCAGTTGGTGCTTTCATGGAAGGTGTGTCCGAACGCTCAAATCTCGAAAACCGTATAATGAAGTTTAGCCAATCGGGTAATTTTTTATAAAATTTATATAGGAGCCCTTCCAAATTTTAATAGAAAGTTTTGTCATCGGATGTACACACGTGTACAAAGTTTGAATAAAATCGGGCTTAGATAGGTAGAGTAGTGGTCCTCGTCGTCTTAGCGAGGGCCTCAAATAGCGGTTGATGGCGCCTTTTTGCAACCACAGCAAGTGGCGGAAATATAGAGGGTTACTTGGTACACGACGTATTCCTTACAGGACGCAGGGTTGAAATGCAAGAAATTGAGTCACAAAATTTTCTACCGAAAATAATTAATTTTTCATATATTTTAATTTTTGGATTTTTGTTGAAAAATCCACTATTTAAAACGTTGAAGCCCATTTAAAAAAATGAACTCCGCGAATGAATGGCTTAAAATTTGAGTTATTATCATAGGTAATGCCAGAGCAGATCTCTGTTAAAACTTAATATTAAAAAGTTCAAAAGTACCAAACAGTTTTACAAAAATCACTAATCAAACATTTTATTTTTCTTTTAGTTGATAGAAAAAGTAGTATGAATGTCTCAGGCACACTATATGCAAAGGAAATGTAACGGACGATATCTCGAATTTTGGCTTTTACTGTCGGCATTCATAACTGTTTTTTAAATTCTCTATATTAACTTCACTTGCCCGTGGGTCGTCGGTCGGTCGTCGGTCTGTCGTGGATTCTTGCGATCAATTTTTAACCCACTTCCCATGGCCCGATTTTATTGAAATTTTGCACACATGTGTATTTCCGGAGACAACACTTTCTATTAAATTTTGAGGCCCCTCGGGCTGCGGGGTCGGGGGGCTCCCAAACAAAAATTTTAAAAAATTTACCCGATTTTCTTCAAATTTTACACACATGTGTATACCCAATAAACAATACTTTTTCGAAAATTTGGTAGTGATCGGGTCCCGGGTTCGGCCGCAAGGCCCTTATACATTTTTTTAAATATTTATACTGGCATCAGATATTCGTCGCCCTTTATGGACTGTGTGCGGTGTGTGCTGCGCAGTCGGCTGGGCTGCATGGTTTTGGTGGTGGAGAGAGAGAGAGAAATCTTAGCTCACGCACAAATGAACCCAGCAAATGAAACGAGACATAAATGTTTTATGCTTAATTCAACTTACATTTTTTTATTTACTGAATTGTATTTTTATTGATGTCGTTTTTTTTGTTGTCGATATCAACTTACAGATAGAACAACAAGTTTTCACAATATTCTGTCATTTCGCGTTTTCATAAATTAGTTCAGAGCAGTCAAAGAGTTCTCAAAATAACTGCTCGTGTTTCTTATTTGCTCAGAGTATGAGCGTGCTCTACGTGCTCAGAATAAAATGATTTGAGCATTTTCAATTTTAACATCTGATGTCAAATGTCTGTTTCGATGATTTTCTCCTACAATAAAAATAAAATGGCCCAGGATCGAGGGGCTCCCATATCAATTTCTGCGATTAGAGAATTTAGATGAAAAATTTTAATTTTTATGGGTTGTTTTTTTTTTTTCATTCTCCTAAAAATCTTTCTTCTCACGCTCTGATAATTCTCCGATATTATCTTTTTACTCTAAATCTTTTTATTCTGAAAAAGTATGCAGAACATTTTTTAACAGCTGTAGTTGGGTGAAAAATAAAACTTTTTTCTGAAACTAAAAAAAACGGCAGATAATTTGTTTTATCTGACAAAACTGATCAGAGAAAAAATTTTTCGGATTAAAATACCGTTTTAAAATCATTCCAAATTTATATAGAATTTTCTTAATGTACTGGTCTTGGTCCAGTTCAATTGTACTCGTATCTTGTCGTTGAGTGATTCGCATTCCAAGAATTTGTGTAGCGTCACCAAGTTCTTTCATGTGAAATTGCTTATGTAGTTTGTTTTTGATCTTCTTGAGCGAGTTCCCATTGTTGCAAAATAGCAAGAGATCGTCAACATATACGGCTACTATAAGGATTTGCTCATCTTTGATTTTATAGTATATGCATGTACATGCTTCGACTTTTGCAATCAAATGATATAAGTGATCGACAACTTGGCATCGGCAAGCATGCATTTTGCATTTTAAACTATTGAAAGGTTGCTTCTTTCGGCAACTCCATTTATTCGGAGTGTGCACATTTGAAGTCTGGAGTTGGATGCCGTCGTATAATTTCTTGCAATTTTTGGATCAAGAATTCCTTGCCGTTTTTGGTACGGATTACTTTCAATTGCTGACCGCTTTTTTTTCAGCATAATTAAGAACATTTTCAGAGCATTGTGGTACTTATCCCAATCGGATTTTATGTTTAGGAAAAACACAAATATTGTTCGCGATTTATCATCAATAAATATTAGAAAATATCGGCTACTACCAAGGGATTTATTTTCCATTGAGCCACAAATGTTCGAATGTAATACCTCGAGCAATTGGTCGGCCCTGCTGCCACACTTGTTAAATGGAAGCCTAATTTGTTTTCCAGGGGACAAATTTTGCAGTCTTTATTAATACTTTGTGCCAAGTCGATTCCGGTTGCCAGGCTTTCTTTGAGTTTATCCAGACTTATGGTTGATATGACTAATTCGTCTGAGCCAAAGTTGTCGACTACCTGTCGTTCCCCACGCAAATGCTTTGCTTGAAAACGTCAAATCTCGTTTGAATAAATCATTAGTATACGACCCAGTGGCAATTATCTCCAATTTTGAACGAATTGTAGTTGATTGTTGACATTCTTTTGACAGGAGAATCCTGGGTCGATTCCAGGACAAAGACATAAATGTCGTGAGCTTACGACGGCTTACGAAGGAAAGTAACAGAAATCACCAACTATATGAAGCACCATGGGATCTTAATTGCTGCCATACATGAAACAAAGCTTACCCCCTCCTGCTTGCTATCCAGAAGCATCAATTACTTCATACGCAAGGACAGAAACAGTGGAGGCGGTGGAAGTCTTGCGTTCATCGTGCACAACTCGGTCAACTACAGACTCATGCAAATGCCGGCACCCACCACACTCGATCCACATCTCGAAACACAAACTATTGCAGTCAAGTCCAACGACACCATAATCGAAATAACAAATATCTATATTCCTCCAACTACATGCTGCACATCAGGCTGCCTTCCTTCTTTAGAACATCTACTAACAGATGGTAACCGCCTGATTGTTTGGGATTTCAACGCCCACCATGATTGCTGGCACCCTTATTTAGAGAACGATCGTCGCGGCACGCATATTGCTGAGCAAATCGATGAGTCAAACTTTGGTACCATCAATGAAAACTCACCCACCAGGATCTGTGTCAACTGTTCCAGCTCCCCAGACATCAGCATAGTGAGCGACTCTTTATTAGCCTGTTCATCCTGGAGAACAGACAAAGCGTTAAACACCGACTATATCCCTATCATCATCACCGTGGATAAAGCTAATGACTTTGTGTCTTTGGATAAACGCACATTTGTCAATTACGCCAAGGTGGACTGGCCCAGTTTCATCAGGATTGTCGACAGACAATTGGGTCAGTTACCACCCCCACCAACGCAATTTCAGGTGAAAGGATCTTCCGCCGGATCGTCATCAGAGCTGCTTCCCGTTTCATTTCAGCCGGCAGAATCCTTATACTAAGGTCTAACTTCCCAGCAGAAGCAGTCCAGCTCGCTAACGAACGTGACCATATTCGCAGCATCAACCCCGCGGACACCAGAATCGACCTACTAAATCACGAGATTGATCGCCTAGTCCACCAACACAGGCGAACTAAATGGCTTAAGTACCTTCAATCTTTGACGAGGACTCAAAAGATTTGGTTCACCATCAAGGAGCTCTCCAACACCATCAGACGTAGAGACCTAACAGCCATCACCTTCAACAGCACACAACAAGACTACCCAGAAAGTGTTCCTCAATGTTCTGTCGCCAGTTTGTAGAACACCCAAAGCACTGTAACAAGAGCAAGCGTACTACTCTCAGGAAATTGCACAGCCTTGACCACGTCAACACTTCACATATTCTACTTCCCTCCGAAGTCGAATTAGCCATACGCAGTGCAAAACCCTCCAAAACCATTGGACAAGCAGAATTATTCCCCTACTAAAGCTCGGTAAACAGACAGACCAGATCCTCGTATCGTCCAATTTCTCTCCTGTCTCCAACAGCGAAAATACTAGAAGATATACTACTTCCTCAGTCTCATTTTAAACTCCAGTTAGCTGAATACCAGCACGCTTCCGCGCAGCACAACCACAGCCCTTTCGGAGATCACAACACTCATCTCGCAAGGACTTAACCAACAGCGTCCCTGTGACCGCACTGTCCTTGTTGCACTGGACCTATCTAAGGCATTCCTAGGACCTAGGAATCTTACTACAAGACATCCTAGAGTTGTGCTTTCCAACACCACGAAACGATGGCATACCAACTACCTTATTGGTAGGAAATCTTACGTCGAATTCCGGAGAAAACAAATCGCTATACAGGAAAGTTAAGCAAGGTGTACCCCAAAAAGGGGTCCTCTCACCGACTCTCTTCAACCACTGCATGGCAAAACTCTCCGCACCTCCTACCGGAGTCAAATTGATATTGTACGCCGACGACTGCACCATTATTGCCTTAGGCAAGGACATCCCCACCATTTGCAGAAGCTTCAACGCCTACCTCGATATACTAGAAGATTTTTTTACTAGTCGAAATATAATCCAGTCTCCAGAAAAATCGTCCGCTACACTTTCTCGATACACGGCAGGATGACAATCCCTACAATCAAACATCCAAAGATCTTGGGACTCACATTCGACAATCTGCTGACATTTTCGACTCATTCGGGAAACATTAATAAGCTAGTCACGTCCAGAAACAAAGTCCTCAAATCCCTAGCCAGCAGTACATTGGGTACGGCCAAAAAACCCTTCGTACTACATATCAAGCGATTGACAGATCGGCCCTTAACTATGCGGACACCTCGCCTCTGCCACACACAATGGGAGAAGATTCAATCTTGTCAGAATAGTGATCTTCGCATCATCACTGGTTGCAACCATATGTCACATGAGATCAAGAAACCCAAATGCTAAAAGTGAAAGAGCACAACGAGCTTCTCGCCAAACAATTCCTACTGGCATTCCACAAACCCTATCACCCGAACAGTGAACTGCTCACCCTTAACACCACCCAGGCATATCCGATCCAATATTCGTATGTTCGAAGAGACAAACCAATTCATCGCACATATACCTCTAGATCCAGCAGACTATAAAGCAGCCCTAAATGCAACTCATCAAGCGTCAGTCGCCAAAAAAATATCGTGTTGGGAGGTCGCCCCGCTCCTGGGCCTGGACTGTTCAACAGCTACACAAACATTACAGCCCAACGTTTGGACAAACACGAATTAATAGTTGCTGCAACAACAACAACATCTTCTATTTTGGATTCAAAAACTTTTACACCTCTGTTGTTGAAAACAACGGTGTGACCTCGCTTAAGGATGCGACTGACGATGACGATGACGACTGAGAAGATTCATTGACAGTTCAGGAATGTATTTGACATCGGTCATTTCGATTTGTGGAATGTAGCAGACCGGTTTCAATGTGGATTTTCCACAGCCTCTTGCGTGCATTATGTCTTTGATTGCTGCAACAACTGTGCTAGATCCTGCTTTTATATTATTTAGCATCTTTTTATTGAAAACCATATGAGATGTGGCACCGGAGTTAAAGTACCAATCGTTTTTGTCTGTATTACCGTAGCGTTTGTATTTCTTGTCATTGTTTCCTGCACTTTGCGCTTTTCATCGACAATTTCTTGCAATGTGACATAATTTTTGACATTTCCTGCAACTTTGCATTTTGGGTGTTTATTTACTTCACTTTCAAAAAGCTTTTTGCGATTGTTGGAGTAAAATGCCGTCGAGTTATCCTCCTCCGTCACCGCGTCAGCTGTCATTTTTGTTCCGAAATTTTCTAGCGCCATTACCTCCGGGCGGTATTCATCTGGCAAACCGGCCAGCAAAAGCGTTCCAATCCATTCGTCATCAATTTCGAAACCTATATCGTTTAAAGACTGTGCAGGTGTATGAAATCGACCGGGAGGAGTTTGAGAATGTTTTCTAAACCGTGCTTGTTCAGTTTCCTAAAATTGTTCGTGAGTTCAATCTTTGTCGTAACGTACCGAAAAAATTTCAATCGTATTCTTCTGTTCATCAATTTGGTGCACGCAAACTCGGTGCATTGAATATTAATTTTATTTCCCGGGAAACAGGGACTAGAAAATGAAAAAAAAAATCCTGGGAATTCCCGGACGGGAACCCTCTAGGAAAATCAAACGAAAGCCGCATATGTAAAAAGGTCGTGAATCATTGTATTTTTCTGGTTACAATGGGTAATGGTGGTATTGGTTCAGTTCCCTCTTATAAAGGAGGGGGCGAAGAAATTTTTTGTCACTCATAATTTACTATTTTTAATATAAGTTTTCTTTAGTATACTCTTTTTGACTTTAATAATCCTTTTTTTTTTGTTTGGTATTCACTGTTTATGTAATGTAATGATCTTTTATATTATTTTATCACTATAACTATTTTATTTAGTTTGTTTTTTAGGGCTATAGTTATTTTTCCTCTTCACGCTAACTGGTCGCACTGACACAACCGGTGATGTTGACGATCGATCGATCACCACTTTTCTCCTCCTAGTGAAAGTGATGTCGAACCATTCCCATACCTGTGCAAAGTACTTTGGAAGACTTTATTGCCATTATTGCCACGAACTAAAATCCTGAAGGGTACACAAAGGTCATTAACTCCAACTGATTTAGCTACCTAAGTACGTCGTATACCACCAGTGATAACAGTAAATTTGAGAGAAATTTTCCTTGCTGCAAATGATACGTCAACCGAGGAAAAAGTAATTTAAAAAAAAAATCCCGCATAGCCCGCACTCAAATGTTCGTCAAGCTTTCGATATCTCTACGTCTAATTGCCTTTTTTATAATGTAAATGTAGGCGCACCCACGCTGTGACGAGAGTGAAAAGCACGACAAATTCCTGCGGTGCTCTAGCATGGTGTAAGGTCATCGAGTTATGTCAGCAGGCCAAGAAAAGAGGCCACGCTGATAAGTTTGACCACAGGTCTGTAACGTCCAAATCCGTAGGGTGATTGGGGCAGATAAATAGGTGGTTGGTAGTATAGTATTAGGATGGTTTGTGTCGCGATGTAACGCTTTTAGTTTAAGATCTTGCGTGAGCTGGCGAGTGTATGCCGAATAGTCGTGTAAAATTGGATACGCATTTGATACTGTTGTCGTATTGATGGTCATTAAATGAAATTGCAGTTAGGCCCTGAGATTGGGTTTTCCCATAAAAGACCTTTGCCCGTAGACCAAAGCTTTTTGGATCGCAAAGTGCAATTCTCGAGATAAATCCTCCACTTGTATCTCCGGTGATCGGCAACCAGTTTTTGGATGTCCTTAGTGAGTGAGTGTAGAGTATGAGCTGGATCTGTTGTTCTGAGTTGGTCGCCTCGTTAGGCAAGCCTATGGGCTTCCGGTGGAAAGGATGGTATGACCTTTTTGATTCTTCCGGCGGGAGTGAAGGGAATGAATCTTTTGGCGGCACGAAATACAATGTCAAGATAAGTCTTCTCACCAGATATAGCGTTCAGTGTATAATCCACTGATGTAACTTGATATCACTTGAACTTGAAGTCCGCGAACCTTGCCAGCGGGCGTTGTTGTGGTTCATGTAGGTTCGCTGTCCGGATATTACAAAGTTGTTTGGTCTATCTACTGCGATCAGACCTAAACGCTGGCGCTGCTTGCCATGAAAGGGAGTTTAAGGGGAAAGACGAAAAGTTAAGTGTTTTGCGAGAGAAGTGCGGGAGGCAGGATTGTCAACGTCTGGTAACCGAATAAACCTCATACATCGACTAGAAGAACAAATGGATGAAGTGCAGGTGGGTGATGAAAATAGGAAATCTACGTTATCTAAACTGTTCTGTTCTCCATGTTAGAGGCGGCTGAGGCGGGCGTCTGTCTTGTAGCAAGCGGCTTGCTATATAAATGTGTGTAAAGGTGGAATTGGACCTCAACTACAATTCGAGGCCCTCCAGGGCTATGGAGGTTATGCGCTAGGCTAGTAAACTAACTGTAAAAAATACTCAAGAAACAGGCCTCGGATACAACATGGATACATTACAAACGAAATTTGGCTATCGACACAGGACTATGACCGGAACGTGGAACGTCCGCACCTTGTCAGAACCGTCAAAAAGACTGTCTTAAGTTTTTTCGTGAGATGGATCGATACCAGCTACTAATTTTAGGCCTCAGCGAACTAAGATAGATGGGTCAAGGCGACTTTCATGAACAATCAGGGCATTATCTAATGTTTAGTGTTTGATTGGATAATTTCAACAAGATTCTACTCTAAATTCCGCAATATCACTATTATCCAGTGCTATACTCCCACCGAACCTGATGACGATGAAACAAAGGAGGCCTTCTTAAGTCAATATAGAGGAAACAAAAGCCTGTGCTCAACGACAACTCAAATCTTCACGCGTGCATGGGCTGCCATGGTCTTGGCATCACGCGTAACAACAATGGAGAGAGACTCATGGATTTGTGCTCCAGTCAACAGCTTTTCATCGGTGGCACAAAGTTGTGCAACATCACAGAAAGCCATGGATAAGGGATGATACGTGGAATCAAATCGAAGAGCAACGCAATCTTAAAATCCGGCTTACAAATGAACGCTCTTCGGTGCTAAAAAAAACAACTGAAGAGGAAATATAACCGCGCCGACGTACGGATAAAAATAATGTCAAGAAACGATCGCAGACATTTCATAAATGAGGTTGAAGCGGAAACGGAAAGTGCTGCTCGATGTAGCAATATGCGTGGGGTCAGTGCAATCCGTAGACTTAAGGTGAAAGCGCAAAAACTATAGCTCCTATTAAAGACTATAACGTAGCCCTACTCTCAACAGAGCAAAAGCAACTACAACGCAGGAAATAGTTCTATGAGGATAACACCATCGAGGAAAACATCAACTCGCTTCCAAGAACAGTACGTCGCAACCTTACAAGGAGCATCTCAATTTCACCATCATCTCAAGATGAAATAGAGTCTGCTTGAACCGATGGTACGTGATGCGTGGACAACATGCAAAATCCCTAGCTCGTGGAAAGAGGGATTCATCATTACAGTACCCAAGAAGGGTGATCTCAGCGACTGTTAAATGTTAAATGCAATATAAAAAATTCTAGCACTTATTATTCTTAATCGTATTGTTGCACTTCAAGTTCCGTGGTTTCTGCTTTCCAGGTAGAGAAGAGAACTTGGCGGGAAGAAATGAAAATAATAGATTTTTTTTAAATTAAAGTATTTAATTTTATTAACATGTTAATTCTAAACAAGCCCGCTGTCTTCGGCTTGGCTCCTACGCAACATCAGTCCATGTGCAAGGAAGCTATATCGTACTTATATACAAAGTGCTGCGCTGTCGTAAAATAAGAATGACGCGCTGCACTACATAAATATATTAAATTATTGATAACTGAAATACACTGTCGATCGGTCGCTTGGTTTAATTTATAAGGGTTTTCGTATGTCACAATCAACCCCGAGATATCGGTTAGGATTGAATGGTACATACGAAAAGTACACACTATACAGATAGAGGCTAAAAATGCTCTGTAAGTGGTTTTGTTTCCCACACAACACCAATGGACCGTTTTTTTTAAGTACTCGTGCATTATGAAATCATACAAGCGAGTAATTATGATAACAGTTTCAGCTTGCATCATTAAGATTAAGTTATTTATGAATTTTGGCGTGCATTATTGGAATGGCAAAGCCATGTCCATAAATAAACTCTTTATGTTGACATGAATGTGACTGTGGCGATAGCAGAGTGAGATATGGTAAGGGTTTATGTTGATTACAACATCCCTTCCCTCTGCGAATAAGAAAATTGTACCTTGAAGAGTTAGAATTTTCGTACTGAAGTAGAAGCTGATGTGTATTAAGAGAGCCAAGGTTTACAATTTGTATGTTTATAAATGTACATATAATGTTTATATATGTATAAAAACTTTTTTTTTTCAGTAACGTGTGTTAACATGTATATATAATTTATGTATAGTAAATTAATAACTACACTTTTTTTTTGTTCTGTGTATATAATGATGATTTTGTATAGTATATAAATATAATAATAATATAATAACGGAGCGACAGACCATGCGGTCCAAGGTCTGACTTCTCGCAACCATTTGTGTTGAGCATGCATGAAGCTTTCAGTGACAAGTTTTTACTCTCGGACGTTTGTCAAACGTTCGCGAGAGGTGGGACACCGTGAAAAATATTTAAAGTTCTGGGATTCGAACCGTGAACCCCCTGCTGAGCAGTCCATGCTCCTATCCACTGAGCCACTGCGCCCACAGTATATAAATATAGGTATTTGTTATTTTTTTTATGTATTTTTTTTGCTGAAATTTATAAAATATTTATTTATACATAAAAGAATGAAAATTATATAATTTATTTGTAATATGGTTTTTTTTTTTTTGAGGATTTGTATTTTGAGTTTATTTTATGTTATTATAATTATTTTAGGTTTTAATTGAGATTTTTAAGTGATATAATAGGGATTTTTTTGTTGCAAGATAATGAGTAGGTATATTATAAAATTAAATATCGTGTGTTTTGCTTCATTCATTCGTTCTGAAAATACTTTTAAGTAACGTGTGTTAACATGTATATATAATTTATGTATAGTAAATTAATAACTACACTTTTTTTTTGTTCTGTGTATATAATCATGATTTTGTATAGTATATAAATATAATAATAATATAATAACGGAGCGACAGACCATGCGGTCCAAGGTCTGACTTCTCGCAACCATTTGTGTTGAGCATGCATGAAGCTTTCAGTGACAAGTTTTTACTCTCGGACGTTTGTCAAACGTTCGCGAGAGGTGGGACACCGTGAAAAATACTTAAAGTTCTGGGATTCGAACCGTGAACCCCCTGCTGAGCAGTCCATGCTCCTATCCACTGAGCCACTGCGCCCACAGTATATAAATATAGGTATTTGTTATTTTTTTTATGTATTTTTTTTGCTGAAATTTATAAAATATTTATTTATACATAAAAGAATGAAAATGATATAATTTATTTGTAATATGGTTTTTTTTTTTTTGAGGATTTGTATTTTGAGTTTATTTTATGTTATTATAATTATGTTAGGTTTTAATTGAGATTTTTAAGTGATATAATAGGGATTTTTTTGTTGCAAGATAATGAGTAGGTATATTATAAAATTAAATATCGTGTGTTTTGCTTCATTCATTCGTTCTGAAAATACTTTTAAGCCAATTATTTGTTCAGAGTTGCAAATGAGTAGAGTGATATTAAGTTTAGAATAGATAAGAGGTGGGTACAATTTTCTTTAAGGATGATTTTTAGGATACTGTTGAAAAGATAGGTACTTTGTTTACATGTGTTTATTATTTATTCATAAAAAATCTTTAAATCATTATTATGTATTATTTTGTCTTTTCTACCAAATTTAACAAGCGTTTTTTTCTGCTGAAATTATTTTTAATACTTGGAATGGACCTTCCCAAAGGGTCGAGAGTTTGTTTTTTCGTGTGTTATTTTTGACTAGAACTTTGTCACCTATATTAAAAATTTTCTCATTACTCTTGTTGTCATAATACCTTTTTGAAATGTTTTTCTGGTTTATACGCTTATGTTTTGCTGCTTGGTGCTGAAGTCGTGATTTTAACTCGTTTGCATAGTTATCATAATTGTACTGCATAAGGGGTTTTTGTTGAAAAATAGTTGGTATGTTTGGGGGGTATCCATACAATAGTTCGTATGGGGTGTAACCTGTACTGCTATGAGGAGTGCTATTGTAGACAAACATTGCGTACGGAATCCAAGTATCCCATGTAAGCGGATCTCGATTGAAGTAGTGTCGGAGATATTCTGCAAGTGTTTTCTGACTTCTTTCTAATGCTCCATTGGTTTGATGATGGTAAGGTGTGGTGTTTGTTAATTTTTTAAGTTTTTTAATTTTTAAGAGTTTGCAAATTTCTTTAAACAGTCCACTCAGAAAGTTTGTGCCTTGGTCAGTTAAAAGTGATTGTGGTACTCCGTGTCTACAGATTATATTTTTAACGAATGTTCTTGCCACAGTGAGGGCTTCTGCGTTTTGCAACGGAAATGCTTCTGAGAATTTAGTTAAATCATCCTGGAATGTTAATAAGTATTTTTGACCGTCATAGCTAACTGGTAGTGGTCCAACTATATCTAAAGCAATTCGCTCAAATGGTGTAGAACTTGTGCTAGTTATTTTCATTGGTATTGGAGGGTTTCTTTGGCTTTTTTTTAATTGACACGACGTACATTTTTGTATATGGTTCTTAATGTCTGTAGTCATTGTAGGCCAGTAATATTTTAGTTCAATTCTTTTCAAGGTTCTGGATACTCCTTGGTGTCCTCCAAAAAGTGATTCATGGTAATCGGTTAATACTGCTGCTATTTGTTTATTATTGTTTAAGATGATTTTGTTGTTGGTGTATAAATTTATCGTTATGTTTAGATAATGAAAATTTTTTTCTAGAGTTGTTTTAAACTCATTTTTGAATTTGTCTTGAATATTAGGTATGGTGATTCCTATCGTCTCACAATTACTTTTGTTAATTTTATCTTTAATGCTCGTTAGTGTTTGTTCAATCATAATTTGGTCTTTCTGACTTCTTATTGGAATGGGTAGGGTACAAATATGTATGGATTTATTTTGGTCGTTCGTATGTGTTAAAATTTTTTCTAAAGCAGGTTTAGTGAATTCATCGATTAATTTTTTTAATTAATTTTCTTCTGGGGATTCTATTGGTGGTAAAATAATAATTTTATGTTGCAGGATTTTAACCGAATAAATAGATTCTGCTCTTTCGATTAAATTATAAAATGAAACATGTTGTAGTATATCATTTGTTGTTTTTGGAGTGTTTTCTGCATTGACAATTTTTGCTTGTGATCTTGACCTTTTACTATTTTCGTGCGCTGCTTCCACTACTACACGACTGAGAGCGTCTGCGTAGTATTTCCCAGGCTTGTATACTATGTTGTATTCGTATTCGTCTAGAGTAATTCTCCAGCGGGCTAGTCTGGATGTGGGGTCTTTGAGATTCATTAGCCATGTCAGGGGACGATGATCCGTGACTATGGTAAACTTTCGGCCATATAAATAAGGTCGGAACTGTTTGACTGCATATATGATAGCTAATAATTCCTTTTCTGTCGTGCTGTATCTGGTTTCAGCTGAATTTAGAGTGCGACTGCTATAACATATTGGTCGGTCTTCGCCAATTTCACCTTGCGATAGTACTGCTCCTGTCGCTGGCATCGGTCGTTAGTAAAATTTTTTTTTCAAAGTTAGGAAAAGCTAAAATTGGTGATGTGGTTATTTTATTTTTTAATATTCTGAATGCTTCATCACAATGTGCGTCTCATTTAAATTCAATATTTTTTTTAGAAGATTTTTCAATGGTTTTGTTATATTAGCAAAATTTGGAATGAAACGTCGATAATATCCCGCAAGTCCAAGGAATGCTTTTATATCCTTAGCTTTTTTGGTACTGGGAAGTTTCCTACTGAATTTACTTTTTTCAAATCTGGACTTATTCCATTTTCAGATATCACGTGTCCTAAGTACATTAGTTCTCTTTTAACGAAGTTACATTTGTCTGGTTGTAATTTTAGATTATGATTTCTAAGTCTGTGGAATACCTTGGTCAACTTACGGTTATGTTCCTGTAAATCATATCCATATATGACAATATCGTCCACGTATACGAAACAATCTATTCCTTGTAATCCCATTAGTACATTGGTCATCATTCGTTGGAAAGTTCGCGTTTTTTAATCCAAATGGCATTCGAGTATATTCGTAATGTCCGAAAGGCGTACTAAATGCGGTTTTCTGTTGGTCCTTTTCATCGAGTTTTATTTGATGAAATCCAATTGCTAGATCCAATGTGCTGAAATATTTGGATTTCCCCAATTGATCTGGCTAGCTGAAGCATAATGTATTATCCTCAAAGAAGATTAACATTTATGAGGACAATCAGGCGGCCATAAAATCGTTGGAAGCGGTCTCACTCAAATAAGGTGGCGTTGAGCTGTCATTCCTCTCTTAACGAGATGAGTGAGCAGTTCAATATAAGGATCATATGGGTCCCGGGTCACAAGGATGTCGAGGGGAACTGCAGGGCGGACGAGTTAGCTTGACGTGGTACGACTCTCCAGCTGCTACCGGAAAGGGCGGAAGTGGGGAGTCCTATCGCGACCCTGAAACTTGAGCTTCGGAAAGAGGCAGAAATAATAACAAATGTAAGGTGGGAAAACACCGACACTTGTAATATTTCAAGACAAGTCTGGCCAAAGCTGGACTTGAAGCGCTCAACTGCGCTTATTTCCTTACAAAGACGTGAACTAAGAACGGTTGTAGGGATAATGACAGGACACTGCCTTCTAGGGAAACACGCGAGAAGGATGGGTGTAGAATATAATGACTTCTGCAGAGGTTGCTTGGACGAGGAGGAGGAAGAGACCATAGAACATCTTCTATGCTCATGTCCGGCACTAATGCACAGAAGGCACAAACACTTGGGTAAGCGGTTAATGATTAACCTATTAGATCTCGAAAACGGCAAAGTGCGAGATATACTCCGATTCATTAAGAGCACTGAATGGATCTTCTGAAAAGAGGAAAGCTGTAAGATCCTGTGGTAACACAAAGGACCGCGTATGGCTAAGTGAGCATTAGCTGCCACCGCAACCTAACCTAACCTAACCTAATTGATCCAAAATATCCGTTATATTTGGTAGTGGATATGCGTCTCCTATAGTAACTTCATTCAGTTTTCTGAAGTGAACGACTACTCTCCATCGTTTTTGTCCTGTACTGTCCGCTTTCTTGGGTACCAGTAAGAGATGTGAATTCTAAGGACTATAGCTTGGTTTAACTATTCCTTCTTCAAGCATGTCTTTTACTTCTCGGTAGATTTCAGTTTTCTGCGATTCTGGTAGCCGATATGGTTTCCTATAGATTGGTATTTCAGGATTAGTGATTATTTTGTGTTTTATTGCATCTGTATAATTCAAATGGTCTCCAAGGAAAAACACGTCGTTAAATTCTCGACATAATTTTATTATGCTGGTTTTTTCTTCCATGTTACAGTGTTCCAGTTTTAGAGTGGATTCTAATTTAGATAATCTATGTTTTACAGGATCTTTAGATGTATTAATCTCTATAACGTCAAAGTCCTCTAATTTATCCCATTCCAGTTTCCAGTCTTCATTATGCAAACGCATTTCTTCATCATTGCTATTTAAAACCATTATTTCTACCTTATTTCCTGATGATTTTACAGCTGCTACGTATACTCCGGGTTGAATTTCCTTTTTTCTTATTACGATGTTTCCATTGGTTGGAAATGGTATTGTATTGCTTTCTAGCTTCTTGGTTCTATTATAAATATATTTTGTTCATTTTCGGGTTTATATTGAGTTTTAACTTTTAAATGTTCAGTCTTATGGTTTGCTAAGCTCTCGTTTAACTTAGTCTTACGATTTGCTGCATTTTTTTCTAAATGGTTAGTCTTACTCTTTGCTAGGCTATTTTTGAGCGTGTTCTTAAGGTTTGCTAAATTTTCTTTTATATATTCAGTCTTACAGTTTGCTGAACTTTTTTGTAGAACTTCGATTAAACGCTCTCTGTTTATATATCTTATTTCCCCTTGATAATCGTTGAGGAAATCGTTACCAAGTATTCCCTCATATTTTAAATTTGTATTTTCGCCTATTATATGGAAAGTGTGATCAATTTTTATACCATTGACGTCAAACGTACCAACAAACGACCCGTGGGTGGAAATCGTGTTTCCTGCAATAGTGGTAATCTGGCAGTCTATGTTATCTATCAAATTTGTATTAATTCCTAAAATATTTTGGCGCTTGAGGATGCTTTTTTCTGCTCCTGTATCTATAAGGAATATATATTATATGTATATTTTGTTAGAAGTTTTAAAAGGAATACATACTGTTGGTTCTATTGTATTTAAAAAAGATCCCTTGGTCTACTGAAACCTCGAATCATTTGGAAGTGTGGTTCTATCCGCGACGATTGTTCATTAGCAAAGTTCTTGCTTTGCTTTAATTCCCTTTCTCCTCGTGCTTTAATCAGGATCCTGAGGTCATGAGTTCGTAAGCCATCTTCGAATGCGTTGATCGCTAGCCGCTCGTTCTCTTTCACTAAGTACGCCCGAACGCTAGTATCACTGATATTTGCATAAGGTGCCGAATTTAATGCACTTAGCAAATTACATATTCTGTCCCCGATTTCTTTCACAGATTCTCTAAGGTTTTGTTTTGCCTTAGATAAATCTCCTTGTATTGAGCTTCGTGAACGATCATCCTTAAATTATTTTTCTAATTCCTTAATAAGATCAAACTCAGGAACAAGATTAAACGCATCGCTTAAACTAATTTTTACCTCCGCGTCTGTAGGAATTTCGAATTTTTTGATAGAATAGGGGTGGAAGTGAAATGGTAGTTCTTCAAACAGACGAACTCTTTTGGCTTGTTCGCGGGTAAAAATTTTGAAAAATATTTTTTTTCTAATCAGGAAAGGGAGAGAGAGGGGAAAAAATACTTTTTGCAACTTGGAACGTAACGAAAACCTTTTTTGTTTATGATTTTACTCACGAAAAACACGTATACCCACGTATACTCATGCACAGAATTTTATAATATATATGTATAAGATATGTAAATTTAAATTATTGAGTTTAGGCACATATGTATTTATAAAAACAATTTCATTAAAATTTACAATTTATTGTTTGTTGAAATCTATATATATAAAAAGAAGTGTACATTTTGATTGTCACTCCATAACTCGAGAACGGTTCAACCGATTGCCATAACATTTTTAGGGAAGGTGCAGGGAAGTGAACCTGAAGTAAACTGCTCTAAAACAACAACAAATACTAATACACAATATTCTGTGGAATAAATACAAAGATTTTATGGCAGAAGACTATTTGATTGGAATGCGTCATCACACAAGAAACGCTGATTTGCTGATTTCATTGGAAATGTATAATGAGGCATTGGTAGCGATTGTTTTTTTCATACATTTGTAGTTTCGAGAGTAACATGACTCAGTTCCACTAATTTTTTTTTTTTTGGTATGTTTAAGAAAATCTGGATACAACCTTGCGAAATACAGCAATTGATGTAGATTCGTTGACTTCGTCTTCGTTGGTAGTGACATCTTCTTCTTCAATACGATCAAGTATATCTTCAGCATCTATACGTTACACTATTTCGGTATATGCTTACAAAATTTGATGTTATTCTAACTTACCATTATCATCATCCATCATTTCATATGGTGTATGTCCACTTCCCAAACGATTTTCCAAGTTATGCAGTACTGTACAAGTCAAAATAACCTTGCATGCAATTGCTGGTGACAATCTCAAATAGTTTAGACAAGTAAATGTTTTCTTCAGAATGCCCAATACATTTTCTACAAGCCTCCTCGTTGTCTTATGAGCCCTCAAAAATCTTGGCATTGCTTCAGATTGTTCAATTTGGCGTGGAATAACTGGTGTGATAAGCCAACTTTTTCGTCCATAACCGCTGTCTCCTAATATTCAAGCATTTGGAAATGGCCTCCATCCATTTCCCCACCGTCTTGATAAAGAGCTATTTCTTAGAACCCTAGCATCGTGAACGGTCCAGCCAGCGTGCAGAAACATAAAAAAACTCAAAATTTGGGCCGCACACAAACATGGCATTAATTGAGTGGTCACCATTTCTGTCAACAAATGCTGACTCATTTTCAGTCGGTGCATCAATTCTTATTAAAGAGCCAGCAACACAAGCAAAATTCGCAAATGTCTAAAACGTTGAGGTATAGATGTTATATTTTCCGAAGGCAAGCGGATTTCTTCCCCCATAGGGTTAGCTACCGTCAGATTGCAAAATCTTTTGACGCAACGCTGAATTGAACTTTTTGAAACACCCTGTCCATCACCAACTACATGGTACTTGGGTCTTAGCATCAAGGGCATGATTTCTTTTTGTGGGATGCTGGAGGTGTCGACCGATTTTTAACAAAATATATTCCGCTGTACTTTTGCAGACGCGAAATTTTTCATTAAATTGAAAATCACTTAATGCAGCAAAATCATTGTTAATTATTTCTTTAAAAATTCGAGGATTGCGTACTTCCCGAAATTGCACATCAAATTCATTATAACTTTCACTTGAAAACATAATATTAGAAATTTTTTACCGAAATTGTCACTTCACTACCGAGACTTAATTGACTGTCACAATTGTCAATTACATACTGACAAAGTTGTAATTTGTACTTTTTTATCTGTTCCATAAAAAACTACAAAAATCACTACAAATTTGTCGGAAAATTTGTGACCATTTTCAAAAAATCCCTGACAATTCATTGTCATGACAATTTTTTTATGATCCGAAATATTGACAATTGTCGCAAATTCTCCGACAATTCTACAAAATTGTCAATTTTGTTATGGGACAGAATTTAGACAATTGTCAAGTTGTCATTTACAAATTGTCACCTGTCGCACCTGTCAATGTTTATGAAATAGTGCCCTGTTATGCAAGAAACCAGTACTTGAATTATATAACCATACCGCTTACCTCGGAGTACACACGGATGTTAGTGCTGTTGGTCTCGCAGAGATTGCATACCCGTATTTTACTATAATCGCCACTGAACCGCCGCCTAAATCAAGAGGCACAAATAAGAAATCAAATTTCTCACCGTCGTCGAGTCACTCGAAAGTTTTCGTGTTTATGTTCTTGGGAAGCCATTCAAACTCGTCACCGATTGCGCCGCCGTTGCCAAAGCCAAGTCAAATTCAGAAATGATTCCCAAGATTGCTCGCTGGTGGATCAAAATCATCGATTATGACTTCGAAGGTGTCGATCGACAAGGAAACTGCATGTCCCATGTTAACTCAGTTAGCAGATCCGCTGATTTACCACCAAAAGAAATCCTTCCTGGAAATGACATTCTGAAGATTACCTCTGCAACTGATGATTGGTTGTTGACGATGCAACGACAAGATCCAAAACTAACTGAAATAATTGCCGTTTTAAATGGAGAACGTAAGTCCGAACAAGAAACTTAATTTAAAACAGATTATATTTTACAGAATCACCGGTTGTATCGCAAAATCAAAAGCACCTTGAAATTCGTTGTACTAAAATCCGTAAGAAGTAGAATTGTTCGTTCATGCCATGATGAGGTAGATTTTGGTTTAGACAAAACAATCCAGAGTTTTTAAACACACTACTGGTTCCCAAAATTCGAAAATACGTCAAGGAATATCTCGCAGCATGCATTAAGTGCTTCTTCTATAAATCCAAGGGAGGAAAACCTGAACCTTTATTTTGAAGAGATTACACCAATTCCATTCCGTCAAATCAAAGAGTATAGAGATATCAAAAGGAACGAAGTAGAACAAAAATTTTATACAAAAATGAATGGGCTCCGCAATTGAAATGAGTTGTACACTCAGTTGTGTCAGTGCATTCTTAACTTGTGTTTTGTATCATATTATATGAAGAACTCACACTGATTTACAGCTTAACTAAACTCAAAAGAAAGAATTTTAGTAGTTCTTCGTACGTCGTTGTGTGCACGAGCACGGTGCACGTCGCACCAACTGTGCTATGTTTTCACCACCAATTTTTTTTTTACATATACTCATTGCCAAGGGAGAAGTCCCTGAATGACTTGCGTCACGGCAATAAGGTGGGCTATGGTCTTTATTAAAATTAAAATTTAAAATTCGAAGGAATGAGAATTACAACATATCACATTCCTCACGTTTGTAGCCGGTTTCAATTTATTTTCTCAGAATTCTCTCTGATTAATTGAAAAAGCAATACGAAAACGAACACGAAACTTAAACGACGCGAGTCCAAATACTTTTATCAATGAATCATGGTCAGGGAAAACTACAAAAACCCTTGACCAAGAAAATATTACAAATTTTATAAATAAAACAAATAATACAAACAACATTTTTTTTAATTTAAATAATAAAATCTTCTAATGATAACTACGGATTTAAAGTTTCAGGAAACACGGAGTCCACTAACTGATTCCACATCGAAGACACTCTCGGATAAGTTTTGAAGTGTTATGTTCTACATGAAAATGGTTTTAAGGCAAATCTATGTTGATTAGACCTGAAGCGAGTGTTAACGTTGCTGAAAAAAGGACCTGGGAATAAAGAACGGGTTTCTGAAGAACATCTACCGTAAAATTTGTAGAAAACAGTTAAAGCTCCTACATTTCGACTATGCTCCAAAGAATCAAACGGATAACTCTATTCTGAATTCCATCACCCCACACACATGAATTAAATTCTAAAATTGGTCTAACATAAGATTTATGTAATCTTAATACTTCAGAGGGGGTGAAGTAGAAGTTACAACGTCTTATGAAGCCCAAGCATCGGCTCGCTCTTTTTGAAATTCCATAAATATGTTCTTTCCAGGAAAGTTCACTTAAAACCTTCAAACCTAAAATCTTAAGTGAAACTGATCTCGCAATAGTGGCACCATTGATTACTGGTGGTACGTAATGTTGAATTGACTTCTGAGAAAAAAGGCAAGCCTGAAATTTATTTGGGTTAAATTCCACTCTATTAGATACGCCCCCAATAAAGAATGACTTGAATGTTCGACAGAGTTGCCGAATTCATTAATTCACGCGAACCAATCAAGCGAGAATTGCATTCTTTTTGACTATGGAATTCCACGGAAGCCGATAACGTCGTATCATCATCAAATGAATCGATATCACAGGTTGTAGAAGACAACAGGTCATTGGTATATAATAAGAAAAGTGTAGGCGATAAGGATGACCATTGAGGAACGCCAGCATTGATCCCATGCGAAGATGAGGAAAAACCATTTAATACAACTTTTATTTTGCGGTTCCATAAATAATCCTCAATCCATGTAATGAGAGAGGTGTGTAAGTTGAGCGCAAGAATCTTATTAATAAGACAAAAATGCCATACTCTATCAAAAGCCTTAGAAATATCCAAGGACACAACGCTTGATTCGCCTAGATTTTCAATGCTTCGCTCCCAACAATGAGTCATGCACGTCACTAGTTCACCTGAAGAGCGATTTTTACGAAGTCCATACTGAACATTGGATAAAAGAACATTCGAATCCAGATATCCATTATCTTAGATAGAACCGAAAACAAAGCAATTGGACGTTAGTTCGTAGGTGCCGATTTATCACCTTTTTTCGGAACGGGTTGAATATTTGCTATTTTCCAAATTGATGGAAAAACACTTGACTTCATTGAGAGATGAAACAATTTGCTAAGCGGTTTTGCGAAAGTATGATGAAATCTTTTCAATACTAATGGCGGAATACCGTCTGGGCCAGTCGCTTTACTGGGGTTAAGTTCATTCAGAATCTTTGAAAAAACCCGTTTCTGGAAATAGATTTAAGACATACCTGGGCCTAGATTTGGAAGAATTGGGGGGCTTTGGTTAGTTAAAGGAAGGGTAGACGCACCAGCGAAATGAGAAGCTAAAAGATTAGCTTTCTCAATATCAGTTCTATAATGAATACCATTATGAAATAAAGATGGAATAGACGAAGTATTATCTGCAAAGTTTCTTTTAACCAATGCAGCAAACGACCAAAAGCTTCGACTGTTTGAATCAGAATCCCAAATTTTTCGCATGCTATCTCGAATCTTAAGGTCATATATTATTTTGGACCTTTTCGATATAGCGTTTGATCTGTTTCTAGCTATTCTAAACTTAACAAGGTTTTCTACGGATGGGCAATTAACGTAGTCCAAATGGGCTGTTTTTTTACTCGCGACTGTTGACCTGCAGTTTTCATTAAACCACTTATTCTTATGAATATTGCTTTTCTTAAAGGAGGTAGGAATGTAATTTTTCATTCCTAGCAAAATGGTTGACTTGATCAGTTGAGATGCTTCATCAGGATTATTGTTGAAAAAACCTGTTGACCAATCAAATGAGCTACAAAATTGATTCAGGAGCTCCCAGTTAGCATTTTTATAGTGCCAGAGTAGCCTTTTACTTGTAGGCTCTATAAGGGCTGGTGATATTGAAAATTTGGCTACTATCAAAGCATGGTCAGAAAGACCTAATGGAGCAGATGCATCAATTGAATATTTATCAGGCATAGTTGTAAGAAATAAATCTAAAAGGTGAGGTGATTGACCAGTAGTATCGGGATACCTAGTTGGCTTATCAACGAGTTGGGTGAAAAGATTAACATTTGAAAATAGTTCAGCGGTTTCACCTGATCGATCTCTACCATTCGAAAATGTCAACTAAGAATCATTATGGACAATATAATCGCCCAAGACTACCAATTCTGATGTTGGTGAGGATTGGTAAATCTTGTCAACAGTTTCCGATAAATAATCAAATTCATTAATAGTGTCATCAGGTGACAAATTAGGACTACGATAAAGGGAACAAATAAACATTGAATGGTTTGAAATTTTAATTTCAATCCATATCGTATTGAACAGGGAATTACAGTTCGGAACAATAAATTTAGGAACACTAAAACAGATATCATCTCTAATAAAGAGAACAACCCGTCGATGCGGAACCAAACAGTCGACACGAGAATACCCCGGACATTGAAAATTATTTGGGTTACCCAAAAAAGAAACCTGCGTTTCCATAAACTAAGTGTACGGTTGATGAGAGATCGAACAACAGTGAAGATCTGATACCCAACGCGTTATAATTAAACATGGCGCAGTCGGTATAAAATAATGGTAAAAACGCGTTCGCAATCAAAAAATAATAAAACAAAAACTAACGAAAGAATTGTTGAGTTAAGCTCCGATTCGGATTTAAGTGAAATAGAATTTGAATCAGTGGAATTAAATTTTAACAACAAAATTATTTCATTATCAAATAACAATTTCTTATATGAATTCGTGAAATCGAATAGTTTCGTCAAGCGAGATTGAAAAGGCTATTCGTGATTGAATCATATTCGGCATTAGCTGTAAGCGCTGCAAAGAAAAACTACTTGGTGTAGGAAATATAACGTTAGAAGAAGCAGTCAAAAAGTGCCGCCTCTTCGTAAACATAAAAAAATACGTGTAATGAGGAGACAGCAATCGATGCCGTTGTCAACAAGTTCCAGAATCCAGAATAATAATAAAAATAAAAAACCAAATTTTAGCAATTTCAGAAAAAATTTACAAACAAATTATAATAGCTATTACTCAAACAAAAAATATGATAGATATACTAACAACAATTCTAGTTTATTTAATGAAAAACAGAGAGTAAGCTATGGCGGGCAGTGTTGTGAACGGTGTTTTTCATGTCAAGAACCAGGGTATTGTCCAGCGAAAGGGAAATAATGTGTTAGGTGTAAAAAACCTGAACATTTTGCCATTGCATGCAAACAGAAAATATCGCGAATGTTTCAGTCAATGGGATCTTCTCTAATAAAGCAGTTGATTGTGATTCAAGTAGTGAGGAAAATTTTTTCGTATGTTCTTTAGTGGATAGAGAAAAGTGCTGCTGGACAGAAGAAATTTACGTAGATGGTGTAAAAATTGCATTCAAGTTAGATACCGGAGCTGAAGTAAAAGTGATTCCGTTTAAATATTTAACTAGCGCTCAAACTGAGATAGTAGAAAAAGGTATGGGAGTTTTACAGGGGTATGGTGGAAACAAAATTTTCCTGATGGGTTCGGTCAAACTTAGTTGCAGGGTGAAAAATAAAATTTATGCCACTGATTTCTATGTGGTGATAGAAAATACAACGCCCTTACTTGGAATAAAAAGTTGTGTTCAAATGCAATTGATTAAAGAATAAATTCTATCAAACATTCCGAGAAATTATTAGTAATTGATAATAAAGATATTTTTACAGGAATAGGTAAATTTCCTACGAAATGTGCACTACAGGTAGACTCTTAAATAATCCCCACAATAAAACCCTTACGAAGAATACCCCTTTCTGGTACCGGTAAAAATAGCGTTGCAAAAATTAGAGAATAAGGGCATTATAAAAAAAGTTGAAATTCAAAAAAAATGGGTTAGTAACTTGGTAATTGTTGAAGAACGAAATAAAGATATAAGGCTTTGTCTTGATCCAAGAGATCTAAACAAAGCGCTTAAACTCCAACATTTTTTAATACCAAAGTTAGAAGATATTAAACACCAGCTTTGCGGGATGAAATTTTTCTCAGTCTTAGATTTAAAACATGGGTTTTGGCACATCGAATTAAATGAAAAGTCAAGCAGCCCTTTTGGTTGCTATAAATTTTGTAGACTGCCTTTTGGTGTTAGTGTAGCACCGGAGATATTTCAGAGATATGCATATCAATATTTTGGACAATTACGCGGAACATGCGTCTATATGGATGATCTTATCGTCTACGGAAAAGACGCCATTGAGCATGATCAAAATCTAAAAAACGTGTTCAAAAAAGCTCGCGAGGTAGGAGTCAAATTTAATTCCGACAAGTTTCAGTACAAGCTCACTTCAGTGAAATATCTAGGCCATATTTTTACCGAAAAAGGCATTAGTCCAGATCCAGATAGGATAAAATCAATTTTGGAAATAAAACACCAACGAACAAAAAAGAAACCACCAACGAACAAAAAAGAAACCACCAACGAACAAAAAAGAACTACAACGCTTTCTTGGCTTAATAAATTATATTATCTCAGAAGTTTTATTCCAAATCTTTCCAAAATTTCGGAAAATTTACGCCTTTTATTAAAGAAAAACACAGATTTCATTTGGTTGGACCAATATTATAAAACTTTCAATAAAGTAAAACAATTAATATCTAGTGCAAATCACAAACCGTTGGTTACAATTTGTTCCAAAGACTTGGACAAATATATTGCACACGTCTTCAAAGGATGAAACTTAATCTAATGAAATACAAATTAAAAGTATTATTCGTTCCCGGTAAACATTTACACGTTGCTGATCTTTTATCTCGCTCTTTTCTAAATGAAACAAAGACCAGTAATGAGGACAATTTTGATGAAATGATTCATTCACTTAATATAAGTGATGATAGGAAAGTTTAATTACAAAAAGAAATCGGAAAAGATTCCGAACTGCTAAAAGTAAAAAGGTTAATTTTGAGTGGTTGGCCAAAACCATTACTAAAATCGAAGCAGATTTAAAATTTTATTATCGGTTGCAACAGGACTTGTCGGTTGAAGACGATATTTTATTTTACATGAATAGAATTGTTGTGCCCAAAAGTTTACAGAATGAATTTTTAAGACTTTTGCACGAAGGTCATTTGGGAATAAATAAAACCAAACTACGCGCAAAATCCTTATTGTATTGGAAAAACATGAACAATCAAATGAAAAATTTCTATAAATGGTTGTTCGATATGCCAAGAGTTCAAAGTTTCTGAAAGAAAAGAACCAATAATATCTCACGATATTCCAAACAGCATTTCTGAAAATAGGCCTAGATATTTTAGAATACTTAAAATGTTATTACCTTGTAGTTGTTGACTACTATTCTAAATGGTTAGAATTACTTCCAATTCAAAATAAGTCAGCCAATGAAATTATAAAAAATTTGAAAAATGTTTTTTCTTGTCATGGGATACCTTAAATTATAATAGCCGATAACAATCCATTTAACTGTGCTAACTGCTTGGCTTTTGCAAAGCAAATCGGTATAAAATTTGTTTTCAGTAGTCCTTATTATCCCAAGTCGAATGGGCTAGCAGAAAAATATGTAGCAATCAGCAGAGATTTGCTGTCATGCATCTAGGACGGACCTATTTTTACTACTTTTAGAGTACAGAAATACACCAGTTCAAAGCACTGGATATTCACCGGCGCAGTTGTTATTTGACAGAACCTTAAGGACAAAAATACCTGCCCATGATAAAATTATCATTCCAAAGTTACCCGAAAACCCAATTCAACGTATGCATAATACTAAACAAAAAGCTGAAACATACTATAATAAAAATGCTTCTATTAAGCAATCTTTTCATTTGGGAGATCTTGTTTGAATGCATGCAGATGGGTTCCAGGGAAGATTATATCCATACTGCTGAACCAAGGTCTTATTTGATAGAGCTTGAGAGGGGAGGAATATACAGGCGTAACTCTAAAAATATTCGAAAGAGATTTTCCGATCAACTTAGTAAAGACAATTATTCAAATAAGACAACCATAAAAAATAAAGTTCACAATAACTCGAAGCAAAAGTAATAATCTAATTTCGGAAAAAAGTTACGTTTGATAAATATATGAATTAATGAATTTTGAAATTTAGTTATTATTAACTTTTATTGTTAACACAAGAACGTGTCTCATACGATTATAACTTAAAATTGTTACCTTTGATACAAAATCCTTACTTTGTTTAAATTAAGCTATGTATATTATTATTATTATATGTAAATCGAGTCGCAATCGTTGTGGGGTACAGACGTGTCGCGATTTCTTTACTTTTTTTATTTCCCTCTAAATTGCTAAGCTGAAGCTAATAACTTTATTTAACATCTGCAATGTCTTGTAGTGTGTGCAAATTGAAGATTCATAGATCGGACATTAAAATAGAATGAAGTGTTTGCAAAAAGTTTTGCCATGCGAAATGTGTGAATGTCTCTGAATCTAGAATATATAAAAAAGAGTAAAAATGTCTGGCGCTGTCCTACTTGCATAGCGCAGCGACGTAGTTCCTTTTCGGAAACAGTGTCAGTTCGAAAAGACGGAGGTCGTGCAGTGAACAGGCCGGCGGTTCAGGTACATGACGGGGGTCGTGGGGTGGTCAAAGAAATCTGTGCGAATGACTCAAACCCTGTATTGACACTACCCCATCAGTTATCACACCAGTACCAAGGAGTGCAAGTATTACTTTGGAAATGGTGTACAATGAGATCCTAACACTGAAACAAATTCAACAAGTACAAATTGCTACTTTGCAACTAAAAAATAATGAGTGCGAAAAGAAGCTGGCTGAAATGGAGATAAAGGACAATGCCCTTGAGCATATATATTTGGTTGCAATCGTATTTAAAATACAGAGAACAAAGAGTTAATATAAATGGCACATTTAGCAGCCCGCGTTTTTTAAAAAATGGTGTACCTCAGGGTTCCGTACTCGGTCCACTTTTTTTTCCTAATAAACATTAATTCTCTGTTCAATCTCAAATTTAAGGGCTTACCTACAGCTTTTGCCGATGATAAAGCTATCACTTACCAATTCCAGACTATTGCCAACATCGAGGAAGATCTTGAAACATTAAGGTTGTGGTTTGCTGCTCATAAGTTGATCATTAGCGAGAAAACAAAACTAATGTCGTTTAAATTATCTAGTAATAGGCTATATGACTTTAACCTTTATTATCATGCGCACAATTGTAAACAGCTTAACTTACAAATTCATAAATGTAAAGGTAAATGTAATTTTACAAGCAACACTCAATGCTCGTCTAGTTGCTTTAAAATTGAGTCAGTGCGTCAATGTAAGTATCTTGGTGTAGTAATTGATTATAACTTAAACTGGAAAGACCATATCCGCTCGATTAAATCGCATTTTTTGTTGGTGACTCGTAAAATGTACCTTATAGAGCCCTTTTTCAATTTCTGGCAACTCTGTCAAGATAATAGCAAGTGTGCTTAAGTCAGTGTTATTTTTAAAACTTTAAAAATCATATTTATTCGCGCGAAATTATCTTCAAACAATTGTGCTCTGTGTAAACTATCACGGTCATCTGAAATTCTCACCGGAAGATCAATCAGTGCAAAGGTAAGCAGAATCTTTATTTCTCAATTTGCCTGCTGATCAATTGACAGCGACTGCGGTGCTCCAGCGCTCCGTGGACCTTGTGGAACCGGTGGAACCCAAGCTACCATCAAAAGCTCCAAACACCTCAGCTTTCTAGCCCAGATTCGTTAGGCTTATCACAGACAACAACCACCCGATCTGCTTAATTGCCTAAAGGTATGCTCTGTTTTTCATGAGTGAAAATGAGTGTATTAAGATCGCCTCCAGGGGCTAACTCTACCCGACTGGAAAACAACTTATTTTTCCTTGCCTCAAAACTAACTTCAACGACAGCAACACTAACATCAACAACCATTACAACTGCAACTATAACTACACCCATAACAAATACATCTCTAATCATCATAACAGACGACCCCACCACAAAACCTAGCGCAATGCAATAAAAAAGAAACAGGACATCCCCCGAAAAAACTAATCAAAGCAAAGCTAAAAAACTCAAAAATCAAAATACCCTAAAAAACTACTGGCTGAACCAACCCGAGGAGAAATCTCACAATCGCTTTGATATCCTTTCAACGGATGATGAACTAGATGAACCTGAAAGCTTGCCCCAAAAAAACGTCCAAGAAAATTATGAGACCAAGTCGCCGAAACCCCCGCCAATATATGTTCAAGGCGTTCAACGCTCGATGAGCAGACCTCAGAAGTTAAAAACCCTGACAAAACCAAAACTGTCTCCAGCATGGTCCAACCTTCGACAACATATGCTGAGGCAATTAAAATCAATACAATTCCTGCTGTAAAAAATAATACTCCCCCTACAAACAGCATTCAGGAACACAAACAATAAACAGGAAAACTTAACAAAACCCACAGATGACCTATCCGAAATCAAAGAAATGATTAAACAACTAATATCACAGATCTCTAATATGATGAACATACTAACATTATTAATGACTAAAAAAAATAATGATAGTAATTTAAACCTTGAAATCGTCATATGGAGTTCAAACGGACTAATCCAACATGCTTTAGAAGTAAAACAATTTATTAAAAACAACTCAATAGACATCCTTTTAATTTCAGAAACTCACTTCACAAGCAAGTGTTTTCTAAAAATTCCCAGCTTTAAAATCTTCCACACAAACCACCCTAGTGGACGAGCTCATGGCGTAACCGCAATTATAATCAGACAAGATATCAAATGCCATGAACTAGAAGAACACAGAATAGACTATCTACAAGCGACAACCATCCAAATCGAGGACACACAAGGACCCCTTACAATATCTGCACTATACTGCCCACCAAAGTTCACAATTAGTACCTCGGAGCATACTGAATACTTCAAATACCTGGGGCCACGTTTTATCGCAAGTGGAGACTAACGCAAAAATACAGACTGGGGATCAAAACTAACAAACAAAAAAGGAAGAATTCTCATGGATGCTCTGAACAGGTGCAACTGTACATTTTTAAGTACTGGAGAACCAACCTTTTGGCCCACTGACACCAGAAAAACTCATAGACTTTTGCATAACTAAGAACATTAACTTAAATCAACTAACAACAAAAACTTGCCTTGACCTTTCCTCAGACCACTCACCAATCATTGTTGAATATCTCAAAAACGTAAGACCGCAAATGAAAATGCCACCCTTGACTAATCACAAGACCGGCTGGGATGCATACCGACAACTTGCTGACGAAAATATTGAACTAACGATTCCGCTAACAACCAATCAAGACCTTGAGAGTGCAATAATTCATCTCAACGATACTCTTCTCTGCCGCACTAAAATAAACGCCAGAGTTAAAACAACAAAAACCTGCGACTTTCACGTCGAAAAAAATAAGACTAAAAATCAAAGAAAAGCGTAAATTTAGGAAAATTTGGCACACTACTAAATCACCGTTTGACAAAGCAAACTACAACAAAACGACGAAAGAACTAAAGGCTATCATCAAAGAGGACAACAACAGTCGTATAAACAAATACTTGTCAAATGTCTCTCTGTGGAAATTAAACAAACATCTTAAGAACGGAACTACCCATCAACCACCTATCAAAAACACTGACGGTACCTGGTCTAGAACATGCATGGACAAAGCAAAAACTCTAGCTCACTACTTTAAAACAACATTCACCAATGCAATTAATGGTCAGAATATCTCATTTCCACAAAATAACACAACTACAAACACAAGAATTAAGCGAATATCCACCAAAGAAATAAAAGATCACTTTAAACATAAACTAAATCTAAATAAATCTGCCGGGTATGACATGATAAATGGGAAACTTTTAAAATATTTACCTGATAATGCCATTATATACCTTAGACATATCTTTAACGCTGTTATACGTCAAAATTACTATCCTAAAGTCTGGAAGGTATCCAAAATAATAGCCATTCCTAAACCCGGTAAAGATCCTACGAAAACGTTTTCATATAGACCGATAAGTCTTTTATCAATTAAATAAAAGATATTCGAAAAGATGACCGTATTGACAAAGTAGTAAAACAACAAAATCTAATCCCAGACCACCAATTTGGTTTTCGACAAAAACACTCGACTATTCAACAAGTTCATCGCGTAACCAATAGAATATTGAATGACTTGGACCAGGAAAAATATTGTGTGTCAGTTTATTTAGACGTTGCAAAGGCCTTCGATTGTGTCTGGCATAAAGGACTTCTATTGAAATTAAACAATATGCTTCCAGACTACTATGAACTAATTAAAAGCTATTTGGACGATAGACACTTCTACGTGCAATACAACGATGAGTGCTCCGATTTACGCCAAATAGATGCAGGTGTACCCCAAGGAAGTGTTTTAGGACCTACGCTCTATCTTCTTTATCCAGCGGACATACCGACTGCAATCAACTCCATGCTAGCTACATTTGCAGATGACACTGTAATCCTATCCTCAAACAAATGCATAAAACTAGCCACAGAACAAGCCAGAATAGCGCTGTACAGGACAGTAGAATGGTTCTTCAAATGGGGAATCAAGATAAACGAGGACAAAACAACACAAGTTGTATACACTACAAAAAGAAATCATAATCCAGAAATTATAAGCTTAAACAACAAAGAAATCCCCCTTGACAATGAATTTAAATACCTGGGTAAAACAATTTACTTGGAAACCTCATATAATCTACAAACGAAACCAAATAAAAACAAATTCAGACAACTTTTCTGGCTTCTAGGGAAGAATTCAAAGTTATCAACAGAAAATAAACTATTAATATATAAAACTATCATAAAACCAGTACGGACTTACGGGATTCAAATATGGGGAACTGCCTGCACGACAAACATCAACATGATTCAAAGACTGCAAACAAAAATTCTCAGAACCATTGTAAACGCACCATGGTATATAACCAATGAAGACTTACAACGTGATCTCAACATCCTCAATGTAAAAGACGAAATAAAAATAATAAGCAGAAAACATCAAATTGCGCTTTGTAATCACACAAATGATCTAACACCCGATCTTACCCGAACAAGAAACCAACACAAGAAGACGCAAACCGGTAGACCTCCAATATAATTAAATAAAGAAAAGCTATGTTCAATGAACGTTTTAATCTGTAATGTAATTGTAATTATGTTTAAAAGTTTATCCCGCTAATTATCTCTTATAATAATTACCAGGTGTCGATAAAACAGATGTAATATAAAATTGGAAAATAAAAAAAATAAAAAGACCCTTTAGCTGTAAAAAAAAAAGTCCTGACCTTGATCTATTACGGCCTTGCACAGTCAAAGTTGCAATACGGTATAACAAGCTGGTGTGGTGCATATGCTAATATTTTGTACCCCTATTGATGGCACAGAAACATTTAATAGGAATTATAAGCAATAAAAATCGCTCCGCTTAAAGTTGGCCATTATACAAGAAATTACGAATTTTACCAATGAGACATCTGTACGTATTTAAAGTATTGAGAGAATTTTTATGGTTTGGAATTTCGGGAACAAAGCAATTTCTCAAGCGATTCGTATGAAATTCGGTGTGTAGGGCTAAGATACGACTATAAAACTTTTTCTAATGGCAATTCTGGAATATGGTCATTATGGTGGAATTTCGGGAACAAAGCAATTTCTCAAGCGATTCGTATGAAATTCGGTGTGTAAGGCTAAGATACGACTATAAAACTTTTTCCAATGGCAATTCTGGAATATGATCATTATGGTCTGGAATTTCGGGAACAAAGCAATTTCTCAAGCGATTTGCATGAAATTCGGTGTGTAGGGCTAAGATACGACTATAAAACTTTTTCCAATGGCAATTCTGGAATATGATCATTATGGTCTGGAATTTCGGGAACAAAGCAATTTCTCAAGCGATTCGTATGAAATTCGGTGTGTAGGGCTAAGATGCGACTATAAAACTTTTTCCAATGGCAATTCTGGAATATGATCATTATGGTCTGGAATTTCGGGAACAAAGCAATTTCTCAAGCGATTCGCATGAAATTCGGTGTGTAGGGCTAAGATACGACTATAAAACTTTTTCCAGTGGCAATTCTGGAATATGATCATTATGGTCTGGAATTTCGGGAACAAAGCAATTTCTCAAGCGATTCGCATGAAATTCGGTGTGTAGGGCTAAGATACGACTATAAAACATTTTCCAATGGCAATTCTGGAATATGATCATTATGGTCTGGAATTTCGGGAACAAAGCAATTTCTCAAGCGATTCGTATGAAATTCGGTGTGTAGGGCTAAGATGCGACTATAAAACATTTTCCAATGGCAATTCTGGAATATGATCATTATGGTCTGGAATTTCGGGAACAAAGCAATTTCTCAAGCGATTCGCATGAAACTTTTTCCAATGGCAATTCTGGAATATGGTCATTATGGTCTGGAATTTCGGGAACAAAGCAATTTATCAAGCGATTCGCATGAAATTTGGTGTGTAGGGCTAAGATGCGACTGTAAAACTTTTTCCAATGGCAATTCTGGAATATGGTCATTATGGTCTGGAATTTCGGGAACAAAGCAATTTCTCAAGCGATTCGCATGAAATTCGGTGTGTAGGCCTAAGATGCGACTATAAAACTTTTTCCAATGGCAATTCTGGAATATGATCATTATGGTCTGGAATTTCGGGAACAAAGCAATTTCTCAAGCGATTCGCATGAAATTCGGTGTGTAGGGCTAAGATGCGACTATAAAACTTTTCCAATGGCAATTCTGGAATATGGTCATTATGGTGGAATTTCGGGAACAAAGCAATTTCTCGAGCGATTCGTATGAAATTTGGTGTGTAAAGCTAAGATACGACTATAAAACTTTTTCCAATGGCAGTTCTGGCATATGGTCATTATGGTCTGGAATTTCGGGAACAAAGCAATTTCTCAAGCGATTCGCATGAAATTCGGTGTGTAGGGCTAAGATACGACTATAAAACTTTTTCCAATGGCAATTCTGGAATATGATCATTATGGTCTGGAATTTCGGGAACAAAGCAATTTCTCAAGCGATTCGCATGAAATTCGGTGTGTAGTCCTAAGATGCGACTATAAAACTTTTTCCAATGGCAATTCTGGAATATGGTCATTATGGTCTGGAATTTCGGGAACAAAGCAATTTCTCAAGCGATTCGCATGAAATTCGGTGTGTAGGGCTAAGATGCGACTATAAAACTTTTTCCAATGGCAATTCTGGAATATGGTCATTATGGTGGAATTTCGGGAACAAAGCAATTTCTCGAGCGATTCGTATGAAATTTGGTGTGTAAGGCTAAGATACGACTATAAAACTTTTTCCTATGGCAGTTCTGGAATATGGTCATTATGGTCTCGAATTTCGGGAACAAAGGAATTTCTTAAGCGATTCGTATGAAATTCGGCGTGTAAGGCTAAGATACGACTATAAAACTTTTTCCTACGGCAGTTCTGGAATATGGTCATTATGGTCTGGAATTTCGGGAACAAAGCAATTTCTCAAGCGATTCGCATGCAATTTGGTGTGTAGGGCTAAGATACGACTATAAAACTTTTTCCAATGGCAATTATGGAATATGGTCATTATGGTTGGGAATTTCGGGAACAAAGGAATTTCTTAAGCGATTCGTATGAAATTCGGTGTGTAGGGCTAAGATGCGACTATAAAACTTTTTCCAATGGCAATTCTGGAATATGGTCATTATGGTGGAATTTCGGGAACAAAGCAATTTCTCGAGCGATTCGTATGAAATTTGGTGTGTAAGGCTAAGATACGACTATAAAACTTTTTCCTATGGCAGTTCTGGAATATGGTCATTATGGTCTCGAATTTCGGGAACAAAGGAATTTCTTAAGCGATTCGTATGAAATTCGGTGTGTAAGGCTAAGATACGACTATAAAACTTTTTCCAATGGCAATTCTGGAATATGATCATTATGGTCTGGAATTTCGGGAACAAAGCAATTTCTCAAGCGATTCGCATGAAATTCGGTGTGTAGGGCTAAGATGCGACTATAAAACTTTTCCAATGGCAATTCTGGAATATGGTCATTATGGTGGAATTTCGGGAACAAAGCAATTTCTCGAGCGATTCGTATGAAATTTGGTGTGTAAGGCTAAGATACGACTATAAAACTTTTTCCAATGGCAGTTCTGGCATATGGTCATTATGGTCTGGAATTTCGGGAACAAAGCAATTTCTCAAGCGATTCGCATGAAATTCGGTGTGTAGGGCTAAGATACGACTATAAAACTTTTTCCAATGGCAATTCTGGAATATGGTCATTATGGTGGAATTTCGGGAACAAAGCAATTTCTCGAGCGATTCGTATGAAATTTGGTGTGTAAGGCTAAGATACGACTATAAAACTTTTTCCTATGGCAGTTCAGAAATATGGTCATTATGGTCTCGAATTTCGGGAACAAAGTAATTTCTTAAGCGATTCGTATGAAATTCGGTGTGTAAGGCTAAGATACGACTATAAAACTTTTTCCTACGGCAGTTCTGGAATATGGTCATTATGGTCTGGAATTTCGGGAACAAAGCAATTTCTCAAGCGATTCGCATGCAATTTGGTGTGTAGGGCTAAGATACGACTATAAAACTTTTTCCAATGGCAATTATGGAATATGGTCATTATGGTTGGGAATTTCGGGAACAAAGGAATTTCTTAAGCGATTCGTATGAAATTCGGTGTGTAGGGTAGGGCTAAGATGCGACTATAAAACTTTTTCCAATGGCAATTGTGGAATATGGTCATTATGGTGGAATTTCGGGAACAAAGCAATTTCTCGAGCGATTCGTATGAAATTTGGTGTGTAAGGCTAAGATACGACTATAAAACTTTTTCCTATGGCAGTTCTGGAATATGGTCATTATGGTCTCGAATTTCGGGAACAAAGGAATTTCTTAAGCGATTCGTATGAAATTCGGTGTGTAAGGCTAAGATACGACTATAAAACTTTTTCCAATGGCAATTCTGGAATATGATCATTATGGTCTGGAATTTCGGGAACAAAGCAATTTCTCAAGCGATTCGCATGAAATTCGGTGTGTAGGGCTAAGATGCGACTATAAAACATTTTCCAATGGCAATTCTGGAATATGATCATTATGGTCTGGAATTTCGGGAACAAAGCAATTTCTCACGCGATTCGTATGAAATTCGGTGTGTAGGGCTAAGATACGACTATAAAACATTTTCCAATGGCAATTCTGGAATATGGTCATTATGGTCTCGAATTTCGGGAACAAAGGAATTTCTTAAGCGATTCGTATGAAATTCGGTGTGTAAGGCTAAGATACGACTATAAAACTTTTTCCTATGGCAGTTCTGGAATATGGTCATTATGGTCTCGAATTTCGGGAACAAAGGAATTTCTTAAGCGATTCGTATGAAATTCGGTGTGTAAGGCTAAGATACGACTATAAAACTTTTTCCAATGGCAATTCTGGAATATGATCATTATGGTCTGGAATTTCGGGAACAAAGCAATTTCTCAAGCGATTCGCATGAAATTCGGTGTGTAGGGCTAAGATACGACTATAAAACTTTTTCCAATGGCAATTCTGGAATATGGTCATTATGGTGGAATTTCGGGAACAAAGCAATTTCTCGAGCGATTCGTATGAAATTTGGTGTGTAAGGCTAAGATACGACTATAAAACTTTTTCCAATGGCAGTTCTGGCATATGGTCATTATGGTCTGGAATTTCGGGAACAAAGCAATTTCTCAAGCGATTCGCATGAAATTCGGTGTGTAGGGCTAAGATACGACTATAAAACTTTTTCCAATGGCAATTCTGGAATATGATCATTATGGTCTGGAATTTCGGGAACAAAGCAATTTCTCAAGCGATTCGCATGAAATTCGGTGTGTAGGGCTAAGATGCGACCATAAAACTTTTTCCAATGGCAATTCTGGAATATGGTCATTATGGTCTGGAATTTCGGGAACAAAGCAATTTCTCAAGCGATTCGCATGAAATTCGGTGTGTAGGGCTAAGATGCGACTAAAAAGTTTTTCCAATGGCAATTCTGGAATATGGTCATTATGGTCTGGAATTTCGGGAACAAAGCAATTTCTCAAGCGATTCGCATGAAATTCGGTGTGTAGGGCTAAGATGCGACTATAAAACTTTTTCCAATGGCAATTCTGGAATATGGTCATTATGGTGGAATTTCGGGAACAAAGCAATTTCTCAAGCGATTCGTATGAAATTCGGTGTGTAAGGCTAAGATACGACTATAAAACTTTTTCCAATGGCAATTCTGGAATATGATCATTATGGTCTGGAATTTCGGGAACAAAGCAATTTCTCAAGCGATTTGCATGAAATTCGGTGTGTAGGGCTAAGATACGACTATAAAACTTTTTCCAATGGCAATTCTGGAATATGATCATTATGGTCTGGAATTTCGGGAACAAAGCAATTTCTCAAGCGATTCGCATGAAATTCGGTGTGTAGGGCTAAGATGCGACCATAAAACTTTTTCCAATGGCAATTCTGGAATATGGTCATTATGGTCTGGAATTTCGGGAACAAAGCAATTTCTCAAGCGATTCGCATGAAATTCGGTGTGTAGGGCTAAGATGCGACTAAAAAATTTTTCCAATGGCAATTCTGGAATATGGTCATTATGGTCTGGAATTTCGGGAACAAAGCAATTTCTCAAGCGATTCGCATGAAATTCGGTGTGTAGGGCTAAGATGCGACTATAAAACTTTTTCCAATGGCAATTCTGGAATATGGTCATTATGGTGGAATTTCGGGAACAAAGCAATTTCTCAAGCGATTCGTATGAAATTCGGTGTGTAAGGCTAAGATACGACTATAAAACTTTTTCCAATGGCAATTCTGGAATATGAACATTATGGTCTGGAATTTCGGGAACAAAGCAATTTCTCAAGCGATTTGCATGAAATTCGGTGTGTAGGGCTAAGATACGACTATAAAACTTTTTCCAATGGCAATTCTGGAATATGATCATTATGGTCTGGAATTTCGGGAACAAAGCAATTTCTCAAGCGATTCGCATGAAATTCGGTGTGTAGGGCTAAGATGCGACCATAAAACTTTTTCCAATGGCAATTCTGGAATATGGTCATTATGGTCTGGAATTTCGGGAACAAAGCAATTTCTCAAGCGATTTGCATGAAATTCGGTGTGTAGGGCTAAGATACGACTATAAAACTTTTTCCAATGGCAATTCTGGAATATGATCATTATGGTCTGGAATTTCGGGAACAAAGCAATTTCTCAAGCGATTCGCATGAAATTCGGTGTGTAGGGCTAAGATACGACTATAAAACTTTTTCCAATGGCAGTTCTGGAATATGGTCATTATGGTCTGGAATTTCGGGAACAAAGCAATTTCTCAAGCGATTCGCATGCAATTTGGTGTGTAGGGCTAAGATACGACTATAAAACTTTTTCCAATGGCAATTATGGAATATGGTCATTATGGTTGGGAATTTCGGGAACAAAGGAATTTCTTAAGCGATTCGTATGAAATTCGGTGTGTAGGGCTAAGATGCGACTATAAAACTTTTTCCAATGGCAATTCTGGAATATGGTCATTATGGTGGAATTTCGGGAACAAAGCAATTTCTCGAGCGATTCGTATGAAATTTGGTGTGTAAGGCTAAGATACGACTATAAAACTTTTTCCTATGGCAGTTCTGGAATATGGTCATTATGGTCTCGAATTTCGGGAACAAAGGAATTTCTTAAGCGATTCGTATGAAATTCGGTGTGTAAGGCTAAGATACGACTATAAAACTTTTTCCAATGGCAATTCTGGAATATGATCATTATGGTCTGGAATTTCGGGAACAAAGCAATTTCTCAAGCGATTCGCATGAAATTCGGTGTGTAGGGCTAAGATGCGACTATAAAACTTTTCCAATGGCAATTCTGGAATATGGTCATTATGGTGGAATTTCGGGAACAAAGCAATTTTTCGAGCGATTCGTATGAAATTTGGTGTGTAAGGCTAAGATACGACTATAAAACTTTTTCCAATGGCAGTTCTGGCATATGGTCATTATGGTCTGGAATTTCGGGAACAAAGCAATTTCTCAAGCGATTCGCATGAAATTCGGTGTGTAGGGCTAAGATACGACTATAAAACTTTTTCCAATGGCAATTCTGGAATATGGTCATTATGGTGGAATTTCGGGAACAAAGCAATTTCTCGAGCGATTCGTATGAAATTTGGTGTGTAAGGCTAAGATACGACTATAAAACTTTTTCCTATGGCAGTTCAGAAATATGGTCATTATGGTCTCGAATTTCGGGAACAAAGGAATTTCTTAAGCGATTCGTATGAAATTCGGTGTGTAAGGCTAAGATACGACTATAAAACTTTTTCCTACGGCAGTTCTGGAATATGGTCATTATGGTCTGGAATTTCGGGAACAAAGCAATTTCTCAAGCGATTCGCATGCAATTTGGTGTGTAGGGCTAAGATACGACTATAAAACTTTTTCCAATGGCAATTATGGAATATGGTCATTATGGTTGGGAATTTCGGGAACAAAGGAATTTCTTAAGCGATTCGTATGAAATTCGGTGTGTAGGGTAGGGCTAAGATGCGACTATAAAACTTTTTCCAATGGCAATTGTGGAATATGGTCATTATGGTGGAATTTCGGGAACAAAGCAATTTCTCGAGCGATTCGTATGAAATTTGGTGTGTAAGGCTAAGATACGACTATAAAACTTTTTCCTATGGCAGTTCTGGAATATGGTCATTATGGTCTCGAATTTCGGGAACAAAGGAATTTCTTAAGCGATTCGTATGAAATTCGGTGTGTAAGGCTAAGATACGACTATAAAACTTTTTCCAATGGCAATTCTGGAATATGATCATTATGGTCTGGAATTTCGGGAACAAAGCAATTTCTCAAGCGATTCGCATGAAATTCGGTGTGTAGGGCTAAGATGCGACTATAAAACATTTTCCAATGGCAATTCTGGAATATGATCATTATGGTCTGGAATTTCGGGAACAAAGCAATTTCTCAAGCGATTCGTATGAAATTCGGTGTGTAGGGCTAAGATACGACTATAAAACATTTTCCAATGGCAATTCTGGAATATGGTCATTATGGTCTCGAATTTCGGGAACAAAGGAATTTCTTAAGCGATTCGTATGAAATTCGGTGTGTAAGGCTAAGATACGACTATAAAACTTTTTCCTATGGCAGTTCTGGAATATGGTCATTATGGTCTCGAATTTCGGGAACAAAGGAATTTCTTAAGCGATTCGTATGAAATTCGGTGTGTAAGGCTAAGATACGACTATAAAACTTTTTCCAATGGCAATTCTGGAATATGATCATTATGGTCTGGAATTTCGGGAACAAAGCAATTTCTCAAGCGATTCGCATGAAATTCGGTGTGTAGGGCTAAGATACGACTATAAAACTTTTTCCAATGGCAATTCTGGAATATGGTCATTATGGTGGAATTTCGGGAACAAAGCAATTTCTCGAGCGATTCGTATGAAATTTGGTGTGTAAGGCTAAGATACGACTATAAAACTTTTTCCAATGGCAGTTCTGGCATATGGTCATTATGGTCTGGAATTTCGGGAACAAAGCAATTTCTCAAGCGATTCGCATGAAATTCGGTGTGTAGGGCTAAGATACGACTATAAAACTTTTTCCAATGGCAATTCTGGAATATGATCATTATGGTCTGGAATTTCGGGAACAAAGCAATTTCTCAAGCGATTCGCATGAAATTCGGTGTGTAGGGCTAAGATGCGACCATAAAACTTTTTCCAATGGCAATTCTGGAATATGGTCATTATGGTCTGGAATTTCGGGAACAAAGCAATTTCTCAAGCGATTCGCATGAAATTCGGTGTGTAGGGCTAAGATGCGACTAAAAATTTTTTCCAATGGCAATTCTGGAATATGGTCATTATGGTCTGGAATTTCGGGAACAAAGCAATTTCTCAAGCGATTCGCATGAAATTCGGTGTGTAGGGCTAAGATGCGACTATAAAACTTTTTCCAATGGCAATTCTGGAATATGGTCATTATGGTGGAATTTCGGGAACAAAGCAATTTCTCAAGCGATTCGTATGAAATTCGGTGTGTAAGGCTAAGATACGACTATAAAACTTTTTCCAATGGCAATTCTGGAATATGATCATTATGGTCTGGAATTTCGGGAACAAAGCAATTTCTCAAGCGATTTGCATGAAATTCGGTGTGTAGGGCTAAGATACGACTATAAAACTTTTTCCAATGGCAATTCTGGAATATGATCATTATGGTCTGGAATTTCGGGAACAAAGCAATTTCTCAAGCGATTCGCATGAAATTCGGTGTGTAGGGCTAAGATGCGACCATAAAACTTTTTCCAATGGCAATTCTGGAATATGGTCATTATGGTCTGGAATTTCGGGAACAAAGCAATTTCTCAAGCGATTCGCATGAAATTCGGTGTGTAGGGCTAAGATGCGACTAAAAAATTTTTCCAATGGCAATTCTGGAATATGGTCATTATGGTCTGGAATTTCGGGAACAAAGCAATTTCTCAAGCGATTCGCATGAAATTCGGTGTGTAGGGCTAAGATGCGACTATAAAACTTTTTCCAATGGCAATTCTGGAATATGGTCATTATGGTGGAATTTCGGGAACAAAGCAATTTCTCAAGCGATTCGTATGAAATTCGGTGTGTAAGGCTAAGATACGACTATAAAACTTTTTCCAATGGCAATTCTGGAATATGAACATTATGGTCTGGAATTTCGGGAACAAAGCAATTTCTCAAGCGATTTGCATGAAATTCGGTGTGTAGGGCTAAGATACGACTATAAAACTTTTTCCAATGGCAATTCTGGAATATGATCATTATGGTCTGGAATTTCGGGAACAAAGCAATTTCTCAAGCGATTCGCATGAAATTCGGTGTGTAGGGCTAAGATGCGACCATAAAACTTTTTCCAATGGCAATTCTGGAATATGGTCATTATGGTCTGGAATTTCGGGAACAAAGCAATTTCTCAAGCGATTCGCATGAAATTCGGTGTGTAGGGCTAAGATGCGACTATAAAACTTTTTCCAATGGCAATTCTGGAATATGGTCATTATGGTGGAATTTCGGGAACAAAGCAATTTCTCAAGCGATTCGTATGAAATTCGGTGTGTAAGGCTAAGATACGACTATAAAACTTTTTCCAATGGCAATTCTGGAATATGATCATTATGGTCTGGAATTTCGGGAACAAAGCAATTTCTCAAGCGATTTGCATGAAATTCGGTGTGTAGGGCTAAGATACGACTATAAAACTTTTTCCAATGGCAATTCTGGAATATGATCATTATGGTCTGGAATTTCGGGAACAAAGCAATTTCTCAAGCGATTCGTATGAAATTCGGTGTGTAGGGCTAAGATGCGACTATAAAACTTTTTCCAATGGCAATTCTGGAATATGGTCATTATGGTCTGGAATTTCGGGAACAAAGCAATTTCTCAAGCGATTCGCATGAAATTCGGTGTGTAGGGCTAAGATACGACTATAAAACTTTTTCCAGTGGCAATTCTGGAATATGATCATTATGGTCTGGAATTTCGGGAACAAAGCAATTTCTCAAGCGATTCGCATGAAATTCGGTGTGTAGGGCTAAGATACGACTATAAAACATTTTCCAATGGCAATTCTGGAATATGATCATTATGGTCTGGAATTTCGGGAACAAAGCAATTTCTCAAGCGATTCGTATGAAATTCGGTGTGTAGGGCTAAGATGCGACTATAAAACATTTTCCAATGGCAATTCTGGAATATGATCATTATGGTCTGGAATTTCGGGAACAAAGCAATTTCTCAAGCGATTCGCATGAAACTTTTTCCAATGGCAATTCTGGAATATGGTCATTATGGTCTGGAATTTCGGGAACAAAGCAATTTATCAAGCGATTCGCATGAAATTTGGTGTGTAGGGCTAAGATGCGACTGTAAAACTTTTTCCAATGGCAATTCTGGAATATGGTCATTATGGTGGAATTTCGGGAACAAAGCAATTTCTCGAGCGATTCGTATGAAATTTGGTGGGTAAGGCTAAGATACGACTATAAAACTTTTTCCTATGGCAGTTCTGGAATATGGTCATTATGGTCTCGAATTTCGGGAACAAAGGAATTTCTTAAGCGATTCGTATGAAATTCGGTGTGTAAGGCTAAGATACGACTATAAAACTTTTTCCTACGGCAGTTCTGGAATATGGTCATTATGGTCTGGAATTTCGGGAACAAAGCAATTTCTCAAGCGATTCGCATGAAATTCGGTGTGTAGGGCTAAGATACGACTATAAAACTTTTTCCAATGGCAATTCTGGAATATGATCATTATGGTCTGGAATTTCGGGAACAAAGCAATTTCTCAAGCGATTCGCATGAAATTCGGTGTGTAGGGCTAAGATGCGACTATAAAACTTTTTCCAATGGCAATTCTGGAATATGGTCATTATGGTCTGGAATTTCGGGAACAAAGCAATTTCTCAAGCGATTCGCATGAAATTCGGTGTGTAGGGCTAAGATGCGACTATAAAACTTTTTCCAATGGCAATTCTGGAATATGGTCATTATGGTGGAATTTCGGGAACAAAGCAATTTCTCAAGCGATTCGCATGAAATTCGGTGTGTAGGGCTAAGATACGACTATAAAACTTTTTCCAATGGCAATTCTGGAATATGATCATTATGGTCTGGAATTTCGGGAACAAAGCAATTTCTCAAGCGATTCGCATGAAATTCGGTGTGTAGGCCTAAGATGCGACTATAAAACTTTTTCCAATGGCAATTCTGGAATATGGTCATTATGGTCTGGAATTTCGGGAACAAAGCAATTTCTCAAGCGATTCGCATGAAATTCGGTGTGTAGGGCTAAGATGCGACTAAAAAATTTTTCCAATGGCAATTCTGGAATATGATCATTATGGTCTGGAATTTCGGGAACAAAGCAATTTCTCAAGCGATTCGCATGAAATTCGGTGTGTAGGGCTAAGATGCGACTATAAAACTTTTTCCAATGGCAATTCTGGAATATGGTCATTATGGTGGAATTTCGGGAACAAAGCCATTTCTCGAGCGATTCGTATGAAATTTGGTGTGTAAGGCTAAGATACGACTATAAAACTTTTTCCTATGGCAGTTCTGGAATATGGTCATTATGGTCTCGAATTTCGGGAACAAAGGAATTTCTTAAGCGATTCGTATGAAATTCGGCGTGTAAGGCTAAGATACGACTATAAAACTTTTTCCTACGGCAGTTCTGGAATATGGTCATTATGGTCTGGAATTTCGGGAACAAAGCAATTTCTCAAGCGATTCGCATGCAATTTGGTGTGTAGGGCTAAGATACGACTATAAAACTTTTTCCAATGGCAATTATGGAATATGGTCATTATGGTTGGGAATTTCGGGAACAAAGGAATTTCTTAAGCGATTCGTATGAAATTCGGTGTGTAGGGCTAAGATGCGACTATAAAACTTTTTCCAATGGCAATTCTGGAATATGGTCATTATGGTCTGGAATTTCGGGAACAAAGCAATTTCTCAAGCGATTCGCATGAAATTCGGTGTGTAGGGCTAAGATGCGACTAAAAAATTTTTCCAATGGCAATTCTGGAATATGATCATTATGGTCTGGAATTTCGGGAACAAAGCAATTTCTCAAGCGATTCGCATGAAATTCGGTGTGTAGGGCTAAGATGCGACTATAAAACTTTTTCCAATGGCAATTCTGGAATATGGTCATTATGGTGGAATTTCGGGAACAAAGCAATTTCTCGAGCGATTCGTATGAAATTTGGTGTGTAAGGCTAAGATACGACTATAAAACTTTTTCCTATGGCAGTTCTGGAATATGGTCATTATGGTCTCGAATTTCGGGAACAAAGGAATTTCTTAAGCGATTCGTATGAAATTCGGTGTGTAAGGCTAAGATACGACTATAAAACTTTTTCCTACGGCAGTTCTGGAATATGGTCATTATGGTCTGGAATTTCGGGAACAAAGCAATTTCTCAAGCGATTCGCACGAAATTCGGTGTGTAGGGCTAAGATACGACTATAAAACTTTTTCCAATGGCAATTCTGGAATATGATCATTATGGTCTGGAATTTCGGGAACAAAGCAATTTCTCAAGCGATTCGCATGAAATTCGGTGTGTAGGGCTAAGATGCGACTATAAAACTTTTTCCAATGGCAATTCTGGAATATGGTCATTATGGTCTGGAATTTCGGGAACAAAGCAATTTCTCAAGCGATTCGCATGAAATTCGGTGTGTAGGGCTAAGATGCGACTATAAAACTTTTTCCAATGGCAATTCTGGAATATGATCATTATGGTCTGGAATTTCGGGAACAAAGCAATTTCTCAAGCGATTCGCATGAAATTCGGTGTGTAGGCCTAAGATGCGACTATAAAACTTTTTCCAATGGCAATTCTGGAATATGGTCATTATGGTCTGGAATTTCGGGAACAAAGCAATTTCTCAAGCGATTCGCATGAAATTCGGTGTGTAGGGCTAAGATGCGACTAAAAAATTTTTCCAATGGCAATTCTGGAATATGATCATTATGGTCTGGAATTTCGGGAACAAAGCAATTTCTCAAGCGATTCGCATGAAATTCGGTGTGTAGGGCTAAGATGCGACTATAAAACTTTTTCCAATGGCAATTCTGGAATATGGTCATTATGGTGGAATTTCGGGAACAAAGCAATTTCTCGAGCGATTCGTATGAAATTTGGTGTGTAAGGCTAAGATACGACTATAAAACTTTTTCCTATGGCAGTTCTGGAATATGGTCATTATGGTCTCGAATTTCGGGAACAAAGGAATTTCTTAAGCGATTCGTATGAAATTCGGCGTGTAAGGCTAAGATACGACTATAAAACTTTTTCCTACGGCAGTTCTGGAATATGGTCATTATGGTCTGGAATTTCGGGAACAAAGCAATTTCTCAAGCGATTCGCATGCAATTTGGTGTGTAGGGCTAAGATACGACTATAAAACTTTTTCCAATGGCAATTATGGAATATGGTCATTATGGTTGGGAATTTCGGGAACAAAGGAATTTCTTAAGCGATTCGTATGAAATTCGGTGTGTAGGGCTAAGATGCGACTATAAAACTTTTTCCAATGGCAATTCTGGAATATGGTCATTATGGTCTGGAATTTCGGGAACAAAGCAATTTCTCAAGCGATTCGCATGAAATTCGGTGTGTAGGGCTAAGATGCGACTAAAAAATTTTTCCAATGGCAATTCTGGAATATGATCATTATGGTCTGGAATTTCGGGAACAAAGCAATTTCTCAAGCGATTCGCATGAAATTCGGTGTGTAGGGCTAAGATGCGACTATAAAACTTTTTCCAATGGCAATTCTGGAATATGGTCATTATGGTGGAATTTCGGGAACAAAGCAATTTCTCGAGCGATTCGTATGAAATTTGGTGTGTAAGGCTAAGATACGACTATAAAACTTTTTCCTATGGCAGTTCTGGAATATGGTCATTATGGTCTCGAATTTCGGGAACAAAGGAATTTCTTAAGCGATTCGTATGAAATTCGGTGTGTAAGGCTAAGATACGACTATAAAACTTTTTCCTACGGCAGTTCTGGAATATGGTCATTATGGTCTGGAATTTCGGGAACAAAGCAATTTCTCAAGCGATTCGCATGAAATTCGGTGTGTAGGGCTAAGATGCGACTATAAAACTTTTTCCAATGGCAATTCTGGAATATGGTCATTATGGTGGAATTTCGGGAACAAAGCAATTTCTCAAGCGATTCGCATGAAATTCGGTGTGTAGGGCTAAGATACGACTATAAAACTTTTTCCAATGGCAATTCTGGAATATGATCATTATGGTCTGGAATTTCGGGAACAAAGCAATTTCTCAAGCGATTCGCATGAAATTCGGTGTGTAGGCCTAAGATGCGACTATAAAACTTTTTCCAATGGCAATTCTGGAATATGGTCATTATGGTCTGGAATTTCGGGAACAAAGCAATTTCTCAAGCGATTCGCATGAAATTCGGTGTGTAGGGCTAAGATGCGACTAAAAAATTTTTCCAATGGCAATTCTGGAATATGATCATTATGGTCTGGAATTTCGGGAACAAAGCAATTTCTCAAGCGATTCGCATGAAATTCGGTGTGTAGGGCTAAGATGCGACTATAAAACTTTTTCCAATGGCAATTCTGGAATATGGTCATTATGGTGGAATTTCGGGAACAAAGCAATTTCTCGAGCGATTCGTATGAAATTTGGTGTGTAAGGCTAAGATACGACTATAAAACTTTTTCCTATGGCAGTTCTGGAATATGGTCATTATGGTCTCGAATTTCGGGAACAAAGGAATTTCTTAAGCGATTCGTATGAAATTCGGCGTGTAAGGCTAAGATACGACTATAAAACTTTTTCCTACGGCAGTTCTGGAATATGGTCATTATGGTCTGGAATTTCGGGAACAAAGCAATTTCTCAAGCGATTCGCATGCAATTTGGTGTGTAGGGCTAAGATACGACTATAAAACTTTTTCCAATGGCAATTATGGAATATGGTCATTATGGTTGGGAATTTCGGGAACAAAGGAATTTCTTAAGCGATTCGTATGAAATTCGGTGTGTAGGGCTAAGATGCGACTATAAAACTTTTTCCAATGGCAATTCTGGAATATGGTCATTATGGTCTGGAATTTCGGGAACAAAGCAATTTCTCAAGCGATTCGCATGAAATTCGGTGTGTAGGGCTAAGATGCGACTAAAAAATTTTTCCAATGGCAATTCTGGAATATGATCATTATGGTCTGGAATTTCGGGAACAAAGCAATTTCTCAAGCGATTCGCATGAAATTCGGTGTGTAGGGCTAAGATGCGACTATAAAACTTTTTCCAATGGCAATTCTGGAATATGGTCATTATGGTGGAATTTCGGGAACAAAGCAATTTCTCGAGCGATTCGTATGAAATTTGGTGTGTAAGGCTAAGATACGACTATAAAACTTTTTCCTATGGCAGTTCTGGAATATGGTCATTATGGTCTCGAATTTCGGGAACAAAGGAATTTCTTAAGCGATTCGTATGAAATTCGGTGTGTAAGGCTAAGATACGACTATAAAACTTTTTCCTACGGCAGTTCTGGAATATGGTCATTATGGTCTGGAATTTCGGGAACAAAGCAATTTCTCAAGCGATTCGCATGAAATTCGGTGTGTAGGGCTAAGATACGACTATAAAACTTTTTCCAATGGCAATTCTGGAATATGATCATTATGGTCTGGAATTTCGGGAACAAAGCAATTTCTCAAGCGATTCGCATGAAATTCGGTGTGTAGGGCTAAGATGCGACTATAAAACTTTTTCCAATGGCAATTCTGGAATATGGTCATTATGGTCTGGAATTTCGGGAACAAAGCAATTTCTCAAGCGATTCGCATGAAATTCGGTGTGTAGGGCTAAGATGCGACTATAAAACTTTTTCCAATGGCAATTCTGGAATATGGTCATTATGGTGGTATTTCGGGAACAAAGCAATTTCTCAAGCGATTCGCATGAAATTCGGTGTGTAGGGCTAAGATACGACTATAAAACTTTTTCCAATGGCAATTCTGGAATATGATCATTATGGTCTGGAATTTCGGGAACAAAGCAATTTCTCAAGCGATTCGCATGAAATTCGGTGTGTAGGCCTAAGATGCGACTATAAAACTTTTTCCAATGGCAATTCTGGAATATGGTCATTATGGTCTGGAATTTCGGGAACAAAGCAATTTCTCAAGCGATTCGCATGAAATTCGGTGTGTAGGGCTAAGATGCGACTAAAAATTTTTTCCAATGGCAATTCTGGAATATGATCATTATGGTCTGGAATTTCGGGAACAAAGCAATTTCTCAAGCGATTCGCATGAAATTCGGTGTGTAGGGCTAAGATGCGACTATAAAACTTTTTCCAATGGCAATTCTGGAATATGGTCATTATGGTGGAATTTCGGGAACAAAGCAATTTCTCGAGCGATTCGTATGAAATTTGGTGTGTAAGGCTAAGATACGACTATAAAACTTTTTCCTATGGCAGTTCTGGAATATGGTCATTATGGTCTCGAATTTCGGGAACAAAGGAATTTCTTAAGCGATTCGTATGAAATTCGGTGTGTAAGGCTAAGATACGACTATAAAACTTTTTCCTACGGCAGTTCTGGAATATGGTCATTATGGTCTGGAATTTCGGGAACAAAGCAATTTCTCAAGCGATTCGCATGAAATTCGGTGTGTAGGGCTAAGATACGACTATAAAACTTTTTCCAATGGCAATTCTGGAATATGATCATTATGGTCTGGAATTTCGGGAACAAAGCAATTTCTCAAGCGATTCGGTGTGTAGGGCTAAGATGCGACTATAAAACTTTTTCCAATGGCAATTCTGGAATATGGTCATTATGGTCTGGAATTTCGGGAACAAAGCAATTTCTCAAGCGATTCGCATGAAATTCGGTGTGTAGGGCTAAGATGCGACTATAAAACTTTTTCCAATGGCAATTCTGGAATATGGTCATTATGGTGGAATTTCGGGAACAAAGCAATTTCTCAAGCGATTCGCATGAAATTCGGTGTGTAGGGCTAAGATACGACTATAAAACTTTTTCCAATGGCAATTCTGGAATATGATCATTATGGTCTGGAATTTCGGGAACAAAGCAATTTCTCAAGCGATTCGCATGAAATTCGGTGTGTAGGCCTAAGATGCGACTATAAAACTTTTTCCAATGGCAATTCTGGAATATGGTCATTATGGTCTGGAATTTCGGGAACAAAGCAATTTCTCAAGCGATTCGCATGAAATTCGGTGTGTAGGGCTAAGATGCGACTAAAAAATTTTTCCAATGGCAATTCTAGAATATGATCATTATGGTCTGGAATTTCGGGAACAAAGCAATTTCTCAAGCGATTCGCATGAAATTCGGTGTGTAGGGCTAAGATGCGACTATAAAACTTTTTCCAATGGCAATTCTGGAATATGGTCATTATGGTGGAATTTCGGGAACAAAGCAATTTCTCGAGCGATTCGTATGAAATTTGGTGTGTAAGGCTAAGATACGACTATAAAACTTTTTCCTATGGCAGTTCTGGAATATAGTCATTATGGTCTCGAATTTCGGGAACAAAGGAATTTCTTAAGCGATTCGTATGAAATTCGGCGTGTAAGGCTAAGATACGACTATAAAACTTTTTCCTACGGCAGTTCTGGAATATGGTCATTATGGTCTGGAATTTCGGGAACAAAGCAATTTCTCAAGCGATTCGCATGCAATTTGGTGTGTAGGGCTAAGATACGACTATAAAACTTTTTCCAATGGCAATTATGGAATATGGTCATTATGGTTGGGAATTTCGGGAACAAAGGAATTTCTTAAGCGATTCGTATGAAATTCGGTGTGTAGGGCTAAGATGCGACTATAAAACTTTTTCCAATGGCAATTCTGGAATATGGTCATTATGGTCTGGAATTTCGGGAACAAAGCAATTTCTCAAGCGATTCGCATGAAATTCGGTGTGTAGGGCTAAGATGCGACTAAAAAATTTTTCCAATGGCAATTCTGGAATATGATCATTATGGTCTGGAATTTCGGGAACAAAGCAATTTCTCAAGCGATTCGCATGAAATTCGGTGTGTAGGGCTAAGATGCGACTATAAAACTTTTTCCAATGGCAATTCTGGAATATGGTCATTATGGTGGAATTTCGGGAACAAAGCAATTTCTCGAGCGATTCGTATGAAATTTGGTGTGTAAGGCTAAGATACGACTATAAAACTTTTTCCTATGGCAGTTCTGGAATATGGTCATTATGGTCTCGAATATCGGGAACAAAGGAATTTCTTAAGCGATTCGTATGAAATTCGGTGTGTAAGGCTAAGATACGACTATAAAACTTTTTCCTACGGCAGTTCTGGAATATGGTCATTATGGTCTGGAATTTCGGGAACAAAGCAATTTCTCAAGCGATTCGCATGAAATTCGGTGTGTAGGGCTAAGATACGACTATAAAACTTTTTCCAATGGCAATTCTGGAATATGATCATTATGGTCTGGAATTTCGGGAACAAAGCAATTTCTCAAGCGATTCGCATGAAATTCGGTGTGTAGGGCTAAGATACGACTATAAAACTTTTTCCTATGACAGTTCTGGAATATGGTCATTATGGTCTGGAATTTCGGGAACAAAGCAATTTCTCAAGCGATTCGCATGAAATTCGGTGTGTAGGGCTAAGATGCGACTATAAAACTTTTTCCAATGGCAATTATGGAATATGGTCATTATGGTCTGGAATTTCGGGAACAAAGCAATTTCTCGAGCGATTCGTATGAAATTTGGTGTGTAAGGCTAAGATACGACTATAAAACTTTTCCTATGGCAATTCTGGAATATAGTCATTATGGTCTGGAATTTCGGGAACAAAGCAATTTCTCAAGCGATTCGCATGAAATTCGGTGTGTAGGGCTAAGATGCGACTATAAAACTTTTTCCAATGGCAATTATGGAATATGGTCATTATGGTCTGGAATTTCGGGAACAAAGCAATTTCTCAAGCGATTCGTATGAAATTCGGTGTGTAGGGCTAAGATGCGACTATAAAACTTTTTCCAATGGCAATTCTGAAATATGATCATTATGGTCTGGAATTTCGGGAACAAAGCAATTTCTCAAGCGATTCGCATGAAATTCGGTGTGTAGGGCTAAGATACGACTATAAAACTTTTTCCAGTGGCAATTCTGGAATATGATCATTATGGTCTGGAATTTCGGGAACAAAGCAATTTCTCAAGCGATTCGCATGAAATTCGGTGTGTAGGGCTAAGATACGACTATAAAACATTTTCCAATGGCAATTCTGGAATATGATCATTATGGTCTGGAATTTCGGGAACAAAGCAATTTCTCAAGCTATTCGCATGAAATTCGGTGTGTAGGGCTAAGATACGACTATAAAACTTTTTCCAATGGCAATTCTGGATTATGATCATTATGGTCTGGAATTTCGGGAACAAAGCAATTTCTCAAGCGATTTGCATGAAATTCGGTGTGTAGGGCTAAGATACGACTATAAAACTTTTTCCAATGGCAATTCTGGAATATGATCATTATGGTCTGGAATTTCGGGAACAAAGCAATTTCTCGAGCGATTCGCATGAAATTCGGTGTGTAGGGCTAAGATACGACTATAAAACTTTTTCCTATGGCAATTCTGGAATATAGTCATTATGGTCTGGAATTTCGGGAACAAAGCAATTTCTCAAGCGATTCGCATGAAATTCGGTGTGTAGGGCTAAGATGCGACTATAAAACTTTTTCCAATGGCAATTCTGGAATATGATCATTATGGTCTGGAATTTCGGGAATAAAGCAATTTCTCAAGCGATTCGCATGAAATTCGGTGTGTAGGGCTAAGATGCGACTATAAAACTTTTTCCAATGGCAACTCTGGAATATGGTCATTATGGTGGAATTTCGGGAACAAAGCAATTTCTCGAGCGATTCGTATGAAATTTGGTGTGTAAGGCTAAGATACGACTATAAAACTTTTTCCTATGGCAGTTCTGGAATATGGTCATTATGGTCTGGAATTTCGGGAACAAAGCAATTTCTCAAGCGATTCGCATGCAATTCGGTGTGTAGGGCTAAGATACGACTATAAAACTTTTTCCAATGGCAATTATGGAATATGGTCATTATGGTTGGGAATTTCGGGAACAAAGCAATTTCTCAAGCGATTCGCATGAAATTCGGCGTGTAGGGCTAAGATGCGACTATAAAACTTTTTCCAATGGCAATTCTGGAATATGGTCATTATGGTCTGGAATTTCGGGAACAAAGCAATTTCTCAAGCGATTCGCATGAAATTTGGTGTGTAGGGCTAAGATGCGACTATAAAACTTTTTCCAATGGCAATTATGGAATATGGTCATTATGGTCTGGAATTTCGGGAACAAAGCAATTTCTCAAGCGCTTCGCATGAAATTCGGTGTGTAGGGCTAAGATACGACTATAAAACTTTTTCCTATGGCAATTCTGGAATATAGTCATTATGGTCTGGAATTTCGGGAACAAAGCAATTTCTCAAGCGATTCGCATGAAATTCGGTGTGTAGGGCTAAGATACGACTATAAAACTTTTTCCTATGGCAATTCTGGAATATAGTCATTATGGTCTGGAATTTCGGGAACAAAGCAATTTCTCAAGCGATTCGCATGAAATTCGGTGTGTAGGGCTAAGATGCGACTATAAAACTTTTTCCAATGGCAATTATGGAATATGGTCATTATGGTCTGGAATTTCGGGAAGAAAGCAATTTCTCAAGCGATTCGCATGAAATTCGGTGTGTAGGGCTAAGATACGACTATAAAACTTTTTCCTATGGCAATTCTGGAATATAGTCATTATGGTCTGCAATTTCGGGAACAAAGCAATTTCTCAAGCGATTCGCATGAAATTCGGTGTGTAGGGCTAAGATACGACTATAAAACTTTTTCCAATGGCAATTATGGAATATGGTCATTATGGTCTGGAATTTCGGGAACAAAGCAATTTCTCAAGCGATTCGCATGAAATTCGGTGTGTAGGGCTAAGATACGACTATAAAACTTTTTCCAATGGCAATTCTGGAATATGGTCATTATGGTCTGGAATTTCGGGAACAAAGCAATTTCTCAAGCGATTCGCATGAAATTCGGTGTGTAGGGCTAAGATGCGACTATAAAACTTTTTCCAATGGCAATTATGGAATATGGTCATTATGGTCTGGAATTTCGGGAACAAAGCAATTTCTCAAGCGATTCGCATGAAATTCGGTGTGTAGGGCTAAGATACGACTATAAAACTTTTTCCAATGGCAATTCTGGAATATGGTCATTATGGTCTGGAATTTCGGGAACAAAGCAATTTCTCAAGCGATTCGCATGAAATTCGGTGTGTAGGGCTAAGATGCGACTATAAATCTTTTTCCAATGACAATTCTGGAATATGGTCATTATGGTCTGGAATTTCGGGAACAAAGCAATTTCTCAAGCGATTCGCATGAAATTCGGTGTGAAGGGCTAAGATGCGACTATAAAACTTTTTCCAATGGCAATTCTGAAATATGGTAATTATGGTCTGGAATTTCGGGAACAAAGCAATTTCTCAAGCGATTCGCATGAAATTCGGTGTGTAGGGCTAAAATGCGACTATAAAACTTTTTCCAATGGCAATTATGGAATATGGTCATTATGGTCTGGAATTTCGGGAACAAAGCAATTTCTCAAGCGATTCGCATGAAATTCGGTGTGTAGGGCTAAGATACGACTATAAAACTTTTTCCAATGGCAATTATGGAATATGGTCATTATGGTCTGGAATTTCGGGAACAAAGCAATTTCTCGAGCGATTCGTATGAAATTTGGTGTGTAAGGCTAAGATACGACTATAAAACTTTTTCCAATGGCAGTTCTGGAATATGGTCATTATGCTCTGGAATTTCGGGAACAAAGCAATTTCTCAAGCGATTCGCATGAAATTCGGTGTGTAGGGCTAAGATGCGACTATAAAACTTTTTCCAATGGCAATTATGGAATATGGTCATTATGGTGGAATTTCGGGAACAAAGCAATTTCTCGAGCGATTCGTATGAAATTTGGTGTGTAGGGCTAAGATACGACTATAAAACTTTTTCCAATGGCAGTTCTGGAATATGGTCATTATGGTCTCGAATTTCGGGAACAAAGGAATTTCTTAAGCGATTCGTATGAAATTCGGTGTGTAAGGCTAAGATACGACTATAAAACTTTTTCCTATGGCAGTTCTGGAATATGGTCATTATGGTCTGGAATTTCGGGAACAAAGCAATTTCTCAAGCGATTCGCATGCAATTTGGTGTGTAGGGCTAAGATACGACTATAAAACTTTTTCCAATGGCAATTATGGAATATGGTCATTATGGTTGGGAATTTCGGGAACAAAGCAATTTCTCAAGCGTTTCTCATGAAATTCGGCGTGTAGGGCTAAGATGCGACTATAAAACTTTTTCCAATGGCAATTCTGGAATATGGTCATTATGGTCTGGAATTTCGGGAACAAAGCAATTTATCAAGCGATTCGCATGAAATTTGGTGTGTAGGGCTAAGATGCGACTATAAAACTTTTTCCAATGGCAATTCTGGAATATGGTCATTATGGTCTGGAATTTCGGGAACAAAGAAATTTCTCAAGCGATTCGCATGAAATTCGGTGTGTAGGGCTAAGATACGACTATAAAACTTTTTCCTATGGCAATTCTGGAATATAGTCATTATGGTCTGGAATTTCGGGAACAAAGCAATTTCTCAAGCGATTCGCATGAAATTTGGTGTGTAGGGCTAAGATGCGACTATAAAACTTTTTCCAATGGCAATTCTGGAATATGCTCATTATGGTCTGGAATTTCGGGAACAAAGCAATTTCACAAGCGATTCGCATGAAATTCGGTGTGTAGGGCTAAGATGCGACTATAAAACTTTTTCCAATGGCAATTCTGGAATATGATCATTATGGTCTGGAATTTCGGGAATAAAGCAATTTCTCAAGCGATTCGCATGAAATTCGGTGTGTAGGGCTAAGATGCGACTATAAAACTTTTTCCAATGGCAATTCTGGAATATGGTCATTATGGTGGAATTTCGGGAACAAAGCAATTTCTCGAGCGATTCGTATGAAATTTGGTGTGTAAGGCTAAGATACGACTATAAAACTTTTTCCTATGGCAGTTCTGGAATATGGTCATTATGGTCTCGAATTTCGAGAACAAAGGAATTTCTTAAGCGATTCGTATAAAATTCGATGTGTAAGGCTAAGATACGACTATAAAACTTTTTCCTATGGCAGTTCTGGAATATGGTCATTATGGTCTGGAATTTCGGGAACAAAGCAATTTCTCAAGCGATTCGCATGCAATTCGGTGTGTAGGGCTAAGATACGACTATAAAACTTTTTCCAATGGCAATTATGGAATATGGTCATTATGGTTGGGAATTTCGGGAACAAAGCAATTTCTCAAGCGATTCGCATGAAATTCGGCGTGTAGGGCTAAGATGCGACTATAAAACTTTTTCCAATGGCAATTCTGGAATATGGTCATTATGGTCTGGAATTTCGGGAACAAAGCAATTTCTCAAGCGATTCGCATGAAATTTGGTGTGTAGGGCTAAGATGCGACTATAAAACTTTTTCCAATGGCAATTATGGAATATGGTCATTATGGTCTGGAATTTCGGGAACAAAGCAATTTCTCAAGCGCTTCGCATGAAATTCGGTCTGTAGGGCTAAGATACGACTATAAAACTTTTTCCTATGGCAATTCTGGAATATAGTCATTATGGTCTGGAATTTCGGGAACAAAGCAATTTCTCAAGCGATTCGCATGAAATTCGGTGTGTAGGGCTAAGATACGACTATAAAACTTTTTCCTATGGCAATTCTGGAATATAGTCATTATGGTCTGGAATTTCGGGAACAAAGCAATTTCTCAAGCGATTCGCATGAAATTCGGTGTGTAGGGCTAAAATGCGACTATAAAACTTTTTCCAATGGCAATTATGGAATATGGTCATTATGGTCTGGAATTTCGGGAAGAAAGCAATTTCTCAAGCGATTCGCATGAAATTCGGTGTGTAGGGCTAAGATACGACTATAAAACTTTTTCCTATGGCAATTCTGGAATATAGTCATTATGGTCTGGAATTTCGGGAACAAACCAATTTCTCAAGCGATTCGCATGAAATTCGGTGTGTAGGGCTAAGATACGACTATAAAACTTTTTCCAATGGCAATTATGGAATATGGTCATTATGGTCTGGAATTTCGGGAACAAAGCAATTTCTCGAGCGATTCGTATGAAATTTGGTGTGTAAGGCTAAGATACGACTATAAAACTTTTTCCAATGGCAGTTCTGGAATATGGTCATTATGGTCTGGAATTTCGGGAACAAAGCAATTTCTCAAGCGATTCGCATGAAATTCGGTGTGTAGGGCTAAGATGCGACTATAAAACTTTTTCAAATGGCAATTATGGAATATGGTCATTATGGTGGAATTTCGGGAACAAAGCAATTTCTCGAGCGATTCGTATGAAATTTGGTGTGTAAGGCAAGGCTAAGATACGACTATAAAACTTTTTCCAATGGCAGTTCTGGAATATGGTCATTATGGTCTGGAATTTCGGGAACAAAGCAATTTCTCAAGCGATTCGCATGAAATTCGGTGTGTAGGGCTAAGATGCGACTATAAAACTTTTTCCAATGGCAATTATGGAATATGGTCATTATGGTCTGGAATTTCGGGAAGAAAGCAATTTCTCAAGCGATTCGCATGAAATTCGGTGTGTAGGGCTAAGATACGACTATAAAACTTTTTCCTATGGCAATTCTGGAATATAGTCATTATGGTCTGCAATTTCGGGAACAAAGCAATTTCTCAAGCGATTCGCATGAAATTCGGTGTGTAGGGCTAAGATACGACTATAAAACTTTTTCCAATGGCAATTATGGAATATGGTCATTATGGTCTGGAATTTCGGGAACAAAGCAATTTCTCAAGCGATTCGCATGAAATTCGGTGTGTAGGGCTAAGATGCGACTATAAAACTTTTTCCAATGGCAATTGTGGAATATGGTCATTATGGTGGAATTTCGGGAACAAAGCAATTTCTCGAGCGATTCGCATGAAATTCGGTGTGTAGGGCTAAGATACGACTATAAAACTTTTTCCTATGGCAGTTCTGGAATATGGTCATTATGGTCTGGAATTTCGGGAACAAAGCAATTTCTCAAGCGATTCGCATGCAATTTGGTGTGTAGGGCTAAGATACGACTATAAAACTTTTTCCAATGGCAATTATGGAATATGGTCATTATGGTTGGGAATTTCGGGAACAAAGCAATTTCTCAAGCGTTTCTCATGAAATTCGGCGTGTAGCGCTAAGATGCGACTATAAAACTTTTTCCAATGGCAATTCTGGAATATGGTCATTATGGTCTGGAATTTCGGGAACAAAGCAATTTATCAAGCGATTCGCATGAAATTTGGTGTGTAGGGCTAAGATGCGACTATAAAACTTTTTCCAATGGCAATTCTGGAATATGGTCATTATGGTCTGGAATTTCGGGAACAAAGAAATTTCTCAAGCGATTCGCATGAAATTCGGTGTGTAGGGCTAAGATACGACTATAAAACTTTTTCCTATGGCAATTCTGGAATATAGTCATTATGGTCTGGAATTTCGGGAACAAAGCAATTTCTCAAGCGATTCGCATGAAATTTGGTGTGTAGGGCTAAGATGCGACTATAAAACTTTTTCCAATGGCAATTCTGGAATATGCTCATTATGGTCTGGAATTTCGGGAACAAAGCAATTTCACAAGCGATTCGCATGAAATTCGGTGTGTAGGGCTAAGATGCGACTATAAAACTTTTTCCAATGGCAATTCTGGAATATGATCATTATGGTCTGGAATTTCGGGAATAAAGCAATTTCTCAAGCGATTCGCATGAAATTCGGTGTGTAGGGCTAAGATGCGACTATAAAACTTTTTCCAATGGCAATTCTGGAATATGGTCATTATGGTGGAATTTCGGGAACAAAGCAATTTCTCGAGCGATTCGTATGAAATTTGGTGTGTAAGGCTAAGATACGACTATAAAACTTTTTCCTATGGCAGTTCTGGAATATGGTCATTATGGTCTCGAATTTCGAGAACAAAGGAATTTCTTAAGCGATTCGTATAAAATTCGATGTGTAAGGCTAAGATACGACTATAAAACTTTTTCCTATGGCAGTTCTGGAATATGGTCATTATGGTCTGGAATTTCGGGAACAAAGCAATTTCTCAAGCGATTCGCATGCAATTCGGTGTGTAGGGCTAAGATACGACTATAAAACTTTTTCCAATGGCAATTATGGAATATGGTCATTATGGTTGGGAATTTCGGGAACAAAGCAATTTCTCAAGCGATTCGCATGAAATTCGGCGTGTAGGGCTAAGATGCGACTATAAAACTTTTTCCAATGGCAATTCTGGAATATGGTCATTATGGTCTGGAATTTCGGGAACAAAGCAATTTCTCAAGCGATTCGCATGAAATTTGGTGTGTAGGGCTAAGATGCGACTATAAAACTTTTTCCAATGGCAATTATGGAATATGGTCATTATGGTCTGGAATTTCGGGAACAAAGCAATTTCTCAAGCGCTTCGCATGAAATTCGGTCTGTAGGGCTAAGATACGACTATAAAACTTTTTCCTATGGCAATTCTGGAATATAGTCATTATGGTCTGGAATTTCGGGAACAAAGCAATTTCTCAAGCGATTCGCATGAAATTCGGTGTGTAGGGCTAAGATACGACTATAAAACTTTTTCCTATGGCAATTCTGGAATATAGTCATTATGGTCTGGAATTTCGGGAACAAAGCAATTTCTCAAGCGATTCGCATGAAATTCGGTGTGTAGGGCTAAAATGCGACTATAAAACTTTTTCTAATGGCAATTATGGAATATGGTCATTATGGTCTGGAATTTCGGGAAGAAAGCAATTTCTCAAGCGATTCGCATGAAATTCGGTGTGTAAGGCTAAGATACGACTATAAAACTTTTTCCAATGGCAATTCTGGAATATGGTCATTATGGTCTGGAATTTCGGGAACAAAGAAATTTCTCAAGCGATTCGCATGAAATTCGGTGTGTAGGGCTAAGATACGACTATAAAACTTTTTCCTATGGCAATTCTGGAATATAGTCATTATGGTCTGGAATTTCGGGAACAAAGCAATTTCTCAAGCGATTCGCATGAAATTTGGTGTGTAGGGCTAAGATGCGACTATAAAACTTTTTCCAATGGCAATTCTGGAATATGCTCATTATGGTCTGGAATTTCGGGAACAAAGCAATTTCACAAGCGATTCGCATGAAATTCGGTGTGTAGGGCTAAGATGCGACTATAAAACTTTTTCCAATGGCAATTCTGGAATATGATCATTATGGTCTGGAATTTCGGGAATAAAGCAATTTCTCAAGCGATTCGCATGAAATTCGGTGTGTAGGGCTAAGATGCGACTATAAAACTTTTTCCAATGGCAATTCTGGAATATGGTCATTATGGTGGAATTTCGGGAACAAAGCAATTTCTCGAGCGATTCGTATGAAATTTGGTGTGTAAGGCTAAGATACGACTATAAAACTTTTTCCTATGGCAGTTCTGGAATATGGTCATTATGGTCTCGAATTTCGAGAACAAAGGAATTTCTTAAGCGATTCGTATAAAATTCGATGTGTAAGGCTTAGATACGACTATAAAACTTTTTCCTATGGCAGTTCTGGAATATGGTCATTATGGTCTGGAATTTCGGGAACAAAGCAATTTCTCAAGCGATTCGCATGCAATTCGGTGTGTAGGGCTAAGATACGACTATAAAACTTTTTCCAATGGCAATTATGGAATATGGTCATTATGGTTGGGAATTTCGGGAACAAAGCAATTTCTCAAGCGATTCGCATGAAATTCGGCGTGTAGGGCTAAGATGCGACTATAAAACTTTTTCCAATGGCAATTCTGGAATATGGTCATTATGGTCTGGAATTTCGGGAACAAAGCAATTTCTCAAGCGATTCGCATGAAATTTGGTGTGTAGGGCTAAGATGCGACTATAAAACTTTTTCCAATGGCAATTATGGAATATGGTCATTATGGTCTGGAATTTCGGGAACAAAGCAATTTCTCAAGCGCTTCGCATGAAATTCGGTCTGTAGGGCTAAGATACGACTATAAAACTTTTTCCTATGGCAATTCTGGAATATAGTCATTATGGTCTGGAATTTCGGGAACAAAGCAATTTCTCAAGCGATTCGCATGAAATTCGGTGTGTAGGGCTAAGATACGACTATAAAACTTTTTCCTATGGCAATTCTGGAATATAGTCATTATGGTCTGGAATTTCGGGAACAAAGCAATTTCTCAAGCGATTCGCATGAAATTCGGTGTGTAGGGCTAAAATGCGACTATAAAACTTTTTCCAATGGCAATTATGGAATATGGTCATTATGGTCTGGAATTTCGGGAAGAAAGCAATTTCTCAAGCGATTCGCATGAAATTCGGTGTGTAGGGCTAAGATACGACTATAAAACTTTTTCCTATGGCAATTCTGGAATATAGTCATTATGGTCTGGAATTTCGGGAACAAACCAATTTCTCAAGCGATTCGCATGAAATTCGGTGTGTAGGGCTAAGATACGACTATAAAACTTTTTCCAATGGCAATTATGGAATATGGTCATTATGGTCTGGAATTTCGGGAACAAAGCAATTTCTCAAGCGATTCGCATGAAATTCGGTGTGTAGGGCTAAGATACGACTATAAAACTTTTTCCAATGGCAATTATGGAATATGGTCATTATGGTCTGGAATTTCGGGAACAAAGCAATTTCTCGAGCGATTCGTATGAAATTTGGTGTGTAAGGCTAAGATACGACTATAAAACTTTTTCCAATGGCAGTTCTGGAATATGGTCATTATGGTCTGGAATTTCGGGAACAAAGCAATTTCTCAAGCGATTCGCATGAAATTCGGTGTGTAGGGCTAAGATGCGACTATAAAACTTTTTCAAATGGCAATTATGGAATATGGTCATTATGGTGGAATTTCGGGAACAAAGCAATTTCTCGAGCGATTCGTATGAAATTTGGTGTGTAAGGCTAAGATACGACTATAAAACTTTTTCCAATGGCAGTTCTGGAATATGGTCATTATGGTCTGGAATTTCGGGAACAAAGCAATTTCTCAAGCGATTCGCATGAAATTCGGTGTGTAGGGCTAAGATGCGACTATAAAACTTTTTCCAATGGCAATTATGGAATATGGTCATTATGGTCTGGAATTTCGGGAAGAAAGCAATTTCTCAAGCGATTCGCATGAAATTCGGTGTGTAGGGCTAAGATACGACTATAAAACTTTTTCCTATGGCAATTCTGGAATATAGTCATTATGGTCTGCAATTTCGGGAACAAAGCAATTTCTCAAGCGATTCGCATGAAATTCGGTGTGTAGGGCTAAGATACGACTATAAAACTTTTTCCAATGGCAATTATGGAATATGGTCATTATGGTCTGGAATTTCGGGAACAAAGCAATTTCTCAAGCGATTCGCATGAAATTCGGTGTGTAGGGCTAAGATGCGACTATAAAACTTTTTCCAATGGCAATTGTGGAATATGGTCATTATGGTGGAATTTCGGGAACAAAGCAATTTCTCGAGCGATTCGCATGAAATTCGGTGTGTAGGGCTAAGATACGACTATAAAACTTTTTCCAATGGCAGTTCTGGAATATGGTCATTATGGTCTCGAATTTCGGGAACAAAGGAATTTCTTAAGCGATTCGTATGAAATTCGGTGTGTAAGGCTAAGATACGACTATAAAACTTTTTCCTATGGCAGTTCTGGAATATGGTCATTATGGTCTGGAATTTCGGGAACAAAGCAATTTCTCAAGCGATTCGCATGCAATTTGGTGTGTAGGGCTAAGATACGACTATAAAACTTTTTCCAATGGCAATTATGGAATATGGTCATTATGGTTGGGAATTTCGGGAACAAAGCAATTTCTCAAGCGTTTCTCATGAAATTCGGCGTGTAGGGCTAAGATGCGACTATAAAACTTTTTCCAATGGCAATTCTGGAATATGGTCATTATGGTCTGGAATTTCGGGAACAAAGCAATTTATCAAGCGATTCGCATGAAATTTGGTGTGTAGGGCTAAGATGCGACTATAAAACTTTTTCCAATGGCAATTCTGGAATATGGTCATTATGGTCTGGAATTTCGGGAACAAAGCAATTTCTCAAGCGATTCGCATGAAATTCGGTGTGTAGGGCTAAGATACGACTATAAAACTTTTTCCTATGGCAATTCTGGAATATAGTCATTATGGTCTGGAATTTCGGGAACAAAGCAATTTCTCAAGCGATTCGCATGAAATTTGGTGTGTAGGGCTAAGATGCGACTATAAAACTTTTTCCAATGGCAATTCTGGAATATGGTCATTATGGTCTGGAATTTCGGGAACAAAGCAATTTCACAAGCGATTCGCATGAAATTCGGTGTGTAGGGCTAAGATGCGACTATAAAACTTTTTCCAATGGCAATTCTGGAATATGATCATTATGGTCTGGAATTTCGGGAATAAAGCAATTTCTCAAGCGATTCGCATGAAATTCGGTGTGTAGGGCTAAGATGCGACTATAAAACTTTTTCCAATGGCAATTCTGGAATATGGTCATTATGGTGGAATTTCGGGAACAAAGCAATTTCTCGAGCGATTCGTATGAAATTTGGTGTGTAAGGCTAAGATACGACTATAAAACTTTTTCCTATGGCAGTTCTGGAATATGGTCATTATGGTCTCGAATTTCGAGAACAAAGGAATTTCTTAAGCGATTCGTATAAAATTCGATGTGTAAGGCTAAGATACGACTATAAAACTTTTTCCTATGGCAGTTCTGGAATATGGTCATTATGGTCTGGAATTTCGGGAACAAAGCAATTTCTCAAGCGATTCGCATGCAATTCGGTGTGTAGGGCTAAGATACGACTATAAAACTTTTTCCAATGGCAATTATGGAATATGGTCATTATGGTTGGGAATTTCGGGAACAAAGCAATTTCTCAAGCGATTCGCATGAAATTCGGCGTGTAGGGCTAAGATGCGACTATAAAACTTTTTCCAATGGCAATTCTGGAATATGGTCATTATGGTCTGGAATTTCGGGAACAAAGCAATTTCTCAAGCGATTCGCATGAAATTCGGTGTGTAGGGCTAAGATGCGACTATAAAACTTTTTCAAATGGCAATTATGGAATATGGTCATTATGGTGGAATTTCGGGAACAAAGCAATTTCTCGAGCGATTCGTATGAAATTTGGTGTGTAAGGCTAAGATACGACTATAAAACTTTTTCCAATGGCAGTTCTGGAATATGGTCATTATGGTCTGGAATTTCGGGAACAAAGCAATTTCTCAAGCGATTCGCATGAAATTCGGTGTGTAGGGCTAAGATGCGACTATAAAACTTTTTCCAATGGCAATTATGGAATATGGTCATTATGGTCTGGAATTTCGGGAAGAAAGCAATTTCTCAAGCGATTCGCATGAAATTCGGTGTGTAGGGCTAAGATACGACTATAAAACTTTTTCCTATGGCAATTCTGGAATATAGTCATTATGGTCTGCAATTTCGGGAACAAAGCAATTTCTCAAGCGATTCGCATGAAATTCGGTGTGTAGGGCTAAGATACGACTATAAAACTTTTTCCAATGGCAATTATGGAATATGGTCATTATGGTCTGGAATTTCGGGAACAAAGCAATTTCTCAAGCGATTCGCATGAAATTCGGTGTGTAGGGCTAAGATGCGACTATAAAACTTTTTCCAATGGCAATTGTGGAATATGGTCATTATGGTGGAATTTCGGGAACAAAGCAATTTCTCGAGCGATTCGCATGAAATTCGGTGTGTAGGGCTAAGATACGACTATAAAACTTTTTCCAATGGCAGTTCTGGAATATGGTCATTATGGTCTCGAATTTCGGGAACAAAGGAATTTCTTAAGCGATTCGTATGAAATTCGGTGTGTAAGGCTAAGATACGACTATAAAACTTTTTCCTATGGCAGTTCTGGAATATGGTCATTATGGTCTGGAATTTCGGGAACAAAGCAATTTCTCAAGCGATTCGCATGCAATTTGGTGTGTAGGGCTAAGATACGACTATAAAACTTTTTCCAATGGCAATTATGGAATATGGTCATTATGGTTGGGAATTTCGGGAACAAAGCAATTTCTCAAGCGTTTCTCATGAAATTCGGCGTGTAGGGCTAAGATGCGACTATAAAACTTTTTCCAATGGCAATTCTGGAATATGGTCATTATGGTCTGGAATTTCGGGAACAAAGCAATTTATCAAGCGATTCGCATGAAATTTGGTGTGTAGGGCTAAGATGCGACTATAAAACTTTTTCCAATGGCAATTCTGGAATATGGTCATTATGGTCTGGAATTTCGGGAACAAAGCAATTTCTCAAGCGATTCGCATGAAATTCGGTGTGTAGGGCTAAGATACGACTATAAAACTTTTTCCTATGGCAATTCTGGAATATAGTCATTATGGTCTGGAATTTCGGGAACAAAGCAATTTCTCAAGCGATTCGCATGAAATTTGGTGTGTAGGGCTAAGATGCGACTATAAAACTTTTTCCAATGGCAATTCTGGAATATGGTCATTATGGTCTGGAATTTCGGGAACAAAGCAATTTCACAAGCGATTCGCATGAAATTCGGTGTGTAGGGCTAAGATGCGACTATAAAACTTTTTCCAATGGCAATTCTGGAATATGATCATTATGGTCTGGAATTTCGGGAATAAAGCAATTTCTCAAGCGATTCGCATGAAATTCGGTGTGTAGGGCTAAGATGCGACTATAAAACTTTTTCCAATGGCAATTCTGGAATATGGTCATTATGGTGGAATTTCGGGAACAAAGCAATTTCTCGAGCGATTCGTATGAAATTTGGTGTGTAAGGCTAAGATACGACTATAAAACTTTTTCCTATGGCAGTTCTGGAATATGGTCATTATGGTCTCGAATTTCGAGAACAAAGGAATTTCTTAAGCGATTCGTATAAAATTCGATGTGTAAGGCTAAGATACGACTATAAAACTTTTTCCTATGGCAGTTCTGGAATATGGTCATTATGGTCTGGAATTTCGGGAACAAAGCAATTTCTCAAGCGATTCGCATGCAATTCGGTGTGTAGGGCTAAGATACGACTATAAAACTTTTTCCAATGGCAATTATGGAATATGGTCATTATGGTTGGGAATTTCGGGAACAAAGCAATTTCTCAAGCGATTCGCATGAAATTCGGCGTGTAGGGCTAAGATGCGACTATAAAACTTTTTCCAATGGCAATTCTGGAATATGGTCATTATGGTCTGGAATTTCGGGAACAAAGCAATTTCTCAAGCGATTCGCATGAAATTTGGTGTGTAGGGCTAAGATGCGACTATAAAACTTTTTCCAATGGCAATTATGGAATATGGTCATTATGGTCTGGAATTTCGGGAACAAAGCAATTTCTCAAGCGCTTCGCATGAAATTCGGTCTGTAGGGCTAAGATACGACTATAAAACTTTTTCCTATGGCAATTCTGGAATATAGTCATTATGGTCTGGAATTTCGGGAACAAAGCAATTTCTCAAGCGATTCGCATGAAATTCGGTGTGTAGGGCTAAGATACGACTATAAAACTTTTTCCTATGGCAATTCTGGAATATAGTCATTATGGTCTGGAATTTCGGGAACAAAGCAATTTCTCAAGCGATTCGCATGAAATTCGGTGTGTAGGGCTAAAATGCGACTATAAAACTTTTTCCAATGGCAATTATGGAATATGGTCATTATGGTCTGGAATTTCGGGAAGAAAGCAATTTCTCAAGCGATTCGCATGAAATTCGGTGTGTAGGGCTAAGATACGACTATAAAACTTTTTCCTATGGCAATTCTGGAATATAGTCATTATGGTCTGGAATTTCGGGAACAAAGCAATTTCTCAAGCGATTCGCATGAAATTCGGTGTGTAGGGCTAAGATACGACTATAAAACTTTTTCCAATGGCAATTCTGAAATATGGTAATTATGGTCTGGAATTTCGGGAACAAAGCAATTTCTCAAGCGATTCGCATGAAATTCGGTGTGTAGGGCTAAAATGCGACTATAAAACTTTTTCCAATGGCAATTATGGAATATGGTCATTATGGTCTGGAATTTCGGGAACAAAGCAATTTCTCGAGCGATTCGTATGAAATTTGGTGTGTAAGGCTAAGATACGACTATAAAACTTTTTCCAATGGCAGTTCTGGAATATGGTCATTATGGTCTGGAATTTCGGGAACAAAGCAATTTCTCAAGCGATTCGCATGAAATTCGGTGTGTAGGGCTAAGATGCGACTATAAAACTTTTTCCAATGGCAATTGTGGAATATGGTCATTATGGTGGAATTTCGGGAACAAAGCAATTTCTCGAGCGATTCGCATGAAATTCGGTGTGTAGGGCTAAGATACGACTATAAAACTTTTTCCAATGGCAGTTCTGGAATATGGTCATTATGGTCTCGAATTTCGGGAACAAAGGAATTTCTTAAGCGATTCGTATGAAATTCGGTGTGTAAGGCTAAGATACGACTATAAAACTTTTTCCTATGGCAGTTCTGGAATATGGTCATTATGGTCTGGAATTTCGGGAACAAAGCAATTTATCAAGCGATTCGCATGAAATTTGGTGTGTAGGGCTAAGATGCGACTATAAAACTTTTTCCAATGGCAATTCTGGAATATGGTCATTATGGTCTGGAATTTCGGGAACAAAGCAATTTCTCAAGCGATTCGCATGAAATTCGGTGTGTAGGGCTAAGATACGACTATAAAACTTTTTCCTATGGCAATTCTGGAATATAGTCATTATGGTCTGGAATTTCGGGAACAAAGCAATTTCTCAAGCGATTCGCATGAAATTTGGTGTGTAGGGCTAAGATGCGACTATAAAACTTTTTCCAATGGCAATTCTGGAATATGGTCATTATGGTCTGGAATTTCGGGAACAAAGCAATTTCACAAGCGATTCGCATGAAATTCGGTGTGTAGGGCTAAGATGCGACTATAAAACTTTTTCCAATGGCAATTCTGGAATATGATCATTATGGTCTGGAATTTCGGGAATAAAGCAATTTCTCAAGCGATTCGCATGAAATTCGGTGTGTAGGGCTAAGATGCGACTATAAAACTTTTTCCAATGGCAATTCTGGAATATGGTCATTATGGTGGAATTTCGGGAACAAAGCAATTTCTCGAGCGATTCGTATGAAATTTGGTGTGTAAGGCTAAGATACGACTATAAAACTTTTTCCTATGGCAGTTCTGGAATATGGTCATTATGGTCTCGAATTTCGAGAACAAAGGAATTTCTTAAGCGATTCGTATAAAATTCGATTTGTAAGGCTAAGATACGACTATAAAACTTTTTCCTATGGCAGTTCTGGAATATGGTCATTATGGTCTGGAATTTCGGGAACAAAGCAATTTCTCAAGCGATTCGCATGCAATTCGGTGTGTAGGGCTAAGATACGACTATAAAACTTTTTCCAATGGCAATTATGGAATATGGTCATTATGGTCTGGAATTTCGGGAACAAAGCAATTTCTCAAGCGCTTCGCATGAAATTCGGTCTGTAGGGCTAAGATACGACTATAAAACTTTTTCCTATGGCAATTCTGGAATATGGTCATTATGGTCTGGAATTTCGGGAACAAAGCAATTTCTCAAGCGATTCGCATGAAATTTGGTGTGTAGGGCTAAGATGCGACTATAAAACTTTTTCCAATGGCAATTATGGAATATGGTCATTATGGTCTGGAATTTCGGGAACAAAGCAATTTCTCAAGCGCTTCGCATGAAATTCGGTCTGTAGGGCTAAGATACGACTATAAAACTTTTTCCTATGGCAATTCTGGAATATAGTCATTATGGTCTGGAATTTCGGGAACAAAGCAATTTCTCAAGCGATTCGCATGAAATTCGGTGTGTAGGGCTAAGATACGACTATAAAACTTTTTCCTATGGCAATTCTGGAATATAGTCATTATGGTCTGGAATTTCGGGAACAAAGCAATTTCTCAAGCGATTCGCATGAAATTCGGTGTGTAGGGCTAAAATGCGACTATAAAACTTTTTCCAATGGCAATTATGGAATATGGTCATTATGGTCTGGAATTTCGGGAAGAAAGCAATTTCTCAAGCGATTCGCATGAAATTCGGTGTGTAGGGCTAAGATACGACTATAAAACTTTTTCCTATGGCAATTCTGGAATATAGTCATTATGGTCTGGAATTTCGGGAACAAAGCAATTTCTCAAGCGATTCGCATGAAATTCGGTGTGTAGGGCTAAGATACGACTATAAAACTTTTTCCAATGGCAATTATGGAATATGGTCATTATGGTCTGGAATTTCGGGAACAAAGCAATTTCTCAAGCGATTCGCATGAAATTCGGTGTGTAGGGCTAAGATACGACTATAAAACTTTTTCCAATGGCAATTCTGGAATATGGTCATTATGGTCTGGAATTTCGGGAACAAAGCAATTTCTCAAGCGATTCGCATGAAATTCGGTGTGTAGGGCTAAGATGCGACTATAAAACTTTTTCCAATGGCAATAATGGAATATGGTCATTATGGTCTGGAATTTCGGGAACAAAGCAATTTCTCAAGCGATTCGCATGAAATTCGGTGTGTAGGGCTAAGATACGACTATAAAACTTTTTCCAATGGCAATTCTGGAATATGGTCATTATGGTCTGGAATTTTCGGGAACAAAGCAATTTCTCAAGCGATTCGCATGAAATTCGGTGTGTAGGGCTAAGATGCGACTATAAAACTTTTTCCAATGACAATTCTGGAATATGGTCATTATGGTCTGGAATTTCGGGAACAAAGCAATTTCTCAAGCGATTCGCATGAAATTCGGTGTGAAGGGCTAAGATGCGGCTATAAAACTTTTTCCAATGGCAATTCTGAAATATGGTAATTATGGTCTGGAATTTCGGGAACAAAGCAATTTCTCAAGCGATTCGCATGAAATTCGGTGTGTAGGGCTAAGATGCGACTATAAAACTTTTTCCAATGGCAATTCTGGAATATGGTCATTATGGTCTGGAATTTCACGAACAAAGCAATTTCTCAAGCGATTCGCATGAAATTCGGTGTGTAGGGCTAAGATACGACTATAAAACTTTTTCCTATGACAGTTCTGGAATATGGTCATTATGGTCTGGAATTTCGGGAACAAAGCAATTTCTCAAGCGATTCGCATGAAATTCGGTGTGTAGGGCTAAGATACGACTATAAAACTTTTCCTATGGCAATTCTGGAATATAGTCATTATGGTCTGGAATTTCGGGAACAAAGCAATTTCTCAAGCGATTCGCATGAAATTCGGTGTGTAGGGCTAAGATGCGACTATAAAACGTTTTCCAATGGCAATTATGGAATATGGTCATTATGGTCTGGAATTTCGGGAACAAAGCAATTTCTCAAGCGATTCGCATGAAATTCGGTGTGTAGGGCTAAGATACGACTATAAAACTTTTTCCTATGGCAATTCTGGAATATAGTCATTATGGTCTGGAATTTCGGGAACAAAGCAATTTCTCAAACGATTCGCATGAAATTCGGTGTGTAGGGCTAAGATGCGACTATAAAACTTTTTCCAATGGCAATTATGGAATATGGTCATTATGGTCTGGAATTTCGGGAAGAAAGCAATTTCTCAAGCGATTCGCATGAAATTCGGTGTGTAGGGCTAAGATACGACTATAAAACTTTTTCCTATGGCAATTCTGGAATATAGTCATTATGGTCTGGAATTTCGGGAACAAATCAATTTCTCAAGCGATTCGCATGAAATTCGGTGTGTAGGGCTAAGATGCGACTATAAAACTTTTTCCAATGGCAATTCTGGAATATGGTCATTATGGTCTGGAATTTCGGGAACAAAGCAATTTATCAAGCGATTCGCATGAAATTTCGTGTGTAGGGCTAAGATACGACTATAAAACTTTTTCCTATGGCAATTCTGGAATATAGTCATTATGGTCTGGAATTTCGGGAACAAAGCAATTTCTCAAGCGATTCGCATGAAATTTGGTGTGTAGGGCTAAGATGCGACTATAAAACTTTTTCCAATGGCAATTATGGAATATGGTCATTATGGTCTGGAATTTCGGGAACAAAGCAATTTCTCAAGCGATTCGCATGAAATTCGGTCTGTAGGGCTAAGATACGACTATAAAACTTTTTCCTATGGCAATTCTGGAATATAGTCATTATGGTCTGGAATTTCGGGAACAAAGCAATTTCTCAAGCGATTCGCATGAAATTCGGTGTGTAGGGCTAAGATGCGACTATAAAACTTTTTCCAATGGCAATTCTGGAATATGGTCATTATGGTCTGGAATTTCGGGAACAAAGCAATTTCTCAAGCGATTCGCATGAAATTCGGTGTGTAGGGCTAAGATACGACTATAAAACTTTTTCCTATGGCAATTCTGGAATATAGTCATTATGGTCTGGAATTTCGGGAACAAAGCAATTTCTCAAGCGATTCGCATGAAATTCGGTGTGTAGGGCTAAGATGCGACTATAAAACTTTTTCCAATGGCAATTATGGAATATGGTCATTATGGTCTGGAATTTCGGGAAGAAAGCAATTTCTCAAGCGATTCGCATGAAATTCGGTGTGTAGGGCTAAGATACGACTATAAAACTTTTTCCTATGGCAATTCTGGAATATAGTCATTATGGTCTGGAATTTCGGGAACAAATCAATTTCTCAAGCGATTCGCATGAAATTCGGTCTGTAGGGCTAAGATACGACTATAAAACTTTTTCCTATGGCAATTCTGGAATATAGTCATTATGGTCTGGAATTTCGGGAACAAAGCAATTTCTCAAGCGATTCGCATGAAATTCGGTGTGTAGGGCTAAGATGCGACTATAAAACTTTTTCCAATGGCAATTCTGGAATATGGTCATTATGGTCTGGAATTTCGGGAACAAAGCAATTTCTCAAGCGATTCGCATGAAATTCGGTGTGTCGGGCTAAGATACGACTATAAAACTTTTTCAATGGCAATTCTGGAATATGGTCATTATGGTCTGGAATTTCGGGAACAAAGCAATTTCTCAAGCGATTCGCATGAAATTCGGTGTGTAGGGCTAAGATGCGACTATAAAACTTTTTCCAATGGCAATTCTGAAATATGGTAATTATGGTCTGGAATTTCGGGAACAAAGCAATTTCTCAAGCGATTCGCATGAAATTCGGTGTGTAGGGCTAAGATACGACTATAAAACTTTTTCCTATGACAGTTCTGGAATATGGTCATTATGGTCTGGAATTTCGGGAACAAAACAATTTCTCAAGCGATTCGCATGACATTCGGTGTGTAGGGCTAAGATGCGACTATAAAACTTTTTCCAATGGCAATTATGGAATATGGTCATTATGGTCTGGAATTTCGGGAACAAAGCAATTTCTCAAGCGATTCGTATGAAATTCGGTGTGTAGGGCTAAGATGCAACTATAAAACTTTTTCCAATGGCAATTCTGGAATATGGTCATTATGGTCTGGAATTTCGGGAACAAATCAATTTCTCAAGCGATTCGCATGAAATTCGGTGTGTAGGGCTAAGATACGACTATAAAACTTTTTCCAATGGCAATTCTGGAATATGGTCATTATGGTCTGGAATTTCGGGAACAAAGCAATTTCTCAAGCGATTCGCATGAAATTCGGTGTGTAGGGCTAAGATGCGACTATAAAACTTTTTCCAATGGCAATAATGGAATATGGTCATTATGGTCTGGAATTTCGGGAACAAAGCAATTTCTCAAGCGATTCGCATGAAATTCGGTGTGTAGGGCTAAGATACGACTATAAAACTTTTTCCAATGGCAATTCTGGAATATGGTCATTATGGTCTGGAATTTTCGGGAACAAAGCAATTTCTCAAGCGATTCGCATGAAATTCGGTGTGTAGGGCTAAGATGCGACTATAAAACTTTTTCCAATGACAATTCTGGAATATGGTCATTATGGTCTGGAATTTCGGGAACAAAGCAATTTCTCAAGCGATTCGCATGAAATTCGGTGTGAAGGGCTAAGATGCGGCTATAAAACTTTTTCCAATGGCAATTCTGAAATATGGTAATTATGGTCTGGAATTTCGGGAACAAAGCAATTTCTCAAGCGATTCGCATGAAATTCGGTGTGTAGGGCTAAGATGCGACTATAAAACTTTTTCCAATGGCAATTCTGGAATATGGTCATTATGGTCTGGAATTTCACGAACAAAGCAATTTCTCAAGCGATTCGCATGAAATTCGGTGTGTAGGGCTAAGATACGACTATAAAACTTTTTCCTATGACAGTTCTGGAATATGGTCATTATGGTCTGGAATTTCGGGAACAAAGCAATTTCTCAAGCGATTCGCATGAAATTCGGTGTGTAGGGCTAAGATACGACTATAAAACTTTTCCTATGGCAATTCTGGAATATAGTCATTATGGTCTGGAATTTCGGGAACAAAGCAATTTCTCAAGCGATTCGCATGAAATTCGGTGTGTAGGGCTAAGATGCGACTATAAAACGTTTTCCAATGGCAATTATGGAATATGGTCATTATGGTCTGGAATTTCGGGAACAAAGCAATTTCTCAAGCGATTCGCATGAAATTCGGTGTGTAGGGCTAAGATACGACTATAAAACTTTTTCCTATGGCAATTCTGGAATATAGTCATTATGGTCTGGAATTTCGGGAACAAAGCAATTTCTCAAGCGATTCGCATGAAATTCGGTGTGTAGGGCTAAGATGCGACTATAAAACTTTTTCCAATGGCAATTATGGAATATGGTCATTATGGTCTGGAATTTCGGGAAGAAAGCAATTTCTCAAGCGATTCGCATGAAATTCGGTGTGTAGGGCTAAGATACGACTATAAAACTTTTTCCTATGGCAATTCTGGAATATAGTCATTATGGTCTGGAATTTCGGGAACAAATCAATTTCTCAAGCGATTCGCATGAAATTCGGTGTGTAGGGCTAAGATGCGACTATAAAACTTTTTCCAATGGCAATTCTGGAATATGGTCATTATGGTCTGGAATTTCGGGAACAAAGCAATTTATCAAGCGATTCGCATGAAATTTCGTGTGTAGGGCTAAGATACGACTATAAAACTTTTTCCTATGGCAATTCTGGAATATAGTCATTATGGTCTGGAATTTCGGGAACAAAGCAATTTCTCAAGCGATTCGCATGAAATTTGGTGTGTAGGGCTAAGATGCGACTATAAAACTTTTTCCAATGGCAATTATGGAATATGGTCATTATGGTTGGGAATTTCGGGAACAAAGCAATTTCTCAAGCGATTCGCATGAAATTCGGCGTGTAGGGCTAAGATGCGACTATAAAACTTTTTCCAATGGAAATTCTGGAATATGGTCATTATGGTCTGGAATTTCGGGAACAAAGCAATTTCTCAAGCGATTCGCATGAAATTTGGTGTGTAGGGCTAAGATGCGACTATAAAACTTTTTCCAATGGCAATTCTGGAATATGGTCATTATGGTCTGGAATTTCGGGAACAAAGCGATTTATCAAGCGATTCGCATGAAATTTGGGTTGTAGGGCTAAGATACGACTATAAAACTTTTTCCTATGGCAATTCTGGAATATAGTCATTATGGTCTGGAATTTCGGGAACAAAGCAATTTCTCAAGCGATTCGCATGAAATTTGGTGTGTAGGGCTAAGATGCGACTATAAAACTTTTTCCAATGGCAATTATGGAATATGGTCATTATGGTCTGGAATTTCGGGAACAAAGCAATTTCTCAAGCGATTCGCATGAATTTCGGTATGTAGGGCTAAGATACGACTATAAAACTTTTTCCTATGGCAATTCTGGAATATAGTCATTATGGTTGGGAATTTCGGGAACAAAGCAATTTCTCAAGCGATTCGCATGAAATTCGGTGTGTAGGGCTAAGATACGACTATAAAACTTTTTCCTATGGCAATTCTGGAATATAGTCATTATGGTCTGGAATTTCGGGAACAAAGCAATTTCTCAAGCGATTCGCATGAAATTTCGTGTGTAGGGCTAAGATACGACTATAAAACTTTTTCCTATGGCAATTCTGGAATATAGTCATTATGGTCTGGAATTTCGGGAACAAAGCAATTTCTCAAGCGATTCGCATGAAATTTGGTGTGTAGGGCTAAGATGCGACTATAAAACTTTTTCCAATGGCAATTATGGAATATGGTCATTATGGTCTGGAATTTCGGGAACAAAGCAATTTCTCAAGCGATTCGCATGAAATTCGGTCTGTAGGGCTAAGATACGACTATAAAACTTTTTCCTATGGCAATTCTGGAATATAGTCATTATGGTCTGGAATTTCGGGAACAAAGCAATTTCTCAAGCGATTCGCATGAAATTCGGTGTGTAGGGCTAAGATGCGACTATAAAACTTTTTCCAATGGCAATTCTGGAATATGGTCATTATGGTCTGGAATTTCGGGAACAAAGCAATTTCTCAAGCGATTCGCATGAAATTCGGTGTGTCGGGCTAAGATACGACTATAAAACTTTTTCAATGGCAATTCTGGAATATGGTCATTATGGTCTGGAATTTCGGGAACAAAGCAATTTCTCAAGCGATTCGCATGAAATTCGGTGTGTAGGGCTAAGATGCGACTATAAAACTTTTTCCAATGGCAATTCTGAAATATGGTAATTATGGTCTGGAATTTCGGGAACAAAGCAATTTCTCAAGCGATTCGCATGAAATTCGGTGTGTAGGGCTAAGATACGACTATAAAACTTTTTCCTATGACAGTTCTGGAATATGGTCATTATGGTCTGGAATTTCGGGAACAAAACAATTTCTCAAGCGATTCGCATGACATTCGGTGTGTAGGGCTAAGATGCGACTATAAAACTTTTTCCAATGGCAATTATGGAATATGGTCATTATGGTCTGGAATTTCGGGAACAAAGCAATTTCTCAAGCGATTCGTATGAAATTCGGTGTGTAGGGCTAAGATGCAACTATAAAACTTTTTCCAATGGCAATTCTGGAATATGGTCATTATGGTCTGGAATTTCGGGAACAAATCAATTTCTCAAGCGATTCGCATGAAATTCGGTGTGTAGGGCTAAGATACGACTATAAAACTTTTTCCAATGGCAATTCTGGAATATGGTCATTATGGTCTGGAATTTCGGGAACAAAGCAATTTCTCAAGCGATTCGCATGAAATTCGGTGTGTAGGGCTAAGATGCGACTATAAAACTTTTTCCAATGGCAATTATGGAATATGGTCATTATGGTCTGGAATTTCGGGAACAAAGCAATTTCTCAAGCGATTCGTATGAAATTCGGTGTGTAGGGCTAAGATCCGACTATAAAACTTTTTCCAATGGCAATTCTGGAATATGGTCATTATGGTCTGGAATTTCGGGAACAAATCAATTTCTCAAGCGATTCGCATGAAATTCGGTGTGTAGGGCTAAGATACGACTATAAAACTTTTTCCAATGACAATTCTGGAATATGGTCATTATGGTCTGGAATTTCGGGAACAAAGCAATTTCTCAAGCGATTCGCATGAAATTCGGTGTGTAGGGCTAAGATGCGACTATAAAACTTTTTCCAATGGCAATTCTGGAATATGGTCATTATGGTGGAATTTCGGAAACAAAGCAATTTCTCGAGCGATTCGTATGAAATTTGGTGTGTAAATCTAAGATACGACTATAAAACTTTTTCCTATGGCAGTTCTGGAATATGGTCATTATGGTCTCGAATTTCGGGAACAAAGCAATTTCTCAAGCGATTCCCATCCAATTCGGTGTGTAGGGCTAAGATACGACTATAAAACTTTTTCCAATGGCAATTATGGAATATGGTCATTATGGTTGGGAATTTCGGGAACAAAGCAATTTCTCAAGCGATTCGCATGAAATTCGGCGTGTAGGGCTAAGATGCGACTATAAAACTTTTTCCAATGGAAATTCTGGAATATGGTCATTATGGTCTGGATTTCGGGAACAAAGCAATTTCTCAAGCGATTCGCATGAAATTTGGTGTGTAGGGCTAAGATGCGACTATAAAACTTTTTCCAATGGCAATTCTGGAATATGGTCATTATGGTCTGGAATTTCGGGAACAAAGCGATTTATCAAGCGATTCGCATGAAATTTGGGTTGTAGGGCTAAGATACGACTATAAAACTTTTTCCTATGGCAATTCTGGAATATAGTCATTATGGTCTGGAATTTCGGGAACAAAGCAATTTCTCAAGCGATTCGCATGAAATTTGGTGTGTAGGGCTAAGATGCGACTATAAAACTTTTTCCAATGGCAATTATGGAATATGGTCATTATGGTCTGGAATTTCGGGAACAAAGCAATTTCTCAAGCGATTCGCATGAATTTCGGTATGTAGGGCTAAGATACGACTATAAAACTTTTTCCTATGGCAATTCTGGAATATAGTCATTATGGTTGGGAATTTCGGGAACAAAGCAATTTCTCAAGCGATTCGCATGAAATTCGGTGTGTAGGGCTAAGATACGACTATAAAACTTTTTCCTATGGCAATTCTGGAATATAGTCATTATGGTCTGGAATTTCGGGAACAAAGCAATTTCTCAAGCGATTCGCATGAAATTTGGTGTGTAGGGCTAAGATGCGACTATAAAACTTTTTCCAATGGCAATTATGGAATATGGTCATTATGGTCTGGAATTTCGGGAACAAAGCAATTTCTCAAGTGATTCGCATGAAATTCTGTGTGTAGGGCTAAGATGCGACTATAAAACTTTTTCCAATGGCAATTATGGAATATGGTCATTATGGTTGGGAATTTCGGGAACAAAGCAATTTCTCAAGCGATTCGCATGAAATTCGGTGTGTAGGGCTAAGATACGACTATAAAACTTTTTCCTATGGCAATTCTGGAATATAGTCATTATGGTCTGGAATTTCGGGAACAAAGCAATTTCTCAAGCGATTCGCATGAAATTCGGTGTGTAGGGCTAAGATGCGACTATAAAACTTTTTCCAATGGCAATTATGGAATATGGTCATTATGGTCTGGAATTTCGGGAAGAAAGCAATTTCTCAAGCGATTCGCATGAAATTCGGTGTGTAGGGCTAAGATACGACTATAAAACTTTTTCCTATGGCAATTCTGGAATATAGTCATTATGGTCTGGAATTTCGGGAACAAAGCAATTTCTCAAGCGATTCGCATGAAATTCGGTGTGTAGGGCTAAGATACGACTATAAAACTTTTTCCAATGGCAATTCTGGAATATGGTCATTATGGTGGAATTTCGGAAACAAAGCAATTTCTCGAGCGATTCGTATGAAATTTGGTGTGTAAAGCTAAGATACGACTATAAAACTTTTTCCTATGGCAGTTCTGGAATATGGTCATTATGGTCTCGAATTTCGGGAACAAAGGAATTTCTTAAGCGATTCGTATGAAATTCGGTGTGTAAGGCTAAGATACGACTATAAAACTTTTTCCTATGGCAGTTCTGGAATATGGTCATTATGGTCTGGAATTTCGGGAACAAATCAATTTCTCAAGCGATTCGCATGAAATTCGGTGTGTAGGGCTAAGATACGACTATAAAACTTTTTCCAATGACAATTCTGGAATATGGTCATTATGGTCTGGAATTTCGGGAACAAAGCAATTTCTCAAGCGATTCGCATGAAATTCGGTGTGTAGGGCTAAGATGCGACTATAAAACTTTTTCCAATGGCAATTCTGGAATATGGTCATTATGGTGGAATTTCGGAAACAAAGCAATTTCTCGAGCGATTCGTATGAAATTTGGTGTGTAAAGCTAAGATACGACTATAAAACTTTTTCCTATGGCAGTTCTGGAATATGGTCATTATGGTCTCGAATTTCGGGAACAAAGGAATTTCTTAAGCGATTCGTATGAAATTCGGTGTGTAAGGCTAAGATACGACTATAAAACTTTTTCCTATGGCAGTTCTGGAATATGGTCATCATTATGGTCTGGAATTTCGGGAACAAAGCAATTTCTCAAGCGATTCCCATCCAATTCGGTGTGTAGGGCTAAGATACGACTATAAAACTTTTTCCAATGGCAATTATGGAATATGGTCATTATGGTTGGGAATTTCGGGAACAAAGCAATTTCTCAAGCGATTCGCATGAAATTCGGCGTGTAGGGCTAAGATGCGACTATAAAACTTTTTCCAATGGAAATTCTGGAATATGGTCATTATGGTCTGGAATTTCGGGAACAAAGCAATTTCTCAAGCGATTCGCATGAAATTTGGTGTGTAGGGCTAAGATGCGACTATAAAACTTTTTCCAATGGCAATTCTGGAATATGGTCATTATGGTCTGGAATTTCGGGAACAAAGCGATTTATCAAGCGATTCGCATGAAATTTGGGTTGTAGGGCTAAGATACGACTATAAAACTTTTTCCTATGGCAATTCTGGAATATAGTCATTATGGTCTGGAATTTCGGGAACAAAGCAATTTCTCAAGCGATTCGCATGAAATTTGGTGTGTAGGGCTAAGATGCGACTATAAAACTTTTTCCAATGGCAATTATGGAATATGGTCATTATGGTCTGGAATTTCGGGAACAAAGCAATTTCTCAAGCGATTCGCATGAATTTCGGTATGTAGGGCTAAGATACGACTATAAAACTTTTTCCTATGGCAATTCTGGAATATAGTCATTATGGTTGGGAATTTCGGGAACAAAGCAATTTCTCAAGCGATTCGCATGAAATTCGGTGTGTAGGGCTAAGATACGACTATAAAACTTTTTCCTATGGCAATTCTGGAATATAGTCATTATGGTCTGGAATTTCGGGAACAAAGCAATTTCTCAAGCGATTCGCATGAAATTTGGTGTGTAGGGCTAAGATGCGACTATAAAACTTTTTCCAATGGCAATTATGGAATATGGTCATTATGGTCTGGAATTTCGGGAACAAAGCAATTTCTCAAGCGATTCGCATGAAATTCTGTGTGTAGGGCTAAGATGCGACTATAAAACTTTTTCCAATGGCAATTATGGAATATGGTCATTATGGTTGGGAATTTCGGGAACAAAGCAATTTCTCAAGCGATTCGCATGAAATTCGGTGTGTAGGGCTAAGATACGACTATAAAACTTTTTCCTATGGCAATTCTGGAATATAGTCATTATGGTCTGGAATTTCGGGAACAAAGCAATGTCTCAAGCGATTCGCATGAAATTCGGTGTGTAGGGCTAAGATGCGACTATAAAACTTTTTCCAATGGCAATTATGGAATATGGTCATTATGGTCTGGAATTTCGGGAAGAAAGCAATTTCTCAAGCGATTCGCATGAAATTCGGTGTGTAGGGCTAAGATACGACTATAAAACTTTTTCCTATGGCAATTCTGGAATATAGTCATTATGGTCTGGAATTTCGGGAACAAAGCAATTTCTCAAGCGATTCGCATGAAATTCGGTGTGTAGGGCTAAGATACGACTATAAAACTTTTTCCAATGGCAATTCTGGAATATGGTCATTATGGTGGAATTTCGGAAACAAAGCAATTTCTCGAGCGATTCGTATGAAATTTGGTGTGTAAAGCTAAGATACGACTATAAAACTTTTTCCTATGGCAGTTCTGGAATATGGTCATTATGGTCTCGAATTTCGGGAACAAAGGAATTTCTTAAGCGATTCGTATGAAATTCGGTGTGTAAGGCTAAGATACGACTATAAAACTTTTTCCTATGGCAGTTCTGGAATATGGTCATCATTATGGTCTGGAATTTCGGGAACAAAGCAATTTCTCAAGCGATTCCCATCCAATTCGGTGTGTAGGGCAGGGCTAAGATACGACTATAAAACTTTTTCCAATGGCAATTATGGAATATGGTCATTATGGTTGGGAATTTCGGGAACAAAGCAATTTCTCAAGCGATTCGCATGAAATTCGGCGTGTAGGGCTAAGATGCGACTATAAAACTTTTTCCAATGGAAATTCTGGAATATGGTCATTATGGTCTGGAATTTCGGGAACAAAGCAATTTCTCAAGCGATTCGCATGAAATTTGGTGTGTAGGGCTAAGATGCGACTATAAAACTTTTTCCAATGGCAATTCTGGAATATGGTCATTATGGTCTGGAATTTCGGGAACAAAGCGATTTATCAAGCGATTCGCATGAAATTTGGTGTGTAGGGCTAAGATACGACTATAAAACTTTTTCCTATGGCAATTCTGGAATATGGTCATTATGGTCTGGAATTTCGGGAACAAAGCAATTTCTCAAGCGATTCGCATGAAATTTGGTGTGTAGGGCTAAGATGCGACTATAAAACTTTTTCCAATGGCAATTATGGAATATGGTCATTATGGTCTGGAATTTCGGGAACAAAGCAATTTCTCAAGCGATTCGCATGAATTTCGGTATGTAGGGCTAAGATACGACTATAAAACTTTTTCCTATGGCAATTCTGGAATATAGTCATTATGGTTGGGAATTTCGGGAACAAAGCAATTTCTCAAGCGATTCGCATGAAATTCGGTGTGTAGGGCTAAGATACGACTATAAAACTTTTTCCTATGTTAATTCTGGAATATAGTCATTATGGTCTGGAATTTCGGGAACAAAGCAATTTCTCAAGCGATTCGCATGAAATTTGGTGTGTAGGGCTAAGATGCGACTATAAAACTTTTTCCAATGGCAATTATGGAATATGGTCATTATGGTCTGGAATTTCGGGAACAAAGCAATTTCTCAAGCGATTCGCATGAAATTCGGTGTGTAGGGCTAAGATGCGACTATAAAACTTTTTCCAATGGCAATTATGGAATATGGTCATTATGGTCTGGAATTTCGGGAAGAAAGCAATTTCTCAAGCGATTCGCATGAAATTCGGTGTGTAGGGCTAAGATACGACTATAAAACTTTTTCCTATGGCAATTCTGGAATATAGTCATTATGGTCTGGAATTTCGGGAACAAAGCAATTTCTCAAGCGATTCGCATGAAATTCGGTGTGTAGGGCTAAGATGCGACTATAAAACTTTTTCCAATGGCAATTATGGAATATGGTCATTATGGTCTGGAATTTCGGGAAGAAAGCAATTTCTCAAGCGATTCGCATGAAATTCGGTGTGTAGGGCTAAGATACGACTATAAAACTTTTTCCTATGGCAATTCTGGAATATAGTCATTATGGTCTGGAATTTCGGGAACAAAGCAATTTCTCAAGCGATTCGCATGAAATTCGGTGTGTAGGGCTAAGATGCGACTATAAAACTTTTTCCAATGGCAATTCTGGAATATGGTCATTATGGTCTGGAATTTCGGGAACAAAGCAATTTCTCAAGCGATTCGCATGAAATTCGGTGTGTAGGGCTAAGATACGACTATAAAACTTTTTCCAATGGCAATTCTGGAATATGATCATTATGGTCTGGAATTTCGGGAACAAAGCAATTTCTCAAGCGATTCGCATGAAATTCGGTGTGTAGGGCTAAGATGCGACTATAAAACTTTTTCCAATGGCAATTATGGAATATGGTCATTATGGTCTGGAATTTCGGGAACAAAGCAATTTCTCAAGCGATTCGCATGAAATTCGGTGTGTAGGGCTAAGATGCGACTATAAAACTTTTTCCAATGGCAATTCTGGAATATGGTCATTATGGTCTGGAATTTCGGGAACAAAGCAATTTCTCAAGCGATTCGCATGAAATTCGGTGTGTAGGGCTAAAATACGACTATAAAACTTTTTCCAATGGCAATTCTGGAATATGGTCATTATGGTCTGGAATTTCGGGAACAAAGCAATTTCTCAGGCGATTCGCATGAAATTCGGTGTGTTAGGGCTAAGATGCGACTATAAAACTTTTTCCAATGACAATTCTGGAATATGGTCATTATGGTCTGGAATTTCGGGAACAAAGCAATTTCTCAAGCGATTCGCATGAAATTTGGTGTGAAGGGCTAAGATGCGACTATAAAACTTTTTCCAATTGAAATTCTGAAATATGGTAATTATGGTCTGGAATTTCGGGAACAAAGCAATTTCTCAAGCGATTCGCATGAAATTCGGTGTGTAGGCCTAAGATACGACTATAAAACTTTTTCCTATGACAGTTCTGGAATATGGTCATTATGGTCTGGAATTTCTGGAACAAAGCAATTTCTCAAGCGATTCGCATGAAATTTGGTGTGTAGGGCTAAGATAGGACTATAAAACTTTTTCCTATGGCAATTCTGGAATATAGTCATTATGGTCTGGAATTTCGGGAACAAAGCAATTTCTCAAGCGATTCGCATGACATTCGGTGTGTAGGGCTAAGATGCGACTATAAAACTTTTTCCAATGGCAATTATGGAATATGGTCATTATGGTCTGGAATTTCGGGAACAAAGCAATTTCTCAAGCGATTCGCATGAAATTCGGTGTGTAGGGCTAAGATACGACTATAAAACTTTTTCCAATGGCAATTCTGGGATATGGTCATTATGGTCTGGAATTTCGGGAACAAAGCAATTTCTCAAGCGATTCGCATGAAATTCGGTGTGTAGGGCTAAGATGCGACTATAAAACTTTTTCGAATGGCAATTCTGGAATATGGTCATTATGGTCTGGAATTTCGGGAACAAATCAATTTCTCAAGCGATTCGCATGAAATTCGGTGTGTAGGGCTAAGATACGACTATAAAACTTTTTCCAATGGCAATTCTGGAATATGGTCATTATGGTCTGGAATTTCGGGAACAAAGCAATTTCTCAAGCGATTCGCATGAAATTCGGTGTGTAGGGCTAAGATGCGACTATAAAACTTTTTCCAATGGCAATTCTGGAATATGGTCATTATGGTGGAATTTCGGAAACAAAGCAATTTCTCGAGCGATTCGTATGAAATTTGGTGTGTAAGGCTAAGATACGACTATAAAACTTTTTCCTATGGCAGTTCTGGAATATGGTCATTATGGTCTCGAATTTCGGGAACTAAGGAATTTCTTAAGCGATTCGTATGAAATTCGGTGTGTAAGGCTAAGATACGACTATAAAACTTTTTCCTATGGCAGTTCTGGAATATGGTCATCATTATGGTCTGGAATTTCGGGAACAAAGCAATTTCTCAAGCGATTCCCATGCAATTCGGTGTGTAGGGCTAAGATACGACTATAAAACTTTTTCCAATGGCAATTATGGAATATGGTCATTATGGTTGGGAATTTCGGGAACAAAGCAATTTCTCAAGCGATTCGCATGAAATTCGGCGTGTAGGGCTAAGATGCGACTATAAAACTTTTTCCAATGGCAATTCTGGAATATGGTCATTATGGTCTGGAATTTCGGGAACAAAGCAATTTCTCAAGCGATTCGCATGAAATTTGGTGTGTAGGGCTAAGATGCGACTATAAAACTTTTTCCAATGGCAATTCTGGAATATGGTCATTATGGTCTGGAATTTCGGGAACAAAGCAATTTATCAAGCGATTCGCATGAAATTTGGTGTGTAGGGCTAAGATACGACTATAAAACTTTTTCCTATGGCAATTCTGGAATATAGTCATTATGGTCTGGAATTTCGGGAACAAAGCAATTTCTCAAGCGATTCGCATGAAATTTGGTGTGTAGGGCTAAGATGCGACTATAAAACTTTTTCCAATGGCAATTATGGAATATGGTCATTATGGTCTGGAATTTCGGGAACAAAGCAATTTCTCAAGCGATTCGCATGAAATTCGGTCTGTAGGGCTAAGATACGACTATAAAACTTTTTCCTATGGCAATTCTGGAATATAGTCATTATGGTCTGGAATTTCGGGAACAAAGCAATTTCTCAAGCGATTCGCATGAAATTCGGTGTGTAGGGCTAAGATGCGACTATAAAACTTTTTCCAATGGCAATTATGGAATATGGTCATTATGGTTGGGAATTTCGGGAACAAAGCAATTTCTCAAGCGATTCGCATGAAATTCGGTGTGTAGGGCTAAGATACGACTATAAAACTTTTTCCTATGGCAATTCTGGAATATAGTCATTATGGTCTGGAATTTCGGGAACAAAGCAATTTCTCAAGCGATTCGCATGAAATTCGGTGTGTAGGGCTAAGATGCGACTATAAAACTTTTTCCAATGGCAATTATGGAATATGGTCATTATGGTCTGGAATTTCGGGAAGAAAGCAATTAATTTCTCAAGCGATTCGCATGAAATTCGGTGTGTAGGGCTAAGATACGACTATAAAACTTTTTCCTATGGCAATTCTGGAATATAGTCATTATGGTCTGGAATTTCGGGAACAAAGCAATTTCTCAAGCGATTCGCATGAAATTCGGTGTGTAGGGCTAAGATACGACTATAAAACTTTTTCCAATGGCAATTATGGAATATGGTCATTATGGTCTGGAATTTCGGGAACAAAGCAATTTCTCAAGCGATTCGCATGAAATTCGGTGTGTAGGGCTTAGATACGACTATAAAACTTTTTCCAATGGCAATTCTGGAATATGGTCATTATGGTCTGGAATTTCGGGAACAAAGCAATTTCTACAGCGATTCGCATGAAATTTGGTGTGTAGGGCTAAGATGCGACTATAAAACTTTTTCCAATGGCAATTATGGAATATGGTCATTATGGTCTGGAATTTCGGGAACAAAGCAATTTCTCAAGCGATTCGCATGAAATTCGGTGTGTAGGGCTAAGATACGACTATAAAACTTTTTCCAATGGCAATTCTGGAATATGGTCATTATGGTCTGGAATTTCGGGAACAAAGCAATTTCTCAAGCGATTCGCATGAAATTCGGTGTGTAGGGCTAAGATGCGACTATAAAACTTTTTCCAATGACAATTCTGGAATATGGTCATTATGGTCTGGAATTTCGGGAACAAAGCAATTTCTCAAGCGATTCGCATGAAATTTGGTGTGAAGGGCTAAGATGCGACTATAAAACTTTTTCCAATGGCAATTCTGAAATATGGTAATTATGGTCTGGAATTTCGGGAACAAAGCAATTTCTCAAGCGATTCGCATGAAATTCGGTGTGTAGGGCTAAGATGCGACTATAAAACTTTTTCCAATGGCAATTCTGGAATATGGTCATTATGGCGGAATTTCGGGAACAAAGCAACTTCTCGAGCGATTCGTATGAAATTTGGTGTGTTAGGCTAAGATACGACTATAAAACTTTTTCCAATGGCAGTTCTGGAATATGGTCATTATGGTCTGGAATTTAGGGAACAAAGCAATTTCTCAAGCGATTCGCATGAAATTTGGTGTGTAGGGCTAAGATACGACTATAAAACTTTTTCCAATGGCAGTTCTGGAATATGGTCATTATGGTCTGGAATTTCTGGAACAAAGCAATTTCTCAAGCGATTCGCATGAAATTCGGTGTGTAGGGCTAAGATACGACTATAAAACTTTTTCCAATGGCAATTCTGGAATATGGTCATTATGGTCTGGAATTTCGGGAACAAAGCAATTTCTCAAGCGATTCGCATGAAATTCGGTGTGTAGGGCTAAGATGCGACTATAAAACTTTTTCCAATGGAAATTATGGAATATGGTCATTATGGTCTGGAATTTCGGGAACAAAGCAATTTCTCAAGCGATTCGCATGAAATTCGGTGTGTAGGGCTAAGATGCGACTATAAAACTTTTTCCAATGGCAATTCTGGAATATGGTCATTATGGTGGAATTTCGGGAACAAAGCAATTTCTCGAGCGATTCGTATGAAATTTGGTGTGTAAGGCTAAGATACGACTATAAAACTTTTTCCAATGGCAGTTCTGGAATATGGTCATTATGGTCTGGAATTTCGGGAACAAAGCAATTTCTCAAGCGATTCGCATGAAATTTGGTGTGAAGGGCTAAGATGCGACTATAAAACTTTTTCCAATGGCAATTCTGAAATATGGTAATTATGGTCTGGAATTTCGGGAACAAAGCAATTTCTCAAGCGATTCGCATGAAATTCGCTGTGTAGGGCTAAGATGCGACTATAAAACTTTTTCCAATGGCAATTCTGGAATATGGTCATTATGGTCTGGAATTTCAGGAACAAAGCAATTTCTCAAGCGATTCGCATGAAATTCGGTGTGTAGTGCTAAGATGCGACTATAAAACTTTTTCCAATGGCAATTCTGGAATATGGTAATTATGGTCTGGAATTTCGGGAACAAAGCAATTTCTCAAGCGATTCGCATGAAATTCGCTGTGTAGGGCTAAGATGCGACTATAAAACTTTTTCCAATGGCAATTCTGGAATATGGTCATTATGGTCTGGAATTTCAGTAACAAAGCAATTTCTCAAGCGATTCGCATGAAATTCGGTGTGTAGGGCTAAGATACGACTATAAAACTTTTTCCTATGACAGTTCTGGAATATGGTCATTATGGTCTGGAATTTCGGGAACAAAGCAATTTCTCAAGCGATTCGCATGAAATTTGGTGTGTAGGGCTAAGATGCGACTATAAAACTTTTTCCAATGGCAATTCTGGAATGTCATTATGGTCTGGAATTTCGGGAACAAAGCAATTTATCAAGCGATTCGCATGAAATTTGGTGTGTAGGGCTAAGATACGACTATAAAACTTTTTCCTATGGCAATACTGGAATATAGTCATTATGGTCTGGAATTTCGGGAACAAAGCAATTTCTCAAGCGATTCGCATGACATTCGGTGTGTAGGGCTAAGATGCGACTATAAAACTTTTTCCAATGGCAATTATGGAATATGGTCATTATGGTCTGGAATTTCGGGAACAAAGCAATTTCTCAAGCGATTCGCATGAAATTCGGTGTGTAGGGCTAAGATACGACTATAAAACTTTTTCCAATGGCAATTATGGAATATGGTCATTATGGTCTGGAATTTCGGGAACAAAGCAATTTCTCAAGCGATTCGCATGAAATTCGGTGTGTAGGGCTAAGATGCGACTATAAAACTTTTTCCAATGGCAATTCTGGAATATGGTCATTATGGTCTGGAATTTCGGGAACAAATCAATTTCTCAAGCGATTCGCATGAAATTCGGTGTGTAGGGCTAAGATACGACTATAAAACTTTTTCCAATGGCAATTCTGGAATATGGTCATTATGGTCTGGAATTTCGGGAAGAAAGCAATTTCTCAAGCGATTCGCATGAAATTCGGTGTGTAGGGCTAAGATACGACTATAAAACTTTTTCCAATGGCAATTCTGGAATATGGTCATTATGGTCTGGAATTTCGGGAACAAAGCAATTTCTCAAGCGATTCGCATGAAATTCGGTGTGTAGGGCTAAGATGCGACTATAAAACTTTTTCCAATGGCAATTCTGGAATATGGTCATTATGGTCTGGAATTTCGGGAACAAAGCAATTTCTCAAGCGATTCGCATGAAATTCGGTGTGTAGGGCTAAGATGCGACTATAAAACTTTTTCCAATGGCAATTATGGAATATGGTCATTATGGTCTGGAATTTCGGGAACAAAGCAATTTCTCAAGCGATTCGCATGAAATTCGGTGTGTTTGGCTAAGATACGACTATAAAACTTTTTCCAATGGCAATTCTGGAATATGGTCATTATGGTCTGGAATTTCGGGAACAAAGCAATTTCTCAAGCGATTCGCATGAAATTCGGTGTGTAGGGCTAAGATGCGACTATAAAACTTTTTCCAATGGCAATTCTGGAATATGGTCATTATGGTCTGGAATTTCGGGAACAAAGCAATTTCTCAAGCGATTCGCATGAAATTTGGTGTGAAGGGCTAAGATGCGACTATAAAACTTTTTCCAATGGCAATTCTGGAATATGGTCATTATGGTCTGGAATTTCAGTAACAAAGCAATTTCTCAAGCGATTCGCATGAAATTCGGTGTGTAGGGCTAAGATACGACTATAAAACTTTTTCCTATGACAGTTCTGGAATATGGTCATTATGGTCTGGAATTTCGGGAACAAAGCAATTTCTCAAGCGATTCGCATGAAATTTGGTGTGTAGGGCTAAGATGCGACTATAAAACTTTTTCCAATGGCAATTCTGGAATGTCATTATGGTCTGGAATTTCGGGAACAAAGCAATTTATCAAGCGATTCGCATGAAATTTGGTGTGTAGGGCTAAGATACGACTATAAAACTTTTTCCTATGGCAATACTGGAATATAGTCATTATGGTCTGGAATTTCGGGAACAAAGCAATTTCTCAAGCGATTCGCATGACATTCGGTGTGTAGGGCTAAGATGCGACTATAAAACTTTTTCCAATGGCAATTATGGAATATGGTCATTATGGTCTGGAATTTCGGGAACAAAGCAATTTCTCAAGCGATTCGCATGAAATTCGGTGTGTAGGGCGACTATAAAACTTTTTCCAATGGCAATTCTGGAATATGGTCATTATGGTCTGGAATTTCGGGAACAAAGCAATTTCTCAAGCGATTCGCATGAAATTTGGTGTGAAGGGCTAAGATGCGACTATAAAACTTTTTCCAATGGCAATTCTGGAATATGGTCATTATGGTCTGGAATTTCAGTAACAAAGCAATTTCTCAAGCGATTCGCATGAAATTCGGTGTGTAGGGCTAAGATACGACTATAAAACTTTTTCCTATGACAGTTCTGGAATATGGTCATTATGGTCTGGAATTTCGGGAACAAAGCAATTTCTCAAGCGATTCGCATGAAATTTGGTGTGTAGGGCTAAGATGCGACTATAAAACTTTTTCCAATGGCAATTCTGGAATGTCATTATGGTCTGGAATTTCGGGAACAAAGCAATTTATCAAGCGATTCGCATGAAATTTGGTGTGTAGGGCTAAGATACGACTATAAAACTTTTTCCTATGGCAATACTGGAATATAGTCATTATGGTCTGGAATTTCGGGAACAAAGCAATTTCTCAAGCGATTCGCATGACATTCGGTGTGTAGGGCTAAGATGCGACTATAAAACTTTTTCCAATGGCAATTATGGAATATGGTCATTATGGTCTGGAATTTCGGGAACAAAGCAATTTCTCAAGCGATTCGCATGAAATTCGGTGTGTAGGGCTAAGATACGACTATAAAACTTTTTCCAATGGCAATTATGGAATATGGTCATTATGGTCTGGAATTTCGGGAACAAAGCAATTTCTCAAGCGATTCGCATGAAATTCGGTGTGTAGGGCTAAGATGCGACTATAAAACTTTTTCCAATGGCAATTCTGGAATATGGTCATTATGGTCTGGAATTTCGGGAACAAATCAATTTCTCAAGCGATTCGCATGAAATTCGGTGTGTAGGGCTAAGATACGACTATAAAACTTTTTCCAATGGCAATTCTGGAATATGGTCATTATGGTCTGGAATTTCGGGAAGAAAGCAATTTCTCAAGCGATTCGCATGAAATTCGGTGTGTAGGGCTAAGATACGACTATAAAACTTTTTCCAATGGCAATTCTGGAATATGGTCATTATGGTCTGGAATTTCGGGAACAAAGCAATTTCTCAAGCGATTCGCATGAAATTCGGTGTGTAGGGCTAAGATGCGACTATAAAACTTTTTCCAATGGCAATTCTGGAATATGGTCATTATGGTCTGGAATTTCGGGAACAAAGCAATTTCTCAAGCGATTCGCATGAAATTCGGTGTGTAGGGCTAAGATGCGACTATAAAACTTTTTCCAATGGCAATTATGGAATATGGTCATTATGGTCTGGAATTTCGGGAACAAAGCAATTTCTCAAGCGATTCGCATGAAATTCGGTGTGTTTGGCTAAGATACGACTATAAAACTTTTTCCAATGGCAATTCTGGAATATGGTCATTATGGTCTGGAATTTCGGGAACAAAGCAATTTCTCAAGCGATTCGCATGAAATTCGGTGTGTAGGGCGACTATAAAACTTTTTCCAATGGCAATTCTGGAATATGGTCATTATGGTCTGGAATTTCGGGAACAAAGCAATTTCTCAAGCGATTCGCATGAAATTTGGTGTGAAGGGCTAAGATGCGACTATAAAACTTTTTCCAATGGCAATTCTGGAATATGGTCATTATGGTCTGGAATTTCAGGAACAAAGCAATTTCTCAAGCGATTCGCATGAAATTCGGTGCGTAGGGCTAAGATACGACTATAAAACTTTTTCCTATGACAGAAAGCGCATCGCATGCAATTCGGTGTGTAGGGCTAAGATACGACTATAAAACTTTTTCCAATGGCAATTATGGAATATGGTCATTATGGTTGGGAATTTCGGGAACAAAGCAATTTCTCAAGCGATTCGCATGAAATTCGGCGTGTAGGGCTAAGATGCGACTATAAAACTTTTTCCAATGGCAATTCTGGAATATGGTCATTATGGTCTGGAATTTCGGGAACAAAGCAATTTCTCAGGCGATTCGCATGAAATTTGGTGTGTAGGGCTAAGATGCGACTATAAAACTTTTTCCAATGGCAATTCTGGAATATGGTCATTATGTTCTGGAATTTCGGGAACAAAGCAATTTCTCAAGCGATTCGCATGAAATTCGGTGTGTAGGGCTAAGATGCGACTATAAAACTTTTTCCAATGGCAATTATGGAATATGGTCATTATGGTCTGGAATTTCGGGAAGAAAGCAATTTCTCAAGCGATTCGCATGAAATTCGGTGTGTAGGGCTAAGATACTACTATAAAACTTTTTCCTATGGCAATTCTGGAATATAGTCATTATGGTCTGGAATTTCGGGAACAAAGCAATTTCTCAAGCGATTCGCATGAAATTCGGTGTGTAGGGCTAAGATGCGACTATAAAACTTTTCCAATGGCAATTATGGAATATGGTCATTATGGTCTGGAATTTCGGGAACAAAGCAATTTCTCAAGCGATTCGCATGAAATTCGGTGTGTAGGGCTAAGATACGACTATAAAACTTTTTCCAATGGCAATTCTGGAATATGGTCATTATGGTCTGGAATTTCGGGAACAAAGCAATTTCTCAAGCGATTCGCATGAAATTCGGTGTGTAGGGCTAAGATACGACTATAAAACTTTTTCCTATGGCAATTCTGGAATATAGTCATTATAGTCTGGAATTTCGGGAACAAAGCAATTTCTCAAGCGATTCGCATGAGATTCGGTGTGTAGGGCTAAGATGCGACTATAAAACTTTTTCCTATGGCAATTATGGAATATGGTCATTATGGTCTGGAATTTCGGGAACAAAGCAATTTCTCAAGCGATTCGCATAAAATTCGGTGTGTAGGGCTAAGATACGACTATAAAACTTTTTCCAATGGCAATTCTGGAATATGGTCATTATGGTCTGGAATTTCGGGAACAAAGCAATTTCTCAAGCGATTCGCATGAAATTCGGTGTGTAGGGCTAAGATGCGACTATAAAACTTTTTCCAATGACAATTATGGAATATGGTCATTATGGTCTGGAATTTCGGGAACAAAGCAATTTCTCAAGCGATTCGCATGAAATTCGGTGTGTAGGATACGACTATAAAACTTTTTCCAATGGCAATTCTGGAATATGGTCATTATGGTCTGGAATTTCGGGAACAAAGCAATTTCTCAAGCGATTCGCATGAAATTCGGTGTGTAGGGCTAAGATACGACTATAAAACTTTTTCCTATGGCAATTCTGGAATATAGTCATTATGGTCTGGAATTTCGGGAACAAAGCAATTTCTCAAGCGATTCGCATGAAATTCGGTGTGTAGGGCTAAGATGCGACTATAAAACTTTTTCCAATGACAATTATGGAATATGGTCATTATGGTCTGGAAGTTCGGGAACAAAGCAATTTCTCAAGCGATTCGCATGAAATTCGGTGTGTAGGGCTAAGATACGACTATAAAACTTTTTCCAATGGCAATTCTGGAATATGGTCATTATGGTCTGGAATTTCGGGAACAAAGCAATTTCTCAAGCGATTCGCATGAAATTTGGTGTGTAGGGCTAAGATACGACTATAAAACTTTTTCCTATGGCAATTCTGGAATATAGTCATTATGGTCTGGAATTTCGGGAACAAAGCAATTTCTCAAGCGATTCGCATGAAATTCGGTGTGTAGGGCTAAGATGCGACTATAAAACTTTTTCCAATGGCAATTATGGAATATGGTCATTATGGTCTGGAATTTCGGGAACAAAGCAATTTCTCAAGCGATTCGCATGAAATTCGGTGTGTAGGGCTAAGATGCGACTATAAAACTTTTTCCAATGGCAATTATGGAATATGGTCATTATGGTCTGGAATTTTGGGAACAAAGCAATTTCTCAAGCGATTCGCATGAAATTTGGTGTGAAGGGCTAAGATGTGACTATAAAACTTTTTCCAATGGCAATTCTGAAATATGGTAATTATGGTCTGGAATTTCGGGAACAAAGCAATTTCTCAAGCGATTCGCATGAAATTCGGTGTGTAGGGCTAAGATGCGACTATAAAACTTTTTCCAATGGCAATTCTGGAATATGGTCATTATGGTCTGGAATTTCAGGAACAAAGCAATTTCTCAAGCGATTCGCATGAAATTCGGTGTGTAGGGCTAAGATACGACTATAAAACTTTTTCCTATGACAGTTCTGGAATATGGTCATTATGGTCTGGAATTTCGGGAACAAAGCAATTTCTCAAGCGATTCGCATGAAATTCGGTGTGTAGGCCTAAGATACGACTATAAAACTTTTTCCTATGGCAATTCTGGAATTATGGTCTGGAATTTCGGGAACAAAGGAATTTCTCAAGCGATTCGTATGAAATTCGGTATGTAGGACTAAGATGCGACTACCACCCTTGTTCCTATGGAAATTCTGTAATGTGGCCTTAGAATCGTTTATCTGCGACAAAATCAAAGTCGTTGAACAGTTCGAAGTCAAAGCGGCCCAGGAGAAAAAGAAAGTACCACCTTTTCAAAAGAAGACTCGAACCCCTCCAGTGTGCGGTGATCAGCACCGAGTCATCAATTGTCCTTACAAGGCGAAGACGTGCGAAAAATGAAGAGCTTGGTCACTGTCACAGTTATAAATATTTTATAAAGCAACAGGTCGAGAGAGCCTACAAAAATGCTCAAGAGTAGGACTCAATCAAGTCAGCGAAGTCAACAATGCCGCGCAACGAATATTTGTTGAACCAAAGATCAACGTCGCGAACGTAAAGCTAAAACTCGACACAGCTTCAGCCATAACGAAAAGAAACTGGAGCCGCTTTGGAAAGCCAACCCTCCAGAGTATCTAAAAACCAGCATGCAGCGCATCCGGTTTTCCATGTGTCATCAAGTTGAATGGGATTGAAGAGTACGCTGAGTGATATGTGTCCGTGAACAGCATCAATAAATTTCAGGACCTAAGCAATTTCTCAAGTGATTCGCATGAAATTCGGTTTGTTGGACTAAGACTGTAAAACTTGTTCCCATGGAAATTCAGGGATATGGTTATTAGGAACTGGAATTTCTGAAACTAATCAATTTCTTAGGCGACTTACGCCTTTTAATTTAATCAATATTGATTAGTATAATTTTTAAGTCCTTTAATACATTTTTTTATTTAATCGTATTGCTTAATTATAGACTTAATTTAATCGTATTTAAAAATTGTATTATTAATATTTGCCAATAGAAAAGAATGAAGCAAACATGTGCAGTAGTAGTGATAGTATAGTCTCTCTTCGTAGTGTTCTATCGGTCCTCTGCTCTGTTTGTTCTATTAACATTGCATAAAATGATACAGTGCTTTGTGATAGAGAAAAAAAAATAGCTTTTGCTATTTCCTTTTCTTTTGGCTTATCTTATCCTTACTCATGTATAGAGTAACTAGAGTGGTGTTCGATAGCTGGTTTGATGTTCGATCGTAAGTTGGATGTCTGCCATTGAACAACGAATCTACCATCGACCATTGAATCAACCATCAAACATCATACAAGGCATTAAGCATCGGATCAAAATAACTATTCGATCAATTACAGAAATAAGAGAACAATGCAAACGAAATTTAATGATGAATAATTGGCCTGCATGTTTCAAAACGACATTCGATGCATGGGTTAGTGCTGCTCACTTCTTTTCTCTTCAAATTTAATTTAAAACTACTCAATTTTTTTATGAGTTGAAGCCAAAAGCTGCATTACTCTGTTAGGGCAGTGATATCCAATATGCCACTTCACAGTTAGTGGTTATGAATATAAAAATCGCTTATAAATAATTTATATATAATGTGATGTGATGATGATGTATGTGAAGAGTGTAGTCGTAGCACTGTCATATTTTTTTTATAATACTAACGAAAACAGTTTTAGACCTATCTTTGGACGTACCGATCAATTCAAACATTCCTTCTGTAGCCGCTCAAAAATTTTGAGGAATGAATTGCCCGACTCTGTATTTCCGCATGTGTATGACATTTAGTCATTTAAAATATATGTGATTATGGCTTGGCAAAGTTTATATAGAAATTACCGTGCAATATAATTTGTATTTTACCCCAATTTTTTTTGGCCAATAAAGGTGCACCCTCTGAAATATACTCGTATCCCGTCTAAACGTCATTATAGACCACGTGGCCTGTAAACCAAAACCCTCTCTAGAGAAGTAGTAGTGTAGTATAGTCTCTGTTAGTTGTTTCTCTGCTCAACTCACATTACATTACTAATTGAATTGAATTTAAAGGTTTAAACTTGGAAATTATGTTATAACAACATAAACTGGAAAACTAGATATACACTTTAAGTTGAATTAAATGTACATATATACCTAAAAATTAAATAAAAAAATAAAAAATAAACAGTACATTGTCAGTAAATGTTCGTTAACGGTGTCACGCTCAAAACCCTCGCGGCCGTGTAGACGACACAGCCTACCATTTTTTTATTTATTAATAAAGTTAAAGACTGGCTATTCATAATTAACTATGAGTGCATTGAATCTTTTCTAAGAACCATATAATAATTTCTGTATTTATTTTAGATTGATATTTTTATTTATATTGTATTTTTTTAAATAAATTGATTAGTTTATCTTAATTTTCTAAATGGATAAATAACTTCCTAATATACCTATAAATTTTTTTTTCTTGTTGCACCTTGTATTGTAAGAACTTATTTAGTACACACTGATTGTCACCCCACATCAGATCTTTTTTGAAAAATCAATCTGTTGAAGTGTCGTTCAACACTAACTGTTCAAGTTAAAGAACGAACACTATTTATTTAATTCCATTTGTATAAGAAAACATTTTTTGTAACTAGTTTTTTTAAGTTGGAAATGAATAAAACATCTTATAATAATAAAATAATAAAAATTACTTTGTATTCGCATGTAGATTAAAGTTTTCCTTATCTTTAAGGGGGAGATGTACGGTTGATGAGAGATCGAACAACAGTGAAGATCTGTCATCAACCATATCAACAGTCTGTTTCTCACGCTCATAGCGTTCGCATGTGTATAAAATAAATAGTTGAAAAAATACCCAACGTGTTTTAATTAACACTAAGAACAGTTCACCGCGTAATTTAGTGAAATGAATTTCAAAATAAGAATTCATTTCACAAAGTAAAAATACCGAGATCGGAAAATACACAAAAATATATGTTATATAATTAAAAAAAAAATAAAAACAATTAAAAATAACAACAATAAGAAGATTTTTTTAAAGACAACAGCTCAACAGATTCGCTTGTGGTACCAGGCCTTACAAACAAAAGAGTCACTAACAATCAGCTAGCCGATAGGCTTACCAAAAATTCAACTTAATTAAGTACTTGTAAATTAATGTCCAATTTGGTCTTAGGCAGCAAACAAAGCCAATGATGTTGCGTTTCTGATGACTTGAACGTTTCCCAAATAAAACAATGTTTTCTTGAAACACACAAACAACAAATAATTATTAAATTTTTAAATATAGAGAATTATTTTAATTTAATTTATTTTAATTTTTTTTCACGAAATTTTTCTGTTTTTTTTTTGGGGAATTTCACCACAAAATCGAATTTCTGACTACAAGAAAAATAATTTTTAAATACTCTATATTAACTTCGCGTGCGCGGTTATCTGTAGCTGGCTGGTGGAATATTGCGATCATTTTTTAACGCACTACCTAAAGCCCGATTTTCCTGAAATTGTATACATGTGTATTTCTGGTGACAATATTTTTTATTAAAATTTGGAAGTGATCCGGCCTCAGGTTCGGGAGGCTCCCATACAATTTTTTTTTAAATTTACCCGATTTTCTATAAATTCTCTGATGGACAACACTTTTGCAAAAATTTGGTAGAGGTCGTACCCGGGGCGGGTTAGCTCCCATAAAGTTTTTTTTAAAAAAGTTACTCAATTTTCTTCAAATACACATATGTGTCTCTGATTAGAGAATTTACAATTCAAATTTAATGTTTATGGGTTGTTTTTTTAAATTCTCTATATAACTTCGCGTGCCCGGTTGTCAGTCGCAGGCTGGCCGCTATAATCTTGCGATCAACTTTTAACCAACATCCTAAATCCAGATTTTCTATAAATTTACACATGTGCACATGTGCATTTCCGGTGACAATACTTTTTATTAAAATTTGGAAGTGATTGGGCTCCCATACAAATGTTTTCCAAAATTTACCTGATGTTCTTCAATTTTCTTCAAATTTTATGAGCGATGTGCTGTGCTGTATTAAATTTTCAGGGCTCAACAATTTAATAATCAATCCATGCTTAAAAGAATAAAAATATGTTATAATAACATACATATATGATTTTTGTTAGTAATTTGTAGAATGACATCACCGAAATTAAAGATGATAAATTGTAAAAACAACACTTTTTGTAAAAAAATTTGTAGTAATTGGGCCCCGCGGTCGTGGGGATGGTAGGTATGCTGCATATGCCCATAGTTGAGAATTGAGAGCCATCGGTCACAGGAAAAAAAGTTTGGCTGATGAGCAGATAATTGAGTGACTATCACTTCCTCCATCAGCGGCGCTCAAGAGAAAGAGCCAGTTGCATGCCACCTTAGTGATTGGCATAATGGAATGATTTCAATAATCGATTATTGAGTATTCGAATGATTGGTATAATCGATTATCATTCGAATTATTCTCAGAGCAAAAAAAAGGACTTTTTATGTATACATTTATAACATCTAAAAAACATTAAACCAAATTGAGTATTTTTTCCAGTATTCTCGGGGGTAGTATCCCCTATGAATGAATAAATTACGCTATCGCAAGCCGAGCGCTAACAAATTGTTTTAAAACAAGTCCCATGAAATTTTGACTGGTAGAAGCCGAGACATTCGACACGACAAACGTACATACGTTCGGTGAAACATTTTTTTTCATGTCCTCTGAGTATAAGCTTCGCCCTTCGGGCTCGCCATTACGTTATTTTTATTTATTTTTTTAAAATTTGCACGCGTCACGTCGTCGCAAGCCAAGTTTTAAAACAAATTTAAAAAAAAATGACACGCGCCACACGCGACATGCGTCACGTCATCGCAACACGCGTCACGTCATCGCAAGCTGAGCGTTTACCAATTGTTTTAAAACTAGACCCATCAAATTCTGACTGGTAGAAGTCGCGATAAACAATCGGACAAACGTACAAACTGTACTATAGCCTACAACCTTCCACAATCATTCCGTAATAATCACTGAAAATTCCATAAAAATTGGTTAATAAATGTAGCTAATATTAACAATCTACATCCCCCGTCCAGTGATGGTGAAATTCGATGTACTATAGCCTATACTATAACCTTCCCCCACCATTCAGTAATAACCACTGAAAATTTCATAAAAATTGGTTAAAAAATGGTTATTATAGCCCACCTTCTACAATCTACATCCCCCGTCCAGTGATGGTGAAATTCGATGTACTATAGCCTATACTATAACCTTCCCCCACCATTCAGTAATAACCACTGAAAATTTCATAAAAATTGGTTAACAAATGGTTAATATAGCCTACAACATTCCCCCACCATTCAGTAATAGCCCCTGAAAATTTCATAAAAATCGTAATCATAAATGTGGCTGATATTAACATTTTACATTAACATTGCATCCAAGTACTCGGTCTCGGAGGCAAAATCATTCGAGTGATCACTCGATAACTCCGTCTCGCTAGGTTGTAAAATCATTCGAATGATCACTCGAGAACTCTGTCTCGCTAGGTTGCAAAATCATTCGAATGAAAATCGATTATGAGCATCGAGTACTCCGTTACAAATCATTCGAATGATCACTCGAGTTCTCGGTCTCGGTGTTATTATTTCTGTTTTCTTTTCTCTCGCTGTAGTTTGTTGGTCGCACTACGCAGTCGTAAGCGCAAGCACCAAGCACATCGCAGAAGCAGATCGCACATGGGTGATGTGTTATGTGTGTTGCTCCGCCATGGGCCATGAAACATGCTATGATGTGCGAGTGAAGCGTGAAGGTGAACAGCGAAGAGCGAATACCAGATAAATATAGAAAGCATTTGCTTGTGTTTTTCCTTGTTGCTTTTGCTTTGCTTATTGTTCGTTATTCTTTTCGCTCAGACGTGATATGTCGCTCGTCGCCGCGCATATCCATATCTCGTTCGCGCTAGTTCGGTAGAACAGAAATAAGAAATCATTCGAATGATTTTGGACAATATCTCGAGACATTTCAATAATCGATTATAATCGATTATAAGGGTGCGAGCAAATTAAAAAAATGACTTCTTTAGTCTGTCAAGGCTTCATGTCCGGAACATAACCATAACAACTAACCTACTGGAAGGATGGCGTAGACCAGGACGCCCAGAGTTTGGGGATGCCAAACTGGCTGACTGGTCCTTTTCGGAAGTTGAGGTAAGGCCAAATCGACTTCAACAGACTTTCCGAATTCGAAAGTTGGCTACTCAACTCCCACTGAAGAAAACCAGTTCGGCAAGTTGAAACAAATCTCTAAGCTAAAAGTCAACTTAGAGTGAAGGAAATGGCCCTTCCCTTTGCTCCATGATGTATTTAAGATCCGCGATCAGAATACCGCTGGAATAGAGTATGCGGAATATGATGCTTTCAAAACATGCTGATTTTCTTTTATGTTCTGATAAATTTATTTAAATCATCTTGAACTTTAAGATTACAACGCCGATTTAGCACATTTACGATAATAATTTTTGCATCGTTTTTTACACTTTTTAGCATACAGAGCGATAAAAAATCTTTATATTTTTCTAAAAAATAAAGCAACCAATTTTTTTAATGCCATTTAAAAAGTAAACAAGGGACTGACTAAAGAAATCAAAATGGTTTTTGAAGCTGTTAAAATCTCACAAAGTCATGGTGGAACTTTTTATTACGTCCCTCAACTTCCTGACGATCATAGGTATTAAATAAATGATAAACTTTTGACATACATAATCATGATTTGATTTTTTTCAGTGCCGATTTAGGATGGGAAAATCCATTTAGGCCGGGGGGTGATTTATCAAGAGAGGCTGATGAAATCGTTAATATGATTAAAGGTTAGTTTACACATTTTAAACTTTTAAATCCAATTAAGTTTATTTACATCTATTTAATAAGTACTTTTGATCAATTACAGTTTTAATACACATACGCGTATGACAAACGCCAATAATAAAATCATTAAATTTTTAAATTACCTTTTGAATCTCTATCCGACATATGAGGACAACTTACATCAGAACCAAATGACTTAATTTTAGCTGTTTTCTTATACCACGGAAAATTTTACGATAAAAAAGTCACTCGTTAGTTACATAAAACTGATTTCCGGTGTCCTAGTTGGGTTGATCGGCTACATATGAAAAGCGAACACAGTTTAATTCTGAACGATTTTATATACTACTACTGAAATACCCAGCGTTACCTGCCTGCTCCCACCACAATGTCCGCACCACACAACCCACACCCAACTGCCCACCAAGACCCTCCAAGAGCCACTCCCCCCACATATATCACCTCTATCTATCAAATGCAAAGAAAATATTTTGAAAATTAAACAAATAATTATTTAATTTTAATTGAATATATTTTCAAGATCTTCGTTATTGTGAAGTTTTTTTTTGCTAGATCGATTTCGGAGCTTAAAGTTCCATCTTCAGTAGTTGATAAATTATTAATTGAGTGGGGTGGGTGCAGCCAGGTATATCAGCTAGTAGTTTATAAAAAAGCTTTCATTAAGAAGTATGGAGCCAGTAAATATGGATCGGAAAAGTTCAGATTGGCAAATATGTCGGCTGACGAATTAGATGAAAAATTATGGGTAATATAGTTGACAAATATTTTTTGAAATTTGCACATGCTTAAAGGGGTTTGCACGCTTAAATGCTCTGCTACATGCTTGTTACAGCGTGTGCGTTAAGGAAAAGAAGGAGAAAAAAGGAGATGTCTATGAACATGTGCTTTGAATGCTCGCGGATCGTAGCGATGTGGAAAACAGAGCTTGGCAAAGCTATTACTCTTGAGCATCGCAATCGCCAACAGAAAACTCATTAGCCGGCCTATACTTTTGCTTGAAGTAACTCTCGTTCCGCATCTGAGACTGTGATATTGCTTCGCCAGCCTCCCGCCTACATATGTCAAAATTACGAGTCTGAGAAACTTGTTGATCCTTAAGATATTCGGTAAATTCATCCACAATGGGTCCCTTCTGGTCGGTACCGAAGAGTAAGTTTGCTGGGGTTTTTTCCGTCGAACTATGAATAGAGTTCTTTAAGGCAAACTCAACCATTCCTAGGTTAGCTACCCAATCCGAGTGTTGTAAAGGCTCGCTCAGGTTGCTGAGCATGGGAGTAAGGACCCGATTCACCCTTTCGACCTGTCTGTTAGCCTGTGGAGAACCCACAGCAACTTTCACATGATCGACGTTATTATCTATCAAGAATGCACTAAAGTCTAATGACGTGAAGCAAGTACCTCTATCTGAGATTATCCTATTGGGTTGACAGGGTACAGCTTGACATATTTGGTAAATGGATCTATCACCACCAATGAATGTTTTCTTTTGTTGCCGATCATAATTTATTTCGCTGCTGTATCCCTTTGCCTTACGAAAACTATTTTCCCATCATATGACTCTCTGTAGGCGGCTATATACAAGACCACCGCGACGCGGTCAATTTAACTAAAAGAACCATGAAAATTTTCGAACTCGGGGTTTTTGCATATTTACTCATTACCGTATGTCTTGAGTCAGAAAAAGCGAAAAAAAATCTCTGTCATGTCTAACTGTGTCCAGTCTACAGCCCAGGCGTTTGAACTTATGATGATGAAAAATCATATTTAAGCTTTTTACATAAATTGTGAGGTTAGATGATTTTGACGGAAATCTGACAACCGGAAGTGACAGTTTACTTCGACTGTTTTTCTAGTTTTTGCAAATAACTCATAAAGTATAACTTAGGAGAAATCTGTTAGGTGCAAAAGAAATTTAAAGAAAATCAACGTTAGCCTGTGGAGAACCCACAGCAACTTTCACATGATCTACGTTATTATCTATCAAGAATGCACTAAAGTCCAATGACGTGAAGCAAGTACCTCTATCTGAGATTATCCTATTGGGTCGGCTATAATATTGGAAATATTTTTTAGTAAATCAACAACTTCCTTGGTACTAGTGGAAGTACTATCTGAGATTATCCTATTGGGTCGGCTATAATATTGGAAATAATTTTAAGTAAATCAACATCTTGGTACTAGTGGAGTTGACAGGGCTTGACAGGGCTAGATGGCCAATGTGAATCGTATCAAAGGGGAAGGGTTTCTTTGGTATACTGAAAAGATTTCTTTCACTTACTCGGGCAGCGGCTGAGTACATGATGCACTTAAGGCAATTCTTAACAAACTTTTCAATTTTAGACTTCATATTTGGGAACCAATATTACATCTTTATTTGATTATATGTCTTGTTTATTCCAAGATGTGCCATATTTTCATGTATACATCGAATTACACTACTTTCCTACTACATGAGGAACGTAAAAATACAATTTACCCTTCATGTCCTTCCTATATACTGAACTATCTTTAAGGTCAAAAAGCTTTGATGTCTCGTTTTCCAGCTTATCGCGAATCTTAACAATGTCTGGGTCACTACTTTGGGTTGCGTGCAATTGAAGCTCAATGTCATCTTCGTCAATGGCCGACACTATTTCACTTTGACTGAGGACATCAACATGACCCATATTGGCACCACCTCGGTGCTGAACTATGTAATCATAATTCTGCAATTCGAGTGCCCACCGAGTGCTATACGTGGGTTTAGGGTTTTCTTATTTATTGTCAAGGTAAGTGAGTTACAATCAGTGACGATCTTGAACGGAATTCCTTCCAAATACACTCTGAAGCGGCGTAGGTCATATATAATAGCTAGAGTTTCCGTATCCCTGGGCTTTTGCATCGCAGTGTAGATGATGGGGGCATATGCGGTGTTATCCCTCAGTCCTTCAATCACAGCGTTAACAATTTCCTCTTCTCCTAAATTGGCCTGTGTAGCGATCTCCTTCATATAGAGCATATGATGATGCAATCACAAACATCATTCTTATTGGTATGAGAAATTTACCCGATTTTCGTCAAAATTTATACACACATGTTTAATCCTATGATAATTGGAAGTGGCGGAGGGTCTCCCCTATAATTTTTTAAAAATGGACCCGATTTTCTTCAAATTTTATACACATGTGTATTTGCGATGGATAAAACTCTTTGTAAAATTTTTTGTGTGAATATAAATATATATATAAATTTTTAAAAAATTAGCTTGATTTTCTTCAAATTTTAAGCACATGTGTATTTTATACAAAATTTACCCGATTTTCTTTAAATTTTAATATAAACCTAGGCTAAGTTCAAATGAACTTGGCTTGACTCGACTACACTCGCTTAGCGGAGTCGAGTCAAAATTTTGCTGATAAAATGGGGTTGAAAAGTTTAAATAGTGGTTTGCTCTAAATATTTATAATAATAATATATAATAATATTTGTATATGATAATATATATATAATACATGAAATAAATAAAGAGACGCCATTCTTTCTTTTATATACACCAACTTAGCCAAAGTTCAATCTTTTAACCCATGTGCTGAAACACTAGGGTCAAATTTTGAACTCGACTCAACGTAGTGATTGGTAAGTTTATTCCTACGCCTGTGTAGCCACACTTTTAACTCTCGTGTACAAAAAGTGATTTTATGATCTGCAGTCGTTTAAGACACGCGTGCATAGACATATCATCCTCTCCCTAATTTCCTAACGCCCACGCTGTGCTAAGCAATATAAGGGTGCAAACCCCTTTTGCGTGTGTACATTATAAAAAAAAAAGTCTGTAAATCTCGTTGAATCTCAACCACTTTTTTAAATTATCTATATTAATTTCACGTGCCCGTGGCTGGCTGATCAGTAGTGATGGGCGATTTAACCTGAACACTCAAAAGATCGAAATGTCCGAACTGGTTAGCAAAAAAAGATCTATTCGTTCCGTTCCGCCAAAAAAAAGGCGGACATTTTTTTGACTGATAATTGACATTTCTTTTTTGTGTTGATGATCGACAGTTGTTTGTCAAGTCTGTCTAACATTAAATGAGTGTGTTGTCATCAACATGTCTTAACATGTCCCACACTGCTATCGCTTCATAAATACCTTATCATGTTCACTCTGCTATAGCTTCATTTCATATCTACATAAATAAGTTTATCTTAACGATACAAGCTGGCATTGTTATATTAATTGCTCGCTTGTATCTTCATTGGCACTGTGCGGGAACCAAAAAACCACTACAGGGCATTTTTAGCCTCTGCACAGTGTGTTGTTATCTTGGGAATAACCTTACCGATGTTTCGGGGTCACACAACCATTATTACTTGCCACCTAATAGAACATCAAACAAGCGAGCAATAGGCAGTGTATTTCAGGTATCAATAAAGACTATTATGTGGTGCAGCGCCTGTTGTGTTTACTTTACGACAGCACAGCACTCTGTACATAAGTGCAATGCAGATGCGTTCCATATGGTCTTGCGTAAAAGGAGATATGATTTTGAGGATTAATACTATTGGTCGATAATTGTACGAATAAGTACTAAATCGATCCGATTGGTCTTTCGTACCAATCGTACTTAGTTTTAACCCAGAAGTTTGGGAATACAAGAAGCTGCTGAGTAGGAAGAAGCCGAAGAGTTAGAATTAAGACCGACACTCTAAGAAAAGTCGCAGCCAAGTTAAAGACAGCGGGCTTGTATAGAGTTAGGTTAGGTTAGGTTGAAGTGGCCGTCAGTCAAAACCGACGCACTTAGACCAAGAAGGTCCGTTGTTATACCACACTATGTGCAGTAATGTGCAGTCTGTTTTGAGAGATCAAACACTTGGAGCGTTTCGGATCTAGCTTGGGCCAGATCTGCTTCGTTGCTATGCAAGTTGTACCGTTTGACCATCTATAATTAGTTTTTATTATAGCATATAGTTTAAACATGAGAATGAACGTAGCGATCGGCATGCCTAGTGAACCATGTTCAGGCAATAGGGGTAGTGTGGTTCCATGTTTGGCGAGTTCATCAGCCATACAATTACCAGGAATGTCTCTGTGCCCCGGCACCCAGCACAGGTGAATGTTGAAATGCTCCGTCATCTCCTCAAGAGAAAATCGGCAATTCCGGGCCAGAATGGAATTTGTGGAGACTGGACTGGCTATCCGAGAAAATATGGATATCCTTAACAGATATGACATTACTCTTCAGCCAAGACAAGGTTTCCTTAATAGCCATGATTTCCGATTGGAAAACACTACAGTGATCAGGAAGACGGAAAGAGAGACTTAGATTTCGTTTTTTTGAAAAGACACCTCCGCCAACCCCTTCATCAGTTTTCGACCATGTAGTAGAAGTGAATTCCTTCATTTTCCAAGTAGATACCTTCCTCCCAAGAAGACCTGGAGGGGATGGTAACCTGGAAGTTTTTGTTGAAGTGTAGCTGCGGAATTGTGTAGTCTAAGTTGACAAGTAAAGTACTGACTGAATTCAGGATAGAAGAGTGGCCGAAATCATTCACGGTCCACTGAGAGATTGCTCTGAGGCGAGTAGCCGCACTTGCAGCCAGTTGTCTGCCAAAGATGTCGAGTGGAGCAAGGTTGAGCAGAATGTCCAGTGCAGCAGAGGGAGTTGTACGAAGCGCTCCGCTCACACAAAGACAAGCTGATTTTGGACTCTGCTTAGTTTGTCGCGATCGATCGCTTTATCTAATGCAGTCCACCAAACTGCCACACCGTATAGCAGAATAGGTCTGGCTACTACTGTGTACAGCCAATGAGTAATATGCGGTTGAAGACCCCATTTACTTCCTATGGCTTTTTTGCTTGAGAAGAGTGCCACTGTGGCTTTACAGACTTTTTCTTGTATGTTGGGTTTCCAACCAGCTTCGTATCCAGAATAAGACCAAGATATTTGGCGTTATCGGAGAAAGTCAAGCTTAGTATTAGAGGTATTTCTCACAACTAGCAGAAGCAAAGTTATTTTTAGCTTTAATAGCCGCTTTGCGCTTGTCGGCAGTGGAAAAACCACCATCCGCCGTTACAGGGGCACTACCGGTAGCCAGCGATTGCACCGTGCTACCGTCCGGTAAAGAAGAACCGGTATTGGAAGTTTTTGTGCTAGTTTTCTCAAAACTAGCAAAAGAAAAATATTTATTATTTGCTGCCATTTGATTCCCACGAGTGGCGGAGAAAGGAGGTCCATCTGCACGTCATATACAGATAAGGCTAGTTTAATCAGGAAGGCGCCAGGTATCCGTGACACTCCGTTCGAGACTGGGCTATTTTTAAAAACTGGGCACCCAGGTAGGCTGATTATCAGCACGGGTCGTATGACACTTTAATCCAGCCCAGAGGGTGAGGACAGGGATGTGCATAGTAGATGAAGGAGATGGCAAGATGAATTAGGAAGGATGGTACAATAGTACGAGCGCCCTTTAGTTTCAGGACTCATCTTAGGGAAAAATTCCCAAGAATCTTTGACCTTACTACAAGCCCCTACAACTCTTCAAGTTCGACGCTCAGGTAGGAGTTGTCTAGAGTTAAAACTTAAATAAAAATTAAATATTTTAAATTTAATAACCAAAAGTGTACTGAATTCCACTATAAATGCTGACATATAAAAACACGTACGAAGCACTTCAACCCAAACACAAAACAACTCCAATCCAAAGCAACAGTGTTGCTCACAGGGCACAGCTCACAAAGCACACAGAACACAGTTGTAGTATGAAATGATCTGATGCCGCTATGATGGAAAAAATTTATATGGGTGCTCCGAGGGCCGAGGAAATAGAAAGTGTTGTCATTGGAGATACACATGCAAAGTTTCAATAAAATCGGGCTTTTGAAAGTGGGTTAAAAATTGATTACAAGATTTGGTGTGCCAGTCCGCCAGCAAGCAAGCCACGAGCACGCTAAGTTAATATAGAGAATTAAAAAGGGTCGTTTTTTCGTCGAAGTCCTCTTCTACGCCTGATAAGCGGAAAGCAAGGGACGCAACAAATTGGTGGCAGCGGTGGGATAACCCCCAAAAAAACAAAAAAGGCGTAAATCCCGGCCGAAACAGGGTATAGTGAAAAGTGAAAATTATTTAGAAGATCTACAAGAGTATGTCCTTGCTAGCTCAGAGAAGAAAGACCAGGGTTATCAACTGTCGAGCGCGAAGCTTACCTGGCATCTACACACCCCGAACAAGGAAGGAAAAAAAAATAAGACACCTCTTCAACAGATGAAAATCTACAAGAACAAAGACAAGAGAGAAGATAAAAGAACTACACTTCATCACTTCAACCACAACAAAGAAAAGTAAAACTGAACCCGGACAGGACCGAGATTAAGTAACATGATCAACACATTTTACAGCCATCATAAAGTAAGCCCATTTTTTTAATATGTATTTTTATTTTTAATAAATTTTAAAATTGAATGAAATTTTTTTAAACATATATGTGCCTTAAATCAATAACTTAAAGCACACATATCATATATATATATATATATATATATATATAAATATATATATTTATTATAAAATTCTGTGCATGAGTGAGTGAGGAACAAAATTCTTTAAATAGAATTTTGCCCACACAAAACAAATACCATGAAATACTTAATTACACTTTATTCAAAACAAAATACAGTAGACTCGCGCTAATAAAAACACCGCCTTACGTGAACACCGGCTAACGTGAACATAATTTTTTTTATTCTGACTACTCTGTAGCGTGAACACGGTGAGAAAGCCCTATAACGTGAACAAATTTAAAATGAATTTAACATAGAAAACATTGCTTTCTTTCTGCGTTTGTCGGCTATCCAAATCGTTTTTACTAAACGGGGAATCCCAGTTAAGGATTTTTCCTGGCATTTTTGCTGTGGTTTGGCATTTAGTTTAGTGCGCGGTGCTGATTTGGCATGGTGTAAACAAAGTTTTTCGTGAAAAATGTCGCAAAAAGTAGATACCAAAAGTCATGTATTAAAGAAAATAGTGGATGTAATAGAAAAATTAAGAGGAGGATCACACGTAACTAGCTTAGCAAAACAGTACAATGTTGCAAAGTCAACAATTTGCGCTATCAACAAAAAAAAGAGAAAATTTTAAAATGTGTGTTAACAATACATTTTCTGGACCTGGAATGCGGAAGACTATGAAGTGTTCTGAAATTCTTAAAATGGAAAAAGCACTGTACCGTTGGTTCCTCAAACAGCGGCAAAAAAATTATCCAGTCAATGGATTGATGGTTAAAAAAAAGCTAAATTTTTTCATTCAAAAATTAATGAAACTCTAAAGCGATTTAAATGCCAGTGACGGATGGTTGCAACGATTTAAAAAGCGTTATGGTGTGCGTTTTATCAAAATAAGTGGAGAAAATTTATCTTAAATTAATTAAATTAAAGAGCTAGGTCTGTCTCACGATTATTTTGGAAGCTGCTACCTGACGAAACATACTTATCATCTCAAGAAAAAATTCTTGATAGATAATGCTCCATCTCATCCTCCCGAAAATGAATTGAGATCAGACGACGAGTTAATAACTGCAATGTTTATGCCACCCAACGTCACGCCAATGGATCAAAATGCCATAAGCCTTACAAAACTTTTCTACAGAAACAGTCTTTTGGCATCAATTGTAGCCACAGAGACTGATGTTATTGAAGCATTAAAGAAATTGACGTTAAGGGACGCTATTGGCTATTTTAATTCAGCTTGGCAACGTCTTGAAAAGGAAACAATAGCAAAATGCTGGACGAACATTTTAAGCTCTATAGGAGATGAAGAAGACTATGAAGAGGATATCCCACTAGCTTTTTTGAGAAAAAGGATTTGTTCACCAATTAACTCCCTTCATGCAATTAATTCAGAGGTTTGAACCTTTTCTTCCGTCCAGTAAGTCATTTAATTCAAATTGTGTCTTTGTAGGTCAGTTTTTCATTTGCTGATATCCATGAATGGAATGAAGATTTTCAAAACGCAACCGAAACGAACGAGGTTTTGATTAGTGATGAAAGTGAAAGCGATGAAAGTATTCTGGAAAGAGCACATACCAGAATAGAGCATAGTGAAGCAATCAACATTTTCAATAAAGCTATGGAATGGGCGGATGAAAACATAAATCCAACAGATATCAGCAATGCAACAGATGTTAGCAATTTGCAAAAAAAGAAAATCCACAAAAAGATAACCCATTTTTTTCATTAATTAAAACGAACATACATTTTTTCTTAACAAAACATGTATGAATTACGTATTTACAAACCGAAAAACAAAAAAAATATGAATTTGAGTTAAAACACATGTCTAATTTATTTGGAAAATTTAAAGAACTACACCTTCGTCAACATGAACAACTTCGCAAACGTGAACACGCTCGGTTTTTAATAGTTCACGTTACCGCGAGTCTACTGTATATACCAATGCTGTTGTCAATACACAAAAGCAAAAGTCACTCAATATCAGCCTTGTTTGTTTTCTCTTGCGGACGAAATCACTGAAATGCAGGCATATGCAATACAGATGACAACCAAAAACAGCCGGTGAACCCCATCACTACCAATAAAACCCTGCAACGACCAACCCAACGGAACTGATCTCATATGACTCATAGGCGATCAGGAAATTACAGAAGGAAAGAAATTAAGCACAAGACGAGAGCAGCGTTGAATTCGCCCGAAAGTATGGATGTCCCACTCACACTCGGGCATTAGCTGCAGTGGACTCATAAGCGGTCATCAAACGATGAACATGTTCGCCGATGAACATGTTGTGCTCGCGGGATATTTGATCGGCTGTTCGCGAGTTTCGCGAACATGATCGCTGGAATTCAAAATATTTTGATTTTTTTTAAGTTGCGCGATTTTTTTAAGTTCATCGTCAGAGCTCATGTTGCATGGTGCTCAGTTTGTGAAGATTGCGAACAAAAATATTTTATTGTGAAATTTTTTGGTGTAGTGTCATATATTGGAAGTTTTTTTATCATCGGCATCATGGCATCGAGTGTAAATACCGATTTCTGGGTAGAGTTATTCTTCTTATTTTTTCTTTAAATGCAAATAAACATCAGGAAACGGCTAATGAGGTCTATGACCGATACTCTTTGAATCACAAAACCTGTTTTCAAAACCGAATGTGCAAATGACGTAGGCAGAGATAAGCATAGAATGATCCAATAAACGCACTACTTGCGTATGGTAATGAGTAAAGCATGTATAAAAAAATTAAAGCATGTATATTACATGTATATTGCAATAAAACAAAACATGTATATTGTAATAGGTGAAAACATGAATATTACAATAAGAACACGCATACTTCAAAAGAAAGATATGTATACTACAAAATGTGAAACAACTATTAAAAAATCTGTGAAGCATGTATATTGCCATTAACATATGGGAATACGCATCAGACTAGTAGGAAAATCTAAGAAAACAACAACAAAACAGACAAACAGATAAGTGGAGAAAATTTATCTTAAATTAATTAAATTAAAGAGCTAGGTCTGTCTCACGATTATTTTGGAAGCTGCTACCTGACGAAACATACTTATCATCTCAAGAAAAAATTCTTGATAGATAATGCTCCATCTCATCCTCCCGAAAATGAATTGAGATCAGACGACGAGTTAATAACTGCAATGTTTATGCCACCCAACGTCACGCCAATGGATCAAAATGCCATAAGCCTTACAAAACTTTTCTACAGAAACAGTCTTTTGGCATCAATTGTAGCCACAGAGACTGATGTTATTGAAGCATTAAAGAAATTGACGTTAAGGGACGCTATTGGCTATTTTAATTCAGCTTGGCAACGTCTTGAAAAGGAAACAATAGCAAAATGCTGGACGAACATTTTAAGCTCTATAGGAGATGAAGAAGACTATGAAGAGGATATCCCACTAGCTTTTTTGAGAAAAAGGATTTGTTCACCAATTAACTCCCTTCATGCAATTAATTCAGAGGTTTGAACCTTTTCTTCCGTCCAGTAAGTCATTTAATTCAAATTGTGTCTTTGTAGGTCAGTTTTTCATTTGCTGATATCCATGAATGGAATGAAGATTTTCAAAACGCAACCGAAACGAACGAGGTTTTGATTAGTGATGAAAGTGAAAATGTACTGAATTCCACTATAAATGCTGACATATAAAAACACGTACGAAGCACTTCAACCCAAACACAAAACAACTCCAATCCAAAGCAACAGTGTTGCTCACAGGGCACAGCTCACAAAGCACACAGAACACAGTTGTAGTATGAAATGATCTGATGCCGCTATGATGGAAAAAATTTATATGGGTGCTCCGAGGGCCGAGGAAATAGAAAGTGTTGTCATTGGAGATACACATGCAAAGTTTCAATAAAATCGGGCTTTTGAAAGTGGGTTAAAAATTGATTACAAGATTTGGTGTGCCAGTCCGCCAGCAAGCAAGCCACGAGCACGCTAAGTTAATATAGAGAATTAAAAAGGGTCGTTTTTTCGTCGAAGTCCTCTTCTACGCCTGATAAGCGGAAAGCAAGGGACGCAACAAATTGGTGGCAGCGGTGGGATAACCCCCAAAAAAACAAAAAAGGCGTAAATCCCGGCCGAAACAGGGTATAGTGAAAAGTGAAAATTATTTAGAAGATCTACAAGAGTATGTCCTTGCTAGCTCAGAGAAGAAAGACCAGGGTTATCAACTGTCGAGCGCGAAGCTTACCTGGCATCTACACACCCCGAACAAGGAAGGAAAAAAAAATAAGACACCTCTTCAACAGATGAAAATCTACAAGAACAAAGACAAGAGAGAAGATAAAAGAACTACACTTCATCACTTCAACCACAACAAAGAAAAGTAAAACTGAACCCGGACAGGACCGAGATTAAGTAACATGATCAACACATTTTACAGCCATCATAAAGTAAGCCCATTTTTTTAATATGTATTTTTATTTTTAATAAATTTTAAAATTGAATGAAATTTTTTTAAACATATATGTGCCTTAAATCAATAACTTAAAGTACACATATCATATATATATATATATATATATATATATATAAATATATATATTTATTATAAAATTCTGTGCATGAGTGAGTGAGGAACAAAATTCTTTAAATAGAATTTTGCCCACACAAAACAAATACCATGAAATACTTAATTACACTTTATTCAAAACAAAATACAGTAGACTCGCGCTAATAAAAACACCGCCTTACGTGAACACCGGCTAACGTGAACATAATTTTTTTTATTCTGACTACTCTGTAGCGTGAACACGGTGAGAAAGCCCTATAACGTGAACAAATTTAAAATGAATTTAACATAGAAAACATTGCTTTCTTTCTGCGTTTGTCGGCTATCCAAATCGTTTTTACTAAACGGGGAATCCCAGTTAAGGATTTTTCCTGGCATTTTTGCTGTGGTTTGGCATTTAGTTTAGTGCGCGGTGCTGATTTGGCATGGTGTAAACAAAGTTTTTCGTGAAAAATGTCGCAAAAAGTAGATACCAAAAGTCATGTATTAAAGAAAATAGTGGATGTAATAGAAAAATTAAGAGGAGGATCACACGTAACTAGCTTAGCAAAACAGTACAATGTTGCAAAGTCAACAATTTGCGCTATCAACAAAAAAAAGAGAAAATTTTAAAATGTGTGTTAACAATACATTTTCTGGACCTGGAATGCGGAAGACTATGAAGTGTTCTGAAATTCTTAAAATGGAAAAAGCACTGTACCGTTGGTTCCTCAAACAGCGGCAAAAAAATTATCCAGTCAATGGATTGATGGTTAAAAAAAAGCTAAATTTTTTCATTCAAAAATTAATGAAACTCTAAAGCGATTTAAATGCCAGTGACGGATGGTTGCAACGATTTAAAAAGCGTTATGGTGTGCGTTTTATCAAAATAAGTGGAGAAAATTTATCTTAAATTAATTAAATTAAAGAGCTAGGTCTGTCTCACGATTATTTTGGAAGCTGCTACCTGACGAAACATACTTATCATCTCAAGAAAAAATTCTTGATAGATAATGCTCCATCTCATCCTCCCGAAAATGAATTGAGATCAGACGACGAGTTAATAACTGCAATGTTTATGCCACCCAACGTCACGCCAATGGATCAAAATGCCATAAGCCTTACAAAACTTTTCTACAGAAACAGTCTTTTGGCATCAATTGTAGCCACAGAGACTGATGTTATTGAAGCATTAAAGAAATTGACGTTAAGGGACGCTATTGGCTATTTTAATTCAGCTTGGCAACGTCTTGAAAAGGAAACAATAGCAAAATGCTGGACGAACATTTTAAGCTCTATAGGAGATGAAGAAGACTATGAAGAGGATATCCCACTAGCTTTTTTGAGAAAAAGGATTTGTTCACCAATTAACTCCCTTCATGCAATTAATTCAGAGGTTTGAACCTTTTCTTCCGTCCAGTAAGTCATTTAATTCAAATTGTGTCTTTGTAGGTCAGTTTTTCATTTGCTGATATCCATGAATGGAATGAAGATTTTCAAAACGCAACCGAAACGAACGAGGTTTTGATTAGTGATGAAAGTGAAAGCGATGAAAGTATTCTGGAAAGAGCACATACCAGAATAGAGCATAGTGAAGCAATCAACATTTTCAATAAAGCTATGGAATGGGCGGATGAAAACATAAATCCAACAGATATCAGCAATGCAACAGATGTTAGCAATTTGCAAAAAAAGAAAATCCACAAAAAGATAACCCATTTTTTTCATTAATTAAAACGAACATACATTTTTTCTTAACAAAACATGTATGAATTACGTATTTACAAACCGAAAAACAAAAAAAATATGAATTTGAGTTAAAACACATGTCTAATTTATTTGGAAAATTTAAAGAACTACACCTTCGTCAACATGAACAACTTCGCAAACGTGAACACGCTCGGTTTTTAATAGTTCACGTTACCGCGAGTCTACTGTATATACCAATGCTGTTGTCAATACACAAAAGCAAAAGTCACTCAATATCAGCCTTGTTTGTTTTCTCTTGCGGACGAAATCACTGAAATGCAGGCATATGCAATACAGATGACAACCAAAAACAGCCGGTGAACCCCATCACTACCAATAAAACCCTGCAACGACCAACCCAACGGAACTGATCTCATATGACTCATAGGCGATCAGGAAATTACAGAAGGAAAGAAATTAAGCACAAGACGAGAGCAGCGTTGAATTCGCCCGAAAGTATGGATGTCCCACTCACACTCGGGCATTAGCTGCAGTGGACTCATAAGCGGTCATCAAACGATGAACATGTTCGCCGATGAACATGTTGTGCTCGCGGGATATTTGATCGGCTGTTCGCGAGTTTCGCGAACATGATCGCTGGAATTCAAAATATTTTGATTTTTTTTAAGTTGCGCGATTTTTTTAAGTTCATCGTCAGAGCTCATGTTGCATGGTGCTCAGTTTGTGAAGATTGCGAACAAAAATATTTTATTGTGAAATTTTTTGGTGTAGTGTCATATATTGGAAGTTTTTTTATCATCGGCATCATGGCATCGAGTGTAAATACCGATTTCTGGGTAGAGTTATTCTTCTTATTTTTTCTTTAAATGCAAATAAACATCAGGAAACGGCTAATGAGGTCTATGACCGATACTCTTTGAATCACAAAACCTGTTTTCAAAACCGAATGTGCAAATGACGTAGGCAGAGATAAGCATAGAATGATCCAATAAACGCACTACTTGCGTATGGTAATGAGTAAAGCATGTATAAAAAAATTAAAGCATGTATATTACATGTATATTGCAATAAAACAAAACATGTATATTGTAATAGGTGAAAACATGAATATTACAATAAGAACACGCATACTTCAAAAGAAAGATATGTATACTACAAAATGTGAAACAACTATTAAAAAATGTGTGAAGCATGTATATTGCCATTAACATATGGGAATACGCATCAGACTAGTAGGAAAATCTAAGAAAACAACAACAAAACAGACAAACAGATAAGTGGAGAAAATTTATCTTAAATTAATTAAATTAAAGAGCTAGGTCTGTCTCACGATTATTTTGGAAGCTGCTACCTGACGAAACATACTTATCATCTCAAGAAAAAATTCTTGATAGATAATGCTCCATCTCATCCTCCCGAAAATGAATTGAGATCAGACGACGAGTTAATAACTGCAATGTTTATGCCACCCAACGTCACGCCAATGGATCAAAATGCCATAAGCCTTACAAAACTTTTCTACAGAAACAGTCTTTTGGCATCAATTGTAGCCACAGAGACTGATGTTATTGAAGCATTAAAGAAATTGACGTTAAGGGACGCTATTGGCTATTTTAATTCAGCTTGGCAACGTCTTGAAAAGGAAACAATAGCAAAATGCTGGACGAACATTTTAAGCTCTATAGGAGATGAAGAAGACTATGAAGAGGATATCCCACTAGCTTTTTTGAGAAAAAGGATTTGTTCACCAATTAACTCCCTTCATGCAATTAATTCAGAGGTTTGAACCTTTTCTTCCGTCCAGTAAGTCATTTAATTCAAATTGTGTCTTTGTAGGTCAGTTTTTCATTTGCTGATATCCATGAATGGAATGAAGATTTTCAAAACGCAACCGAAACGAACGAGGTTTTGATTAGTGATGAAAGTGAAAGCGATGAAAGTATTCTGGAAAGAGCACATACCAGAATAGAGCATAGTGAAGCAATCAACATTTTCAATAAAGCTATGGAATGGGCGGATGAAAACATAAATCCAACAGATATCAGCAATGCAACAGATGTTAGCAATTTGCAAAAAAAGAAAATCCACAAAAAGATAACCCATTATTTTCATTAATTAAAACGAACATACATTTTTTCTTAACAAAACATGTATGAATTACGTATTTACAAACCGAAAAACAAAAAAAATATGAATTTGAGTTAAAACACATGTCTAATTTATTTGGAAAATTTAAAGAACTACACCTTCGTCAACATGAACAACTTCGCAAACGTGAACACGCTCGGTTTTTAATAGTTCACGTTACCGCGAGTCTACTGTATATACCAATGCTGTTGTCAATACACAAAAGCAAAAGTCACTCAATATCAGCCTTGTTTGTTTTCTCTTGCGGACGAAATCACTGAAATGCAGGCATATGCAATACAGATGACAACCAAAAACAGCCGGTGAACCCCATCACTACCAACAAAACCCTGCAACGACCAACCCAACGCAACTAATCTCATATGACTCATAGGCGATCAGGAAATTACAGAAGGAAAGAAATTAAGCACAAGACGAGAGCAGCGAACATGATCGCTGGAATTCAAAATATTTTGATTTTTTTTAAGTTGCGCGATTTTTTTAAGTTCATCGTCAGAGCTCATGTTGCATGGTGCTCAGTTTGTGAAGATTGCGAACAAAAATATTTTATTGTGAAATTTTTTGGTGTAGTGTCATATATTGGAAGTTTTTTTATCATCGGCATCATGGCATCGAGTGTAAATACCGATTTCTGGGTAGAGTTCTTCTTCTTATTTTTTCTTTAAATGCAAATAAACATCAGGAAACGGCTAATGAGGTCTATGACCGATACTCTTTGAATCACAAAACCTGTTTTCAAAACCGAATGTGCAAATGACGTAGGCAGAGATAAGCATAGAATGATCCAATAAACGCACTACTTGCGTATGGTAATGAGTAAAGCATGTATAAAAAAATTAAAGCATGTATATTACATGTATATTGCAATAAAACAAAACATGTATATTGTAATAGGTGAAAACATGAATATTACAATAAGAACACGCATACTTCAAAAGAAAGATATGTATACTACAAAATGTGAAACAACTATTAAAAAATCTGTGAAGCATGTATATTCCCATTAACATATGGGAATTCGCATCAGACTAGTAGGAAAATCTAAGAAAACAACAACAAAACAGACGGATAACGACAAACTAACGGAAAACCACGCTGGATAGCAACAACGGTTTCCCAATAGTTTGTAGCAACGGACAAAAGTATAAAAGGAGCACACAGCTAAACAGAAGGGGACAGTATTCCTGAGTTCCTTTTGGAATCAACTACTTAATGGTTAAATAGTACTTACCTGGACGTTACCACTGAAGCTAAACGCTGCGACGTTCACCAAGTCCTCAAATTAATGGTTGAAGAGTACTTACCTTGCCATTACCGCAAAAGCTAAACGCTGCGACGCTGAGTCCTCAAATGAATGGTTGAAGAGTACTTACCTTGCCATTACGGCTGAAGCTATACGCTGCGTCGCTCACCAAGTCCTCAAATTAATTGTTGAAGAGTACTTATCTTGCCATTACCGCAGAAGCTAAACGCTGCGAAGCTAACTAAGTCCTCAAATAAATGGTTGAAGAGTACTTACCTTGCCATTACCGCTGAAGCTAAACGCTGCGACTCTCACAAGGTTAGGTGCTTTGATGATGATGATGATAAATGCGAGTGCAGCCTGTCCCTATAGCACCCCGTCCATACCAATGCTTCTTATGAATCCAATAATATTTAGCGGGTTCAGTGAAGGTCGAACAGACTCCGATATTGCGTGGGTCACATAGTGGTCTCTTCTCTGTCGGATCGTTGCTCCGCGCTCGTTGAGTAGATGCCATGGGGTCTCCTCCGCTTCTCCAAGGAGTCGGCAGCTTCCATCCTCTTCTATTTTTAAATTCTCTATATTAACTTGTGCACGTGGCTGGCTGGCTGGTCAGATTTTCTGATCAATTTTTAACCCACTTCCCAAAGCCCGACTTTATTGAAATATTAATTTAATTTATTTAATTTCAAAAAGATCGGGCTGCGGGATCGGGGGGCTCCCTTACAAATTTTTAATTTTTTTTTCAGACCATATATAATACTAATATGACTGTGTTCTGTGTGCGCTGATGAGTGACGCGTGTAGACAGCGCCGCTCGAATTTACGATTGGGGTTGTTTTGCTGTTGCGTTGCAGCAGAGAGCAGAGACCAGAGAGTATAGATAATTTGTGTTTTGTACAATATTACGAGTATATGAACTCACTCAACTGCTTTACGGCTTAACTCAACTCAAAAGAAATAATTTTAGTGGTACTTCGTACGTCGTTGTGTGTACGTCGTACCAACTGTGCGCTGTGGCTGCTATGTTTTTTCTTGATCAAGGTTTTTTTTTGTAGTTTTCCCTGACCATGATTCATTGATAAAAGTATTTGGACTCGCGTCGTTTTAGTTTCGTGTTCGTTTTTCTTATTGCTTTTTCAATGAATCAGAGATAATTCTGAGAAAATAAATTGAATTTTAATTTTTAATTTTAATAAAGGTCATAGTCCAACTTATTGCCGTGACGCAAGTCATTCAGGGACTTATCCCTTGGCAATGAGTCTATATATATAAACAAAAAAAAAACTACCAAATAGGGAATTCACCACAAAATCTAATCTCCGATCAGAGAATTTACCAGTATTTCAATTTTTAAATTAGCTTGCCCGTGGCACGGCTGTCTTGTAGTCGGTCGGTCTGTTTGTCGTGGAATCTTGCGATTACTTTATAGCCCACTTTTCAAGTCCGATCTTATTGAAATTTTGCAGACATGTGTATTTCCGGAGACAAAACATTCTGTTAAAATTCGGGGCCCCTCGGTCCTCAGGGGACCGATCTCCGATCTCCGATCTCCGATGGACAACACTTTTTGTAAAAATCTTGGAGATCCCGGGCCCCAGCGTCGTGGGGCCCCATACATTTTTTTTTTTTAAATTAACCCGATTTTCATCAAATTGTATAAACATGTACACTTTTTGTAAAATTTGTTACAGAGTAAGCAATATGATATCAAGTTGCAATTTTACTTGATGCGAAAGAATACCGGTTTACCATACTGGTCTACACCGAAATGCAGTTTTTTCCTTTCTTCTTGCTTGTTAACTAGTTTTAGTTCTTTTGGTAACCTATGAGAAAATAAATGTCATTGGCATTTGGTTGAACGGAGAACACAGACATAGTTGGTTTTTTTCATCGAATTGTCGTAAAAGTGGTTGAAGTTGCTGCGCAGTCAAATATAGTTTTGTCCCGTTGATTAGGTTTTCATATTATATTTCTGTAATTATAGTTTGGTTAATTTCAGACGGTGGTGCATTTGGGCCTTTGAACAAATTGCTTGTTAAGTTGCGGGAAAGTAGACAAAAGTAGACAACCATTAAGCCGCAGCAAAACATTTTGGTAGCAGAGCAAGGTTAGCAATATGTCGGACAAGGCAGTATTGAAAAGAAAACAAGCAACTTAAAAGGGATCGATGACACGATTGACAGCATATGTAAAAACCATAAACGACAAAACGAATATTGAGCAACTTAAAACGCGTCTAAGTAGACTGGATGTTATAATGCAACAATACAAAGACACGTAGATCATCAGCTAGAGTTCGCAGATGATGAAAGTTCTGATTTTCCGGAATTTGAAGAACATTTTTATTTGACAAAATCAATCATTAACACGTGGGTACGCAAATTAAGTATGGTTGGAAGTCCTGAGTTAAACAATTCCGTTAGCGAGAATGAAACAATGAATATCTCTCATTCTAACTCGGCGCAAATAAAGCTACCGAAATTGAATATTCACCCATTCGGAGGAAATTACACGGAATGGCAGCCATTTTATGATATTTTTGTGTCAAAAAAAAAGATCTTTTTGTCCAAAAGATGTTAAACCTAAAGGGTTGCTTACGTGATGAAGCATTAAGCACAATATATTACATGAAACCCACCGACGCAAATTATATTGAGGCGTTTCAAAAATTAGTTGCGAAATATAATCGTAAGCGTTTAATTGTAAATGAGTTCATCGATAAATTCATGAAATTGCCATTGGTTACAACTGGAAATGTAGCTAATATCCAAAAGCTGCATGACCAAACAGATGAAACTATTAGGGGTCTTAAAGCTACTGGAGACAAAGCCGAAGGAAGAGATCCGTGGCTCATTTACATACTCCTTCAAAAATGTGACGACGATACAAAGGAAAGGTGGGCAGAAGAATCAGTAAATGAGGAATTTCCAACTGTTGAACAATTTATGGAGTTTCTACTAAAACGAACCGATGCTTTGGAAATGAATAAGGGCATGACGAAAAGGAAACCAGAATTACGGTCACAGGTTAGAAGTATGGTAGCTACGGGAAACATTAAATGTCCAGTGTGCCAATGCCAATCATCTGTTATACGAGTGTACGAAATTTAAGGAAATGATGTTGAATAATCGGATTATGTTTGTGAGGGAAACAAATCGATGCTTCAATTGTTTGAATGACACATATGGCGTATATGATTGTCGATCCAAGAAGAGATGCACAAAATGCCATCGAAAGCACCACACATTATTACATAATCCAAATAATGATTCACAACAAATTCGGTCAACCACAGCGCATCATGCGACCACAACTGTGGAACTGCCAGAAGACTCGCAAACCATCAATACCATGATTTCTGCTATTCCGAAATCTTATACCACTCATCAAGAAGCGTATGTTTCGTCATCTGATAACATAGAGCAATCAATATTGCCCACAGCGATAATCACCATACCAGATGTAGCTGGAAATCGCCACCAATGCCGTGCATTATTGGACGCAGGTTCGCAGATGTCCTTCATTACTGAGGAATGGGCCAAAAAACTTAAGCTGCCTCCGAGGAACACACTTCTCAATATTAGTGGTCTGGGCAAAACGCATGTCGGAGCAGCAAAGGGTTATATCTCTATTACCATCCTAACGGCACATGATAACGAGTCGATGTCAGTTGATGCATTGATAACATAAACATTGACAAATGGAAGCACATACAGAAGTTAAAGTTAGCAGATCCATCGTTTAATAAACCGAGACCCATCGATGTGTTAATCGGAGCCGATCACATGTTCCATATGCTTATTGAGGGAAAAGTTTCAATTGGGGAAGATCAACCAATAGCACAAAATACGACAGTTGGATGGGTTATCGCAGGAAAATCACCTACCTCGGGTTCCGGTACATTAGCTATGCTAAATGAAATTGACATCGACCAATCCCTTATGAAGTTCTGGGGAGAAGAATCCTTACCAATTAAACCATATTTTACAGAAGAACAAAGGTCATGTGAAGAAATATTCGCGAACACCACAACCCGAAATTCAGAAGGCCGATATATTGTTTGGCTACCCTTTAAAAAGCCAAGGCCTCCATTAGGTCGTTCGTATAATCTAGCGTTGAGTCGATTGCATGCAATGGAAAATAAATTCACAAAAAATCTACAATATAGTGACTTATACCATAGCTTCATGAAAGCATACGAAGAACTGGACCACATGGTGCAAATTACGAATGATGATACAGAAGCTGTAACTTGTTTTCTTCCACATCATGGAATTTCAAAATTGTCCAGCGCTACTACGAAGCTGCGCGTTGTGTTGATGCGTCAGCCAAAACGAGTACAGGAAACTCACTCAACGATGCTCTGATGGTTGGCCCAACTATACAGCAACCATTGTATAACATATTGGTGCGTTTTAGACAACATGCAGTAGTTTTCACCGCAAATGTGGAAAAAATGTATCGTCAGATATTAATCGATGAAAACGATACTAAGTATCAGACAATATTATGGCGAGATAAGCCCACTCAAGAAGTAAAACGTTATAAGCTCAAAACTCTCACTTATGGTACTGCTTCTGCTCCATTTCTGGCTACTCGAGTACTAGCAAAAATCGCGGAAGAAAATTATACGAAATACCAAAGTTCATCCACAGTTCTAAAGCAAGATGTGTACGTCGATGACCTGATGACCGGTTGCAATTCGGTAGAAGAAGCTACAAGATTACGACGAGAGGTAACAACGATGTTGGTCGATGCAGGGTTACATCTCAGAAAATGGTCGTCAAATAATACAACCTTTCTCGACAGCGTGCCAATTGCAGTTCAACAACTTGCTCCAAAAACTTTGGAAACCGATGCCACCATCAAGGTACTGGGCTTGCAATGGCAACCGAACGAAGACGTGTTTTCATTTTCCGTCAACTTAGAAGAAGAGGAAAGTATCAGGGCTTCGAAAAGGGCATTTCTGTCAGAAGCCTCTAAGATATTCGACCCACTCGGATGTTTGTCGCCAATTATCATCACCGTTAAAATCCTATTCCAGAGTTTATAGCTGGAAAAACTAACTTGGGACCAGGAATTACCACCTCATATTCTTGATGAGTGGTTCAAATTACGAAGAGAGCTCAGCGACATCAAGAACATTAAAATCCCGCGTTGGCTCAAGACAAGAACGAAACCAATTCAGCTACATGCTTTCTGCGACGCATCTCAGAAGGCATTCGCCACAGTTTACTGCAGAGTTGAAGATAATAGTGGAAGCATTCACAACAGCTTGATAACAGCCAAAACCAAAGTGGCTCCACTAAAACAACGAACCATTCCCAAACTGGAATTATGTGCTGCAGTGCTGTCAACAAAATTATTGCGGCTGATAAAGTAAACATTACCATTAATCCTTGATTGTCCTTGATTGGCTATCTCACCATCCTAGAACATTAGAAACCTATGTGGCAAACCGAACATCGGAGATTTTAACTACGATTGGAAGATCATGTTGGCACCATGTTCCATCGCCTCAAAATCCAGCGGACTGTGCTACACGTGGATTGACACCACGAAAACTAGTTGAGTTTGACCTTTGGTGGAAGGGGCCGGAATGGTTAAGAAAACCAGAAGAGCTTTGGCCAGTGCAAGCCGCAAGATATCAGTTGTCCAAGGAATTGCCATGTATTCGACCAAAACATATCGTGTCACATGTCATCCAAGAAAATCAACATATCTACCACCAACTGCTAACACAATACTCCAGCTTTTTCAAATGTTGCAAAATCGTAGCAATGGCACTAAGAATTACGACTAATATGAGACGTTCAGTACAACAGCGAAACCTTTTACCTATACAACGAGACGAAATACGGAACGCTGCTGACAAATTCATAGCATGGCATCAAGCCTATGCATTTTCAGAAGAGATTGCGCGCTAAATGATAAGCGACACAGCAAATTAAAATCGTTGGATCCATTTCAGGATCGACAAGGAATACTGAGGGTAGGTGGCCGAATAAAACATCCGGCAATCATCACAAGGTCTCGGCTCACATACCTTATTATTGAAGAGCTGCATATAAGGAATCACCATGCTGGACAAACGTTATTATCGACCTTAATAAAACAGAGATATTGGGTTATTGGTGCACGAATCCTGATCAATAAGGTGATTCATAATTATGTCACTTGTGTAAGGCATAAGGCGGCACAACAGGAGCAATTCATGGGTGAGCTACCATATGATAGAGTAAATCTAACTAGAGTATTTTTGAAAGTAGGAATTGATTATGCGGGGCCGTTCAAGATTTATATGAAAAGAGGGCGAGGACAGAAGGCACATAAGGCCTATGTATGTGTGTTCGTATGTATGAGCACCAAAGTCGTTCACTTTGAATTGGTGGGCGACTTATCCACCGACTCTTTCACGGCTGCATTGAGAAGATTTTCATCACGTCGATGAACTGACATTTACAGCGACAACGGTAGCAATTTTAAGGGCGCAAATAATCAATTAAGAAGTTATTTAAATACCTAAGGGAAAACAAAAACGTAATTTCCATCTACCTATCGCAGCAATTCATAAATTGGCATTTTAATGCACCAGCGGCACCCCACACTGGAGGTCTGTTCGAAGGTGCTGTGAAGTCGATGAAATATCATTTACGACTAGTGATAGGCAACACCATACTAACATATGAGGAACTGAACACCCTGATTATAGAAATCGAAGCAATCATGAACTCACGACCGCTATGTTCAGTATCACCTGACCAGCTAGATCCGTAGACACCGGCACATTTTCTAATCGGCTGTTCCATGAAGAGAGTGCCTGAAGCAAATCTGGTTGATGTCAAAGAAACATTTTTAACACGCTGGCAACTTCTTCAGCAATTCGTACAGCATATTTGGCGGCTCTGGCAAGCTGAGTATTTAACATCGCTGCAGCGACGAGTTAAATGGCAGTACAGAAGATAAAACGTTGAAGTTGGTGATGTTGTAGTGATCAAAGAAGAAAATTATCCACCAGCACAGTGGGCACTGGGCGTCATACAGCAGCTGCATCCGTTCAAGGATGGTTTGGTTAGAACGATCACCATCAAAACCAAGACAACTATCATTACTCGACCAGTATAAAAGATTTGTCGACTTCCGATTGAATCAACCGATTCAACTGGGACAGGAAGTAAGCCATTCTTACAGTATGATAGCAAGTTGCAATTTTTCTTGATGCGAAAGAATACCGGTTTACCATACTGGTCTACACCGAAATGCAGTTTTTTCCTTTCTTCATGCTTGTTAACTAGTTTTAGTTCTTTTTGTAACCTATGAGAAAATAAATGTCATTGGCATTTGGTTGAACAGAGAACACAGACATAGTTGGTTTTTTTCTTCGAATTGTCGTAAAAGTGGTCGAAGTTGCTGCGCAGTCAAATATAGTTTTGTCCCGTTGATTGGGTTTTCATATTATATTTCTGTAATTCTGTAATTATAGTTTGGTTAATTTCAGACGGTGGTGCATTTGGGCCTTTGAACAAATTGCTTGTTAAGTTGCGGGAAAGTAGACAACCATTAAGCCGCAGCAAAACAAAATTGTTGGATACCCCAGGGTCATGGGGCCCCAAAATTTTTTTTAAAAAAATTAACACGAATTATTAAATTCTCTAATATATTAACTTCGCGTGCCCGCGTGGCTGGTGGACTGGCTGGATGGCTGGCTGGTCAGATCTTCTGATAAATTTTTAACCCACTTCCCAAAGCCAAATTATTATGAATTAAGGGCCTCAGGGCTAAGGGGTGCCAGATATAAAAATTTTCAAAATTAACCCGATTTTCTTTAAATTTTATACACTTACGTATCTCCGATGGACAACACTTTTTGTAAAAATCTTGGAGACCCCGAGCCCCAGGGTAAAAAAAATTAATTAATTTAAAAAAAAAAATTTTTTTTTAAAAAATTAACCCGATTTTCTTCAAATTTTATACACTTTATCTTTGATGGACAACACTTTTTGTAAAAATTTTGGATACCCAGGGCCCCAAAAACTTTTTTAAAAAAATTAACCCGATTTTCTTCTTGTTCGATAGACAACACCTTTTGTAAAAATTTTTCAATTTTCTTCAAATTTTAAACATATGTTTATCCCGATGGACGAAAGTTTTTGTAAAATTTTTGGAGCGAATGGGCCCTGAGACCTGGGGGGCGGGACCATAAATTTTCTTTTAAAAATTTTCCCGATTTACTTTGTATTTTAAACATATGTGTATCTCCGATAGACCAAACTTTTTGTAAAAATTTTTGAGTTTTTGATTTGAATTTTTTTTCCATACAAATATTTTTTATACACATGTGCTCTAATATTAATTTTTTCCAAATTAACCCGGTTCAAACGTTGCACACATATGTATCCCCTATTAGAGAATTTACATGAAAAATTTTAATTTTTATGGGTTGTTTGTTTAACTTCTTTATGTGCCCCTTCAACCCGTAATGATTCTTACACTACCTCTACTTAGTCCCAATATTAAGCGGGACCTCTTTGGGATAGGGTTAGGTGCTTTAGTCGCCACTGTGCATTCGAGCCAAGGTTTATCATACAATGTGACGATAAATAAGCAAACCTCTTGTAGGGCCTTTTTGTCCTACGCAATCATTCTGAATTGTGACTGAAGCAAACATAATTATAAAGAATATATCGCTCTCGCTATCCATCGGGCGTGATGCATAGCTCCGAGGGCCGGAGTTTTAATTTCTTCTCTGTATCTCCTCCCAAAAAGAGCGAAACTCAGATATTTGTGAATTCTGATACTTCAGATTTCAGATTTCAATATATTATCGCCTCTAGGCTCGTCTGACCATTGTGTTGTATCAGCTAATTTTTCGTTAATAAACCACGCAGTTAGAGAAAAAACTCCCAAAAGAACGGTGTGGCAATACGAGAAAGCCAATTGGGACGGCCTTAACAACTTCTTTGGGAGATTTAACTGGTCGCTATTGTTTCGCGATAGCAACGTGGATGCCGCCGCTGATGCAATCACAAACATCATTCTTATTGGTATGAGAAAGTTTATCCCCTTCAGGGATAAGTCTATCAAACCAAAGGATGGTACGACTCGAGCTGTAAAGAGGCTTCTAGGATTAGAGAGGTATGCTTTCAGTTTTACAAAGCAAACCCTACAGAAGAAAACCGAACAAATTTTAAACGAGCCAGAAATGATTGCAATTCTCATCTTCGGCGAGTCAAATTCGCCTACGACCAAAAATTGAGGCAAAAAATACTCGCGAAAAGAATCAAAAATACAGCCTCGTCGTCCATTCCAACGCTTATTTATAATAAAACTCCAGTTGTCAACTCTAAAGACAAAACCAATCTGTTTGCTGCACATTTTGCAGCTAGCTCCACGCTTCCAGATTGTGCATTGATGCCGCCTGCACCTCCAAGTATTGAACAATCTATGGGACAGATCTTTCCATCTATCCTATCTTCTGGACTCTTCCCGAGAAGTTGGAAAACAGCCGTCGTCTCCTTCGTCGTACCGACACATAGCACTTACATGCATTCTTTCCAAGGTCATGGAAACGCTGATCAATTTTCAGCTCATGATATATCTTGAAACCAATGAAATCCTTAGTGAACGACAGTACGTATTTCGTGGGCAACGTTCCACTGGTGTTTTGATGGTATATCTCACCGAACCGGTCATTGCATCAATTTGGTGAAAGCAAAGCTGCTGCACTCGATATTTTTAAGGCATTTGACAGAGTTTGGACTCAAGCTCGTTTGTCAAGAATGGGTGCCTTTGGTGACGATGAAAACTGCTTCTAATTTGTACCGCTCAATTCAAGTTGTTTTGGATGTATTCAAGTCTGAAATACAACACATAAATGCTGGCGTTCCCCAGGGCTCTGTTCTGTACCCGACACACTTTCTTATTTTTATAAATGATCTCTTATCTGTGACTTCTAATCCAATTCACTCTTTCGCTGACGACAGCACTCTCAGCTTCTCATATAAGTTTGAGGAACGTCCCTCTACATCTCATGTGGAACTCAAACAACTTCGTATGTTAAGCACGGTAAATTCTGACCTGAGCATAATAAATGCTGTCTCCTGTCGTCCAGGCGAATCCCAAATCCCGTGCCATTATCTATGAACGGCACTTGCATCGAGGAACCTGAAAATCTTCCAATTCTCGGTATGTGCGTAACGACAAGCTTCGTTGGAATGACCACATATTTACCGTCGCCATAAATGCTGCGAAATGTTTAGGTTTTCTAACCCGGTGCAAGAAATATTTCACTCCCTCTGACCTGGCTACTATCTACAAGGCTTTTATTCGGACTAAAATTGAGTACAATTGTCATATTTGGTCAGGTGTGCCTAAAACCACCTCGCATCAACGAAAACAATTTGCAACATTGCAAAATCAATAGATTCGCTTGAACACCGCAGGAACGTCTCCTGCTTGTCACTGTTTTATCGCTTCTTCCACCAGCGGTCCTCAAGAGAAATAGCCAGTTGCATGCTACCTCTCCTTTAATTCAACCGCAATACTCGTGGCGCTCTAAATGGAAATCAGTTTAGCCTTAAGCCCATCTTCGGACGTACAGTTAAGTTCAGGGATTCGTTCTTCAGCCGTACAACACGTATGTGGAATGCTCTGCCAAGCTCTGTCTTTCCACATCACTATGATCCAGAGACATTCAAGACACAAGCTCATAGACATCTCCTCTCTTCTTCTCCTTTTCCCTAACGCCCACGCATATCGCCGAACATAATAAGGGTGCGACCCCTTTTTGCGGGCGCAAATTATAAAAAAAAAATGTCGCTTAATGTTTTTTGGCGACTAAAGCCATTAACTCCACTCCTGTTGACTACATTTTTAATTTCAGCAGCTCTATTTTATTACATAAAGTCAAACGGCAATATTTATAAATATTTAGCAACTATTACAACATTGTTCAAATCACATACCTTTACGATTTTTCACCTTGTGCGCTCCACCTCATCCCATTTATTTTTCATACCTTGATTGCCATCTTCACCTGAAAACCTGAACAATAAACAAATTATATTTTAAAAATAATGAACAATAAAAAACGGAATATTTAAATTATAACTTGTGGGAAGATCCAACTTTTGCTCTAGGAATGTAACCAAGAGCTCTTTTTGGTTATTCGACACTTTTTATTAATATTTTTCTCCATTATGAAAAAACTTTAACCGCTATTATAATCCCGGGTTACGTTTCACATTAAAATTCCACTACGAGAAAATTATGAACGCACTGTAAAATTATTTGCGCTCAATTAACTTATATTTTTATTGAAGTTCTTCCTTTTAAAAAGTGTGACTCCATTGCTCAGTTGGTTTATATTCAGAAATGAGTTCTTCCTTTTAAGAACTTAGAAAAATGCATTTTTCTGAAAAAAACTCAAAACTTTGGACGCCCCTCACACCTAAAGTGGGCGTCTCCCCCAAACAAGATGGCGATTTTCGCAATCTGCTCAATTAGGGCTTTAAGGTGAGGGGTGTCAATAAGGCTAAATCGAATGCCGGATGTACCGTTGTTTAGCCTTCATAACTATACTGGGTAAATATACAGTATAGCGTACAACGGTATTTTAAAAACTTGCCACGCCCACCGCCCACCTCCCACCGCCCACCTCCCACCTCCCACCGCCCACATACCAAAAAAGTGGGCGGGGTGTGGCGCTAACGCCCCCTTTAGGTGAGAGGGGCTGTCAAAGTTTTGAGTATTTTTTTGAAAAATGCAATTTTCTAAGTAGTTTGTGGGGAGTTTAGGTGTTAATTAGTACCATATAAAAGGTAATAAAAATACCGTTCGTTTGAAAAAAAATTAAGCCAATCAAACCAAATTCGGCAGACTTAGAATCAAAAAATTGACTTTTCCATAAAAGTTAAATAGTGGGCGTGTTTTTAGGGGGCGTGTGTAAATATTGGTATTAAATTAAAGGTTAATAATAGTTCTATACAGCCATACTATTTTTATGATCGTGGCCCAATTTTAACGGAAGGTGTATCAATTTGTATTTGGTTTATGATCAGTTTCATATGATTGAGTGGTATATCATATGAATGAGTTCTTTTCATACAAAAACATGTTTTTATATGAAAATGACAGTATAGCATACAAAGTGTTAGGGCTTTGGGACACATCTCTGCCGAAAGCTCCCATGGATCAGTTTTCAAAAATCGCCATCTGGTTTTGGGTTAACGCCCCCTTTCTGGGAACGGGGCTTCTAAAGATTGCATTTATTTTCAGAAAAGTGCGTTTTTCTCAGTGACGCGAAGGAAGTATGGGGGTTAATTGGTACCAAATGAAAGCTGCAAATTTTACCGACACAGCCATGCCATTTTTAGGGGCGTGGCTCTTTTGTTTCATCAAAATGACAGTATAGCGGACAAAGGGTTAGGACTTTGAGACACATCTCTCTCGAAAGCTCCCAGGGAGCAGTTCTCGAAAATCACCATCTGGTTTGGGGCTCACGCCCCGTTTCTGAGAGAGGAGCTTTTAAAGATTGCATTTATTTTCAGAAAAGTTCGTTTTTCTCAGTGACGCGAAGGAAGTATGGGGGTTTATTGGTATCATATAAAAGACAATAAAAATACGGTTCGTTTGAAAAACCAATCAAACCAAATTCGGCAGACTTAGAATCAAAAAACTGACTTTTCCATAAAAGTTAAATAGTGGGCGTTTTTAGGGGGCGTGTGTAAATATTGGTATTAAATTAAAGGTGAATAATAGTTCTATACAGCCATACTATTTTTATGATCGTGGCCCAATTTTAACGGAAGGTGTATCAATTTGTATTTGGTTTATGATCAGTTTCATATGGTTGAGTGGTATATCATATGAATGAGTTCTTTTCATACAAAAACATGTTTTTATATGAAAATGACAGTATAGCATACAAAGGGTTAGGGCTTTGGGACACATCTCTGCCGAAAGCTCCCATGGAGCAGTTTTCAAAAATCGCCATCTGGTTTTGGGTTAACGCCCCCTTTCTGGGAACGGGGCTTCTAAAGATTGCATTTATTTTCAGAAAAGTGCGTTTTTCTCAGTGACGCGAAGGAAGTATGGGGTTAATTGGTACCAAATGAAAGCTGCAAATTTTACCGACACAGCCATGCCATTTTTAGGGGCGTGGCTCTTTTATTTCATCAAAATGACAGTATAGCGGACAAAGGGTTAGGACTTTGAGACACATCTCTCTCGAAAGCTCCCAGGGAGCAGTTCTCGAAAAACACCATCTGGTTTGGGGCTCACGCCCCGTTTCTGAGAGAGGAGCTTCTAAAGATTGCATTTATTTTCAGAAAAGTGCGTTTTTCTCAGTGACGCGAAGGAAGTATGGGGGTTAATTGGTACCAAATGAAAGCTGCAAATTTTACCGACACAGCCATGCCATTTTTAGGGGCGTGGCTCTTTTATTTCATCAAAATGACAGTATAGCGGACAAAGGGTTAGGACTTTGAGACACATCTCTCTCGAAAGCTCCCAGGGAGCAGTTCTCGAAAATCACCATCTGGTTTGGGGCTCACGCCCCGTTTCTGAGAAAGGAGCTTTTAAAGATTGCATTTATTTTCAGAAAAGTTCGTTTTTCTCAGTGACGCGAAGGAAGTATGGGGGTTAATTGGTATCATATAAAAGACAATAAAAATACGGTTCGTTTGAAAAACCAATCAAACCAAATTCGGCAGACTTAGAATCAAAAAACTGACTTTTCCATAAAAGTTAAATAGTGGGCGTTTTTAGGGGGCGTGTGTAAATATTGGTATTAAATTAAAGGTGAATAATAGTTCTATACAGCCATACTATTTTTATGATCGTGGCCCAATTTTAACGGAAGGTGTATCAATTTGTATTTGGTTTATGATCAGTTTCATATGGTTGAGTGGTATATCATATGAATGAGTTCTTTTCATACAAAAACATGTTTTTATATGAAAATGACAGTATAGCATACAAAGGGTTAGGGCTTTGGGACACATCTCTGCCGAAAGCTCCCATGGAGCAGTTTTCAAAAATCGCCATCTGGTTTTGGGTTAACGCCCCCTTTCTGGGAACGGGGCTTCTAAAGATTGCATTTATTTTCAGAAAAGTGCGTTTTTCTCAGTGACGCGAAGGAAGTATGGGGTTAATTGGTACCAAATGAAAGCTGCAAATTTTACCGACACAGCCATGCCATTTTTAGGGGCGTGGCTCTTTTATTTCATCAAAATGACAGTATAGCGGACAAAGGGTTAGGACTTTGAGACACATCTCTCTCGAAAGCTCCCAGGGAGCAGTTCTCGAAAAACACCATCTGGTTTGGGGCTCACGCCCCGTTTCTGAGAGAGGAGCTTCTAAAGATTGCATTTATTTTCAGAAAAGTGCGTTTTTCTCAGTGACGCGAAGGAAGTATGGGGGTTAATTGGTACCAAATGAAAGCTGCAAATTTTACCGACACAGCCATGCCATTTTTAGGGGCGTGGCTCTTTTATTTCATCAAAATGACAGTATAGCGGACAAAGGGTTAGGACTTTGAGACACATCTCTCTCGAAAGCTCCCAGGGAGCAGTTCTCGAAAATCACCATCTGGTTTGGGGCTCACGCCCCGTTTCTGAGAAAGGAGCTTTTAAAGATTGCATTTATTTTCAGAAAAGTTCGTTTTTCTCAGTGACGCGAAGGAAGTATGGGGGTTAATTGGTATCATATAAAAGACAATAAAAATACGGTTCGTTTGAAAAAAAAATGAAGCCAATCAAACCAAATTCGGCAGACTTAGAATCAAAAAATTGACTTTTCCATAAAAGTTAAATAGTGGGCGTGTTTTTAGGGGGCGTGTGTAAATATTGGTATTAAATAAAAGGTTAATAATAGTTCTATACAGCCATACTATTTTTATGATCGTGGCCCAATTTTAACGGAAGGTGTATCAATTTGTATTTGGTTTATGATCAGTTTCATATGATTGAGTGGTATATCATATGAATGAGTTCTTTTCATACAAAAACATGTTTTTATATGAAAATGACAGTATAGCATACAAAGTGTTAGGGCTTTGGGACACATCTCTGCCGAAAGCTCCCATGGATCAGTTTTCAAAAATCGCCATCTGGTTTTGGGTTAACGCCCCCTTTCTGGGAACGGGGCTTCTAAAGATTGCATTTATTTTCAGAAAAGTGCGTTTTTCTCAGTGACGCGAAGGAAGTATGGGGGTTAATTGGTACCAAATGAAAGCTGCAAATTTTACCGACACAGCCATGCCATTTTTAGGGGCGTGGCTCTTTTATTTCATCAAAATGACAGTATAGCGGACAAAGGGTTAGGACTTTGAGACACATCTCTCTCGAAAGCTCCCAGGGAGCAGTTCTCGAAAATCACCATCTGGTTTGGGGCTCACGCCCCGTTTCTGAGAGAGGAGCTTCTAAAGATTGCATTTATTTTCAGAAAAGTGCGTTTTTCTCAGTGACGCGAAGGAAGTATGGGGGTTAATTGGTATCATATAAAAGACAATAAAAATACGGTTCGTTTGAAAAACCAATCAAACCAAATTCGGCAGACTTAGAATCAAAAAACTGACTTTTCCATAAAAGTTAAATAGTGGGCGTTTTTAGGGGGCGTGTGTAAATATTGGTATTAAATTAAAGGTGAATAATAGTTCTATACAGCCATACTATTTTTATGATCGTGGCCCAATTTTAACGGAAGGTGTATCAATTTGTATTTGGTTTATGATCAGTTTCATATGATTGAGAAGCTCCTCTCTCAGAAACGGGGCGTGAGCCCCAAACCAGATGGTGATTTTCGAGAACTGCTCCCTGGGAGCTTTCGAGAGAGATGTGTCTCAAAGTCCTAACCCTTTGTCCGCTATACTGTCATTTTGATGAAATAAAAGAGCCACGCCCCTAAAAATGGCATGGCTGTGTCGGTAAAATTTGCAGCTTTCATTTGGTACCAATTAACCCCCATACTTCCTTCGCGTCACTGAGAAAAACGCACTTTTCTGAAAATAAATGCAATCTTTAGAAGCTCCTCTCTCAGAAACGGGGCGTGAGCCCCAAACCAGATGGTGATTTTCGAGAACTGCTCCCTGGGAGCTTTCAAGAGAGATGTGTCTCAAAGTCCTAACCCTTTGTCCGCTATACTGTCATTTTGATGAAATAAAAGAGCCACGCCCCTAAAAATGGCATGGCTGTGTCGGTAAAATTTGCAGCTTTCATTTGGTACCAATTAACCCCCATACTTCCTTCGCGTCACTGAGAAAAACGCACTTTTCTGAAAATAAATGCAATCTTTAGAAGCTCCTCTCTCAGAAACGGGGCGTGAGCCCCAAACCAGATGGTGATTTTCGAGAACTGCTCCCTGGGAGCTTTCGAGAGAGATGTGTCTCAAAGTCCTAACCCTTTGTCCGCTATACTGTCATTTTGATGAAATAAAAGAGCCACGCCCCTAAAAATGGCATGGCTGTGTCGGTAAAATTTGCAGCTTTCATTTGGTACCAATTAACCCCCATACTTCCTTCGCGTCACTGAGAAAAACGCACTTTTCTGAAAATAAATGCAATCTTTAGAAGCCCCGTTCCCAGAAAGGGGGCGTTAACCCAAAACCAGATGGCGATTTTTGAAAACTGCTCCATGGGAGCTTTCGGCAGAGATGTGTCCCAAAGCCCTAACCCTTTGTATGCTATACTGTCATTTTCATATAAAAACATGTTTTTGTATGAAAAGAACTCATTCATATGATATACCACTCAATCATATGAAACTGATCATAAACCAAATACAAATTGATACACCTTCCGTTAAAATTGGGCCACGATCATAAAAATAGTATGGCTGTATAGAACTATTATTCACCTTTAATTTAATACCAATATTTACACACGCCCCCTAAAAACGCCCACTATTTAACTTTTATGGAAAAATCAGTTTTTTGATTCTAAGTCTGCCGAATTTGGTTTGATTGGTTTTTCAAACGAACCGTATTTTTATTGTCTTTTATATGATACCAATAAACCCCCATACTTCCTTCGCGTCACTGAGAAAAACGAACTTTTCTGAAAATAAATGCAATCTTTAAAAGCTCCTCTCTCAGAAACGGGGCGTGAGCCCCAAACCAGATGGTGATTTTCGAGAACTGCTCCCTGGGAGCTTTCGAGAGAGATGTGTCTCAAAGTCCTAACCCTTTGTCCGCTATACTGTCATTTTGATGAAACAAAAGAGCCACGCCCCTAAAAATGGCATGGCTGTGTCGGTAAAATTTGCAGCTTTCATTTGGTACCAATTAACCCCCATACTTCCTTCGCGTCACTGAGAAAAACGCACTTTTCTGAAAATAAATGCAATCTTTAGAAGCCCCGTTCCCAGAAAGGGGGCGTTAACCCAAAACCAGATGGCGATTTTTGAAAACTGATCCATGGGAGCTTTCGGCAGAGATGTGTCCCAAAGCCCTAACACTTTGTATGCTATACTGTCATTTTCATATAAAAACATGTTTTTGTATGAAAAGAACTCATTCATATGATATACCACTCAATCATATGAAACTGATCATAAACCAAATACAAATTGATACACCTTCCGTTAAAATTGGGCCACGATCATAAAAATAGTATGGCTGTATAGAACTATTATTAACCTTTAATTTAATACCAATATTTACACACGCCCCCTAAAAACACGCCCACTATTTAACTTTTAGGGAAAAGTCAATTTTTTGATTCTAAGTCTGCCGAATTTGGTTTGATTGGTTTTTCAAACGAACCGTATTTTTATTGTCTTTTATATGATACCAATTAACCCCCATACTTCCTTCGCGTCACTGAGAAAAACGAACTTTTCTGAAAATAAATGCAATCTTTAAAAGCTCCTCTCTCAGAAACGGGGCGTGAGCCCCAAACCAGATGGTGATTTTCGAGAACTGCTCCCTGGGAGCTTTCGAGAGAGATGTGTCTCAAAGTCCTAACCCTTTGTCCGCTATACTGTCATTTTGATGAAATAAAGGAGCCACACCCCTAAAAATGGCATGGCTGTGTCGGTAAAATTTGCAGCTTTCATTTGGTACCAATTAACCCCCATACTTCCTTCGCGTCACTGAGAAAAACGCACTTTTCTGAAAATAAATGCAATCTTTAGAAGCCCCGTTCCCAGAAAGGGGGCGTTAACCCAAAACCAGATGGCGATTTTTGAAAACTGCTCCATGGGAGCTTTCGGCAGAGATGTGTCCCAAAGCCCTAACCCTTTGTATGCTATACTGTCATTTTCATATAAAAACATGTTTTTGTATGAAAAGAACTCATTCATATGATATACCACTCAATCATATGAAACTGATCATAAACCAAATACAAATTGATACACCTTCCGTTAAAATTGGGCCACGATCATAAAAATAGTATGGCTGTATAGAACTATTATTCACCTTTAATTTAATACCAATATTTACACACGCCCCCTAAAAACGCCCACTATTTAACTTTTATGGAAAAGTCAGTTTTTTGATTCTAAGTCTGCCGAATTTGGTTTGATTGGTTTTTCAAACGAACAGTATTTTTATTGTCTTTTATATGATACCAATAAACCCCCATACTTCCTTCGCGTCACTGAGAAAAACGAACTTTTCTGAAAATAAATGCAATCTTTAAAAGCTCCTCTCTCAGAAACGGGGCGTGAGCCCCAAACCAGATGGTGATTTTCGAGAACTGCTCCCTGGGAGCTTTCGAGAGAGATGTGTCTCAAAGTCCTAACCCTTTGTCCGCTATACTGTCATTTTGATGAAATAAAAGAGCCACGCCCCTAAAAATGGCATGGCTGTGTCGGTAAAATTTGCAGCTTTCATTTGGTACCAATTAACCCCCATACTTCCTTCGCGTCACTGAGAAAAACGCACTTTTCTGAAAATAAATGCAATCTTTAGAAGCCCCGTTCCCAGAAAGGGGGCGTTAACCCAAAACCAGATGGCGATTTTTGAAAACTGCTCCATGGGAGCTTTCGGCAGAGATGTGTCCCAAAGCCCTAACCCTTTGTATGCTATACTGTCATTTTCATATAAAAACATGTTTTTGTATGAAAAGAACTCATTCATATGATATACCACTCAATCATATGAAACTGATCATAAACCAAATACAAATTGATACACCTTCCGTTAAAATTGGGCCACGATCATAAAAATAGTATGGCTGTATAGAACTATTATTCACCTTTAATTTAATACCAATATTTACACACGCCCCCTAAAAACACGCCCACTATTTAACTTTTATGGAAAAGTCAGTTTTTTGATTCTAAGTCTGCCGAATTTGGTTTCATTGGTTTTTCAAACGAACCGTATTTTTATTGTCTTTTATATGATACCAATTAACCCCCATACTTCCTTCGCGTCACTGAGAAAAACGAACTTTTCTGAAAATAAATGCAATCTTTAAAAGCTCCTCTCTCAGAAACGGGGCGTGAGCCCCAAACCAGATGGTGATTTTCGAGAACTGCTCCCTGGGAGCTTTCGAGAGAGATGTGTCTCAAAGTCCTAACCCTTTGTCCGCTATACTGTCATTTTGATGAAATAAAAGAGCCACACCCCTAAAAATGGCATGGCTGTGTCGGTAAAATTTGCAGCTTTCATTTGGTACCAATTAACCCCCATACTTCCTTCGCGTCACTGAGAAAAACGCACTTTTCTGAAAATAAATGCAATCTTTAGAAGCCCCGTTCCCAGAAAGGGGGCGTTAACCCAAAACCAGATGGCGATTTTTGAAAACTGATCCATGGGAGCTTTCGGCAGAGATGTGTCCCAAAGCCCTAACCCTTTGTATGCTATACTGTCATTTTCATATAAAAACATGTTTTTGTATGAAAAGAACTCATTCATATGATATACCACTCAATCATATGAAACTGATCATAAACCAAATACAAATTGATACACCTTCCGTTAAAATTGGGCCACGATCATAAAAATAGTATGGCTGTATAGAACTATTATTAACCTTTAATTTAATACCAATATTTACACACGCCCCCTAAAAACACGCCCACTATTTAACTTTTATGGAAAAGTCAATTTTTTGATTCTAAGTCTGCCGAATTTGGTTTGATTGGCTTCATTTTTTTTTCAAACGAACCGTATTTTTATTGTCTTTTATATGATACCAATTAACCCCCATACTTCCTTCGCGTCACTGAGAAAAACGAACTTTTCTGAAAATAAATGCAATCTTTAGAAGCTCCTCTCTCAGAAACGGGGCATGAGCCCCAAACCAGATGGTGATTTTCGAGAACTGCTCCCTGGGAGCTTTCGAGAGAGATGTGTCTCAAAGTCCTAACCCTTTGTCCGCTATACTGTCATTTTGATGAAATAAAAGAGCCACGCCCCTAAAAATGGCATGGCTGTGTCGGTAAAATTTGCAGCTTTCATTTGGTACCAATTAACCCCCATACTTCCTTCGCGTCACTGAGAAAAACGCACTTTTCTGAAAATAAATGCAATCTTTAGAAGCCCCGTTCCCAGAAAGGGGGCGTTAACCCAAAACCAGATGGCGATTTTTGAAAACTGATCCATGGGAGCTTTCGGCAGAGATGTGTCCCAAAGCCCTAACCCTTTGTATGCTATACTGTCATTTTCATATAAAAACATGTTTTTGTATGAAAAGAACTCATTCATATGATATACCACTCAATCATATGAAACTGATCATAAACCAAATACAAATTGATACACCTTCCGTTAAAATTGGGCCACGATCATAAAAATAGTATGGCTGTATAGAACTATTATTAACCTTTAATTTAATACCAATATTTACACACGCCCCCTAAAAACACGCCCACTATTTAACTTTTATGGAAAAGTCAATTTTTTGATTCTAAGTCTGCCGAATTTGGTTTGATTGGCTTCATTTTTTTTTCAAACGAACCGTATTTTTATTGTCTTTTATATGATACCAATTAACCCCCATACTTCCTTCGCGTCACTGAGAAAAACGAACTTTTCTGAAAATAAATGCAATCTTTAGGCATGAGCCCCAAACCAGATGGTGATTTTCGAGAACTGCTCCCTGGGAGCTTTCGAGAGAGATGTGTCTCAAAGTCCTAACCCTTTGTCCGCTATACTGTCATTTTGATGAAATAAAAGAGCCACGCCCCTAAAAATGGCATGGCTGTGTCGGTAAAATTTTCAGCTTTCATTTGGTACCAATTAACCCCCATACTTCCTTCGCGTCACTGAGAAAAACGCACTTTTCTGAAAATAAATGCAATCTTTAGAAGCTCCTCTCTCAGAAACGGGGCGTGAGCCCCAAACCAGATGGTGATTTTCGAGAACTGCTCCCTGGGAGCTTTCGAGAGAGATGTGTCTCAAAGTCCTAACCCTTTGTCCGCTATACTGTCATTTTGATGAAATAAAAGAGCCACGCCCCTAAAAATGGCATGGCTGTGTCGGTAAAATTTGCAGCTTTCATTTGGTACCAATTAACCCCCATACTTCCTTCGCGTCACTGAGAAAAACGCACTTTTCTGAAAATAAATGCAATCTTTAGAAGCCCCGTTCCCAGAAAGGGGGCGTTAACCCAAAACCAGATGGCGATTTTTGAAAACTGATCCATGGGAGCTTTCGGCAGAGATGTGTCCCAAAGCCCTAACCCTTTGTATGCTATACTGTCATTTTCATATAAAAACATGTTTTTGTATGAAAAGAACTCATTCATATGATATACCACTCAATCATATGAAACTGATCATAAACCAAATACAAATTGATACACCTTCCGTTAAAATTGGGCCACGATCATAAAAATAGTATGGCTGTATAGAACTATTATTAACCTTTAATTTAATACCAATATTTACACACGCCCCCTAAAAACACGCCCACTATTTAACTTTTATGGAAAAGTCAATTTTTTGATTCTAAGTCTGCCGAATTTGGTTTGATTGGCTTCATTTTTTTTTCAAACGAACCGTATTTTTATTGTCTTTTATATGATACCAATTAACCCCCATACTTCCTTCGAGTCACTGAGAAAAACGAACTTTTCTGAAAATAAATGCAATCTTTAGAAGCTCCTCTCTCAGAAACGGGGCATGAGCCCCAAACCAGATGGTGATTTTCGAGAACTGCTCCCTGGGAGCTTTCGAGAGAGATGTGTCTCAAAGTCCTAACCCTTTGTCCGCTATACTGTCATTTTGATGAAATAAAAGAGCCACGCCCCTAAAAATGGCATGGCTGTGTCGGTAAAATTTGCAGCTTTCATTTGGTACCAATTAACCCCCATACTTCCTTCGCGTCACTGAAAAAAACGCACTTTTCTGAAAATAAATGCAATCTTTAGAAGCCCCGTTCCCAGAAAGGGGGCGTTAACCCAAAACCAGATGGCGATTTTTGAAAACTGATCCATGGGAGCTTTCGGCAGAGATGTGTCCCAAAGCCCTAACCCTTTGTATGCTATACTGTCATTTTCATATAAAAACATGTTTTTGTATGAAAAGAACTCATTCATATGATATACCACTCAATCATATGAAACTGATCATAAACCAAATACAAATTGATACACCTTCCGTTAAAATTGGGCCACGATCATAAAAATAGTATGGCTGTATAGAACTATTATTAACCTTTAATTTAATACCAATATTTACACACGCCCCCTAAAAACACGCCCACTATTTAACTTTTATGGAAAAGTCAATTTTTTGATTCTAAGTCTGCCGAATTTGGTTTGATTGGCTTCATTTTTTTTTCAAACGAACCGTATTTTTATTATCTTTTATATGATACCAATTAACCCCCATACTTCCTTCGCGAAAAACGAACTTTTCTGAAAATAAATGCAATCTTTAGGCATGAGCCCCAAACCAGATGGTGATTTTCGAGAACTGCTCCCTGGGAGCTTTCGAGAGAGATGTGTCTCAAAGTCCTAACCCTTTGTCCGCTATACTGTCATTTTGATGAAATAAAAGAGCCACGCCCCTAAAAATGGCATGGCTGTGTCGGTAAAATTTTCAGCTTTCATTTGGTACCAATTAACCCCCATACTTCCTTCGCGTCACTGAGAAAAACGCACTTTTCTGAAAATAAATGCAATCTTTAGAAGCTCCTCTCTCAGAAACGGGGCGTGAGCCCCAAACCAGATGGTGATTTTCGAGAACTGCTCCCTGGGAGCTTTCGAGAGAGATGTGTCTCAAAGTCCTAACCCTTTGTCCGCTATACTGTCATTTTGATGAAATAAAAGAGCCACGCCCCTAAAAATGGCATGGCTGTGTCGGTAAAATTTGCAGCTTTCATTTGGTACCAATTAACCCCCATACTTCCTTCGCGTCACTGAGAAAAACGCACTTTTCTGAAAATAAATGCAATCTTTAGAAGCCCCGTTCCCAGAAAGGGGGCGTTAACCCAAAACCAGATGGCGATTTTTGAAAACTGATCCATGGGAGCTTTCGGCAGAGATGTGTCCCAAAGCCCTAACCCTTTGTATGCTATACTGTCATTTTCATATAAAAACATGTTTTTGTATGAAAAGAACTCATTCATATGATATACCACTCAATCATATGAAACTGATCATAAACCAAATACAAATTGATACACCTTCCGTTAAAATTGGGCCACGATCATAAAAATAGTATGGCTGTATAGAACTATTATTCACCTTTAATTTAATACCAATATTTACACACGCCCCCTAAAAACACGCCCACTATTTAACTTTTATGGAAAAGTCAGTTTTTTGATTCTAAGTCTGCCGAATTTGGTTTGATTGGCTTCATTTTTTTTCAAACGAACCGTATTTTTATTGTCTTTTATATGATACCAATTAACCCCCATACTTCCTTCGCGTCACTGAGAAAAACGAACTTTTCTGAAAATAAATGCAATCTTTAGAAGCTCCTCTCTCAGAAACGGGGCATGAGCCCCAAACCAGATGGTGATTTTCGAGAACTGCTCCCTGGGAGCTTTCGAGAGAGATGTGTCTCAAAGTCCTAACCCTTTGTCCGCTATACTGTCATTTTGATGAAATAAAAGAGCCACGCCCCTAAAAATGGCATGGCTGTGTCGGTAAAATTTGCAGCTTTCATTTGGTACCAATTAACCCCCATACTTCCTTCGCGTCACTGAGAAAAACGCACTTTTCTGAAAATAAATGCAATCTTTAGAAGCCCCGTTCCCAGAAAGGGGGCGTTAACCCAAAACCAGATGGCGATTTTTGAAAACTGATCCATGGGAGCTTTCGGCAGAGATGTGTCCCAAAGCCCTAACCCTTTGTATGCTATACTGTCATTTTCATATAAAAACATGTTTTTGTATGAAAAGAACTCATTCATATGATATACCACTCAATCATATGAAACTGATCATAAACCAAATACAAATTGATACACCTTCCGTTAAAATTGGGCCACGATCATAAAAATAGTATGGCTGTATAGAACTATTATTCACCTTTAATTTAATACCAATATTTACACACGCCCCCTAAAAACACGCCCACTATTTAACTTTTATGGAAAAGTCAGTTTTTTGATTCTAAGTCTGCCGAATTTGGTTTGATTGGTTTTTCAAACGAACCGTATTTTTATTGTCTTTTATATGATACCAATTAACCCCCATACTTCCTTCGCGTCACTGAGAAAAACGAACTTTTCTGAAAATAAATGCAATCTTTAAAAGCTCCTCTCTCAGAAACGGGGCGTGAGCCCCAAACCAGATGGTGATTTTCGAGAACTGCTCCCTGGGAGCTTTCGAGAGAGATGTGTCTCAAAGTCCTAACCCTTTGTCCGCTATACTGTCATTTTGATGAAATAAAAGAGCCACACCCCTAAAAATGGCATGGCTGTGTCGGTAAAATTTGCAGCTTTCATTTGGTACCAATTAACCCCCATACTTCCTTCGCGTCACTGAGAAAAACGCACTTTTCTGAAAATAAATGCAATCTTTAGAAGCCCCGTTCCCAGAAAGGGGGCGTTAACCCAAAACCAGATGGCGATTTTTGAAAACTGATCCATGGGAGCTTTCGGCAGAGATGTGTCCCAAAGCCCTAACCCTTTGTATGCTATACTGTCATTTTCATATAAAAACATGTTTTTGTATGAAAAGAACTCATTCATATGATATACCACTCAATCATATGAAACTGATCATAAACCAAATACAAATTGATACACCTTCCGTTAAAATTGGGCCACGATCATAAAAATAGTATGGCTGTATAGAACTATTATTCACCTTTAATTTAATACCAATATTTACACACGCCCCCTAAAAACACGCCCACTATTTAACTTTTATGGAAAAGTCAGTTTTTTGATTCTAAGTCTGCCGAATTTGGTTTGATTGGCTTCATTTTTTTTCAAACGAACCGTATTTTTATTGTCTTTTATATGATACCAATTAACCCCCATACTTCCTTCGCGTCACTGAGAAAAACGAACTTTTCTGAAAATAAATGCAATCTTTAGAAGCTCCTCTCTCAGAAACGGGGCGTGAGCCCCAAACCAGATGGTGATTTTCGAGAACTGCTCCCTGGAAGCTTTCGAGAGAGATGTGTCTCAAAGTCCTAACCCTTTGTCCGCTATACTGTCATTTTGATGAAATAAAAGAGCCACGCCCCTAAAAATGGCATGGCTGTATCGGTAAAATTTGCAGCTTTCATTTGGTACCAATTAACCCCCATACTTCCTTCGCGTCACTGAGAAAAACGCACTTTTCTGAAAATAAATGCAATCTTTAGAAGCTCCTTTCTCAGAAACGGGGCGTGAGCCCCAAACCAGATGGTGATTTTCGAGAACTGCTCCCTGGGAGCTTTCGAGAGAGATGTGTCTCAAAGTCCTAACCATTTGTCCGCTATACTGTCATTTTGATGAAATAAAAGAGCCACGCCCCTAAAAATGGCATGGCTGTGTCGGTAAAATTTGCAGCTTTCATTTGGTACCAATTAACCCCCATACTTCCTTCGCGTCACTGAGAAAAACGCACTTTTCTGAAAATAAATGCAATCTTTAGAAGCTCCTCTCTCAGAAACGGGGCGTGAGCCCCAAACCAGATGGTGATTTTCGAGAACTGCTCCCTGGGAGCTTTCGAGAGAGATGTGTCTCAAAGTCCTAACCCTTTGTCCGCTATACTGTCATTTTGATGAAATAAAAGAGCCACGCCCCTAAAAATGGCATGGCTGTGTCGGTAAAATTTGCAGCTTTCATTTGGTACCAATTAACCCCCATACTTCCTTCGCGTCACTGAGAAAAACGCACTTTTCTGAAAATAAATGCAATCTTTAGAAGCTCCTCTCTCAGAAACGGGGCGTGAGCCCCAAACCAGATGGTGATTTTCGAGAACTGCTCCCTGGGAGCTTTCGAGAGAGATGTTTCTCAAGTCCTAACCCTTTGTCCGCTATACTGTCATTTTGATGAAATAAAAGAGCCACGCCCCTAAAAATGGCATGGCTGTGTCGGTAAAATTTGCAGCTTTCATTTGGTACCAATTAACCCCCATACTTCCTTCGCGTCACTGAGAAAAACGCACTTTTCTGAAAATAAATGCAATCTTTAGAAGCCCCGTTCCCAGAAAGGGGGCGTTAACCCAAAACCAGATGGCGATTTTTGAAAACTGATCCATGGGAGCTTTCGGCAGAGATGTGTCCCAAAGCCATAACCCTTTGTATGCTATACTGTCATTTTCATATAAAAACATGTTTTTGTATGAAAAGAACTCATTCATATGATATACCACTCAATCATATGAAACTGATCATAAACCAAATACAAATTGATACACCTTCCGTTAAAATTGGGCCACGATCATAAAAATAGTATGGCTGTATAGAACTATTATTCACCTTTAATTTAATACCAATATTTACACACGCCCCCTAAAAACACGCCCACTATTTAACTTTTATGGAAAAGTCAGTTTTTTGATTCTAAGTCTGCCGAATTTGGTTTGATTGGCTTCATTTTTATTGTCTTTTATATGATACCAATTAACCCCCATACTTCCTTCACGTCACTGAGAAAAACGAACTTTTCTGAAAATAAATGCAATCTTTAGAAGCTCCTCTCTCAGAAACGGGGCGTGAGCCCCAACCAAGTGGCGATTTTCGAGAACTGCTCCCTGAGAGCTTTCGGGAGAGATGTGTCTCAAAGTCCTAACCCTTTGTCCGCTATACTGTATTTTAGCCCTATACTGAAATTTAATATTTCGTTCAAACTATTTTGTACTGTAAAATTCAAATGCGTTGGGTAAAGTATGCTTGTTGGAAAGATTTAGACTACGATGGTACCATAAAGTTAAAAATTAAATAAAAGCTAGTTTAATTTTTAATAAAAAAATATTATAACCCCAAATTTGAGGCTTAATTAAACTTGTTCTAAAAGTACCAATCTCCAGACAATTCAACTCTCCAAATTTCAAGACATTTGCACAAGATGCACCACAATACAGTGTAGTTTTTGTCTATTGCGCCACCTTACAACTAGTATACATATTATTTTCCAATGCTTAAAGACTAACAAATTAAACACAGAAACAAAATTTTTCTACGAGAAACATGAAGATGTAATGTCGAGTTTTTTTTTAAAAAAAATCTGCCGTAGAGTGCTTTTTTGGCTGTCAAGTTGTTCGTTTATTCCAAAAAACCAATCTACGGTAGATTGGATTTCCCCTCAAACAGATCTTGATATTTTGGGAGATTTACCCCTCTTCTCATTAACTGCAACAACAACACATGCAACAAAACAATGAAAACAAAAGATTCTCGGCTTTCGTGTTCGTTTTTTCGAGAAAAAATCTACGCTCGACCGCAGATTGCTAAAACAAAAAAAAACTCGACATTAGACACAATGATCGCTTGACCGAACTAGAAAATTACTTAATTTAATTATTTAACTTAACACAATTAATACGAAAATAATAGTTCGTGTGAATTTTGTATAAGAACTGTTGGCAAAAACAGTGCTGCCAATACAAGTTTCTTTGTTTGTTCATTGTTCTTGTCGTGTTCAAAAATACAATTGTGAATTGGCAGAGAAAATGCACTTACTTCAACTGCAGGTGCATTCAACTATTTATAGAACGATCTGCGCTGCAATTCTTCAATTTTCTTTAAACAGAAGGGAAACCCATAACTCCAACCGGAGATGTCTACAACTCAATTTCAAATGGGACTGCTGCACAAAACGATAACCATAACATAAAAAATGGAAAGACAGGAACTGATGAAGTAACAAAAATACAAGTAACATTTACATATTATTAATTGAAAACATCAATTAACTAAAATGTGTTATTATTATTAGGTGGCGTCCGCACAAAATGGTACAAATTCACATCAAATTCGTAAAACAACAAATACAGCAAACAATTTGGATATAAAAGTGGCTACCACTCAAACCCATCTCTCGAATGTAGTGGTTCCTGGTCCTGCATCAGCTAGTCATGTTGTTATCGATGAACACAGAAAGAAGAAAGGATGCTGTGTTATTCAATAAGCGATGCAAATTAAATTATTAATTAAATTTATGTACTTGATTTGATTTTTGTTTAATATTGCATGTTTAATTTTTTATAATTTATAATTGTTTCACAAATTACTAAAAGTAGACACAAAGTTACATTTTATTTATTTATTAAACAAATAAAATAACGAAAGAAACCAAGACCGGATAGCAGTAAAAAAAATAATGCAATATTTTTTATTTGCAAAAAAGGTAATTTTTATATTATTGAAATTAATAGCATAGCATAGTATAATAAAGCAAAAATAGTTAATATTTCAACATATTGATAACAAAGAAATATAAGTTTTTACTTCATATGTATTTAAAGAAATAAAATGAGTAATAACACAATCATGGCCAACGCGTTTAAAATAACATCTTTTTTTGTAACAATTGTAACGACGTTTTCTACTGCCGGGCTAATGCTCAGTAGTCGTCCAAAGTTCCGTTACAGAAAAAAGTCTTTGTTTCGATTTTTCTTCTTGTTTTTCTTTTATTTTATTTTTTTAAATTTTTATACTTTATTACAATGCAATATATGTTACTTTATTTACTTTAAAATATATAATACTTAAGTTTTAATTACCACCTTTATACTTATGGTCGTCGTAACCCTGCAGCGTGTTTCCCGTGAAGTTTGATTAGTGGGATAGGACGGGGAAGTAGGTCTGCCTATATCAACTGTGTTTAAGTCCAAGTGTAATATGACCTGAACCAGAGAATCCCTACCGCGGAAAAGGGTCTTGGTAAAAAAACTTAAACGTCGATGTACGCGGCTAAGCCAATGTATCTGATGGAGAGGCGTCACCTCTACCCACTGTTGAGTGGTTGGTTCGTAGAAATTCTTCTTATTATTGTTATTTATAATATTTTTTGATTTTTTATATTATTATTATCTTATTTTACGTATATTTTCATCATCTTGACGGGTTCGGTATTTTTAATTTGTAAAATGAACTCTTATTTTGAAATTCATTTCACAAATATTCGCGGCATTAAAAGAAATTTCAATTCGATCGTAGCACAACTTGACGCGAATAAACCTGCTGTTCTAAGTTTATGTGAAACGCAGGCCTCTTATATGGGTACCCCAAATGATTTTCAATGTCAGGGGTATTCTCGTGTCGACTGTTTGGTTCCTCATCGTGGGGTTATTTTATTTATACGAGAAGACATCAGTTTTAGTGTACCTAATTTTAATATTCCAAACAGTAATCCAATGTTCAATACGATATGGATTGAAATTGTAATTTCAAACCATTCGATATTTATTTGTTCCCTTTATCGTAGTCCTAATTTGTCACCTGATGACACTAATATTGAGTTTAATTACTTATCAGACACAATAGACAAGATTTACAAATCATCACCAACATCAGAATTGGTAGTCTTGGGTGATTTTAATGTCCACAATGATTCATGGTTGACCTATTCGAATGGTAGAGATCGATCAGGTGAAACCGCAGAACTATTTTCAAATGTTAATCTTTTCACCCAACTCGTTGATAAGCCAACTAGGTATCCCGATACTACTGGTCAATCACCTCACCTTTTAGATTTATTTCTTACAACTATGCCTGATAAATATTCAATTGATGTATCTGCTCCATTAGGTCTTTCTGACCATGCTTTGATAGTTGCCAAATTTTCAATATCACCAGCCCTCATAGAGACTACAAGTAAAAGGCTACTCTGGCACTATAAAAATGCTAACTGGGAGCTTCTGAACCAATTTTATAGCTCATTTGATTGGTCAACCTGTTTTTCCAGCAATAATGCTAATGAAGCATCACAACTTATCACGTCAACCATTTTGCTAGGAATGAAAAATTGCATTCCTTCTTCATTTAAAAAGAAAAATACTCATAAAAATAAATGGTTTAACGAACATTGCAGGTCAGCAGTCGCGTGTAAAAAAGCAGCCCATTTGGACTACGTTAATTGCACTTCTGAAGAAAACCTTGTAAAGTTTCGAATAGCTAGAAACAGATCAAACGCTATATTGAAAAGGTCCAAAATAATATATGACCTTAAGATTCGAGATAGCATGCGAAAAATATTGGATTCTGATTCAAACAGTCGAAGCTTTTGGTCGTTTGCTGCATTGGTTAAAAGAAACTTTGCAGACAATACTTCGTCTATTCCTTCTTTATTTCATAATGGTATTCATTATAGAACTAATATTGAGAAAGCTAATCTCTTAGCTTCTCATTTCGCTGGTGCGTCTACTCTTCCTTTAACTAATCAAAGCCCCCCAATTCTCCCGAATCTAGGCCCAGGTATGTCTAAAATCTATTTTCGGAAACGGGTTGTTTCAAAGATTCTGAAAGAACTTGACCCCAATAAAGCGACTGGCCCCGACGGTATTCCGCCATTAGTATTGAAAAGTTGTCATCATACTTTGGCAAAACCGCTTAGCAAATTGTTTCATCTCTCAATGAAGACAGGTGTTTTTCCATCATTTTGGAAAATAGCAAATATTCAACCCGTTCCGAAAAAAGGTGATAAATCGGCACCTACGAACTACCGACCTATTGCTTTGTTGTCGGTTCTATCGAAGGTAATGGAGTCTATCGTTAATTTCAGACTAATGAACTATCTGGATTCGAATGTTCTTTTATCCGATGTTCAGTATGGATTTCGTAAAAATCGATCTTCAGGCGAACTAATGACGTGCATGACTCATTGTTTGGAGCGAAGCATTGAAAACCTAGGTGAATCAAGCGTTGTTTCCTTAGATATTGCTAAAGCTTTTGATAGAGTTTGGCATGATTGTCTTATTAATAAGATTCGTGCGCTGAATTTACACTCCTCTCTCATTACATGGATTGAGAATTATTTATGGAACCGTAAAATAAAAGTTGTATTAAATGGTATATCTTCAGATTCACATGGGATCAATGCTGGCGTGCCTCAAGGATCATCCCTGTCTCCCACGCTCTTCTTGATATATATCAACGACCTATTGTCTTCTACAACCTGTGATATCCATTCATTTGCTGATGATACAACACTATCGGCCTCCATTGAGTTTGACAATCAAAAAGAATGCAATTCTCGCTTGAATGGTTCGCGTGAATTAATGAATTTGACTATTCTGTCTAATATTCAAATCATTCTTGATTGGGGCATTTCTAACAGAGTAGAATTTAACCCAAATAAATTCCAGTCTTGCCTTTTTTCTCAGAAGACAACTCAACATTATGTTCCTCCTGTTATTAATGGTACCTCTATTGCGAGATCTGATTCACTTAAGTTGTTAGGTTTAAAAGTATCAAGTGATCTTTCTTGGAAAGAACATATTTATGAAATTTCAAAAAGAGCTAGCCAATGTTTAGGCTTCATAAGACGTTGTAACTTCTACTTCACTCCCTCTGAAGTGTTAAGATTATATAAATCTTATGTTAGACCAATTTTAGAATTTAATTCATATGTGTGGGGTGGTGCTCCAAGATCGCATTTGGTTCATCTTGATGGTGTTCAGAATAGAGTTATCCGTTTGATAAACGATGTAACCATTACTTCGTCTCTTGATACTTTGGAGCACAGACGAAATGTAGGAGCTTTATCTGTTTTCTATAAATTTTACAACGGTAAATGTTCTTTAGAAACCCGTTCTCTAGTTCCTGGGCCTTTTCTCAGTAACGTAAACACTCGTTTAAGGTGCAATCAACATAGATTTGCCTTAAAACTGTTTTCATGTAGAACCCAACACTTTAAATCCTCCTTTTTTCCGAGAGTCTCTTCGATGTGGAATCAATTGGTCGAACACGTGTTTCCAGAATCTTATAATCTGCAGGCGTTCAAATTAGCCGTTAACAAGTTCTTGAAGGATGATGGTTAAAGTATTCATAAGTTGTTTCTTAATATATAAAAAAAAAAAAAAAAAAAAAAAAAAAAAAATTGTTTATCAGTATTTTTTATATATATATAATTTGTAATATTTTCTTGGTCAAGGTTTTTTGTAGTTTTCCCTTTCGATATTTATTTTATTTTGAATTTAATAAAGGGCTTAGCCCAACTTATTGCCGTGACGTAAGTCATTCAGGGAGTCATCCCTTGGCAATAAGTCTCTATATAAAAAAAAAAAAAAAAAAAAAAAAATGATTAAGCCAGAGAATTTCTTACCGTGGGTCGGGGAAAATTCTCGGCTTGTAACAGCTAAACGTGTGTGAGCGCGGCTAAGCCAATGTAACAGGTGGAGAGGCGTCACCTCTACCCCTAAAGAGAAATATGATTAAGCCGGAGAATTCCTTACCGTGGGTCGGGGGAAATTCTCGGCTTGTAACAGCTAAACGTGTGTGAACGCGGCTAAGCCAATGTAACAGGTGGAGAGGCGTCACCTCTACCCCTAAAGAGAAATATGATTAAGCCAGAGAATTCCTTACCGTGGGTCGGGGGAAATTCTCGGCTTGTAACAGCTAAACGTGTGTGAACGCGGCTAAGCCAATGTAACAGGTGGAGAGGCGTCACCTCTACCCCTAAAGAGAAATATGATTAAGCCAGAGAATTCCTTACCGTGGGTCGGGGGAAATTCTCGGCTTGTAACAGCTAAACGTGTGTGAACGCGGCTAAGCCAATGTAACAGGTGGAGAGGCGTCACCTCTACCCCTAAAGAGAAATATGATTAAGCCAGAGAATTCCTTACCGTGGGTCGGGGGAAATTCTCGGCTTGTAACAGCTAAACGTGTGTGAACGCGGCTAAGCCAATGTAACAGGTGGAGAGGCGTCACCTCTACCCCTAAAGAGAAATATGATTAAGCCAGAGAATTTCTTACCGTGGGTCGGGGAAAATCCTCGGCTTGTAACAGCTAAACGTGTGTGAGCGCGGCTAAGCCAATGTAACAGGTGGAGAGGAGTCACCTCTACCCCTAAAGAGAAATATGATTAAGCCAGAGAACTCCTTACGGTGGGTCGGGGGAAATTCTCGGCTTGTAACAGCTAAACGTGTGTGAACGCGGCTAAGCCAATGTAACAGGTGGAGAGGCGTCACCTCTACCCCTAAAGAGAAATATGATTAAGCCAGAGAATTCCTTACCGTGGGTCGGGGGAAATTCTCGGCTTGTAAAAAAACTAAACTAGTAGACAGTGGGAATCAGGAGGTACTTACCGGTCCGCACGCTATGCTGGCTTTCGAACGACTCACTGCTGCCTGTCCAACAGCCTCCTTTTATATCCGACTAACGGATTATTTTTTTGCATCAGCGCGTATGTGCAGTACATAATTTCTCTAATGCACATGCGCGTCGTTTAAGCGTAATATTCTCTGTGTGCTGTTGTTGTTGTTTTTTTTTTCTTTTTCTTATGTGTTTATGTTTCTTTTATTGTTGTTGTTCTCTGTCAGTGGCTACCAAGCAGACAATTATATTTGTTTGGTGACTGCTGCGAGTGTTTTGTTTTGTTGTTGTTTTTCCGGTACGATGCTATAGAGCAGAGACCGGTAAAAAGAACGGTGATTAAATCTTCTACTGGCTAAATTTAATGCGGTGGTGATTCAATAATAATGTGGTTTTGTTTGTGTAATACAGTTTCTTATGTAATGTAAATGTTTTATCATACTGTGTTTTCTTGTAATGTAAATGTTTTATAATTCAGTGTTTTCTTGTAATGTTTTATAAATGTTTTCTTGTAATGTAAATGTTTTATAATTCAGTGCTTTTATTCTGTGTAGGAAAATTTCTTGTGTGCTGGAAATTTTGTCGTCACACCCCCCTCATACTTTCGGGGGAATGGAGACTTGGACCTGTCCTGAGCGGCTGATCTGGACTCGGAAGCATTTTTCTTTTCCATCGTGTAAAAAATGTTTTTGCCGGTTGTGTTTACGGGTGCGTTGGGCCTTTTGTATTTCCTGCTGTAACTCCAGTGGCCAATTGTCGGGGTTGATCATGCCCTTTGAGAGGTCTTCTGTGGTTTTGTGGCCCGATGGTGCTGTTGCTTCTGATGGTATTGGTGTTGCGGTGGTTGCCGTGGTTATGGTGCTTGTTGTTGTTGTTGCGAAATTTGTGTTGGTGTTCTCGCCGTTGAGGTCACTGGGACTGCTGCTGTTGTTAATTTTGCTGGTATCGCTGCTGTCGCTACTGCTGTCACTGCTGCTGTTGCTGTCGCTGCTACTGCTACTGCTACTGCTCTCCCGGGAGAAACTTTTCCCTGGAGGTTTTGTGGGGTTCGTGTTTACTTCTTGGGGGAACTTTGGCGGTCCTTTGTTTGGTAGTGCTTGAACGATATTTGGTTTTTGGAATCGGATACGGGGTATTCGGTCCTGCCTGGATATGTGGATGTAGCTTGCTATCAGGGCGGCTAGTTCCACTCGTTTATGTTCGACTTCTTTTAGGTTGAACCATATTTGAGGCCCTGCTGTTGTTTCAACAACTCGTGAGGGATCTTTGAGAATGTGCTCCGCGTAGTGGAGGACAAATAAACCGCAGTCGGTTGCGTTATTTTGGCGTGGGGCTAGTACCTTTCGTTCCGGTAGGTTGTCGGGCGTAAATTTCCACTTTGGGCGTTCTTCATTACTTCTTTCCTGTTCCTCCGAGTTTAGGTATGCCCGAATGACCTCGCAGGCGTAGTGGGTAGCTGGGCGTGGGAGTGAATCTAGAGTAAGGATGTCTCCATGTGGTCCGTTGGGGTTGTGGTCTGGGTTTAACCTCACCAAGATAAGGAACCAGTGGTCGCCTTGATGACCTGGGATTATGAGATTGGCTTTCGTGGTGACGTCTTTTCCCCTGGTCCACCGGCGAATGGCAGTAAATCGTCGTCCTTCTAGTTCCTCTGGCGTCTCGGCTCCTTGTCTCTGGATGCTGGTTAATTTTTCCAGGAAGAATGTATTAAAAATATGTATCTCTTTTTGCCGTGCTTCCAATAGGATATTTCTCGCCATCCATTTGAGATAAACCTCAATGAGGCGGTCGTTGATGAATCGTCCGATTCCGATTCGTTGGTAGTCTGAGATTGTGATGTTAATGCCTCCTGTCCCACGGGGAATTTGGCATAGGAAATCTTCGGGGACTGTGTCTTCTTCCTCGTCGCTGGACAGTACGATGCTTTGAAGTCGCTGAGTTTTGTACTGTGGTGCTTTGGTGTGGTCGGTCTTCGTAGGCCTCTTAATTCGGATTACCCCTGTCTTTGGATCACACTCGACCTCCGTCTGGTTGTTTATTACGGGTGGTATTTTTTTTTGTTGGTCCAGCATCACTAACTTCTTTCTAAAGTTATGCTTGGTTTGTTCAAATTTTGTCTCCATTATCTTTGTCAGTGGGGTAGGTGTCGACGATTGATCATTTCTTGTGATTTGTCCTTCTATTTATATCATGTGCTAGTGGTATACCATTAAATCTAGAATAATAGAAACATTTTTTTTTCTTCCATTTCTATTTTATTTGAAATATATTATTCATTATATATTTTTTTTTTCTTGTGGTATGTGGGTTTTCCAGTCTGGCAGTGGTTTTGGGTCGGGACCCTGAGATTTGGAGGGTCCCTTGGGCGCTGGTTGATTCTTTGGGGCTGATGGAGAGCCTGGCTGTGTCTCGGTTGTTATAGTGTTTTCTTGTATGGTTTCCGGGTTGTATATTTTAAGGTCACTAACGTGCGCGGTACGGTCCTTAAAACTCCCGTGTTGATGAACCTTGACTATAACCGGGGATTATATCTGGGGGCTAACTTTGCGGCGAAGTTATCAGCGGCTTTAGATAAGTGATGCTGTCTTATGAGTACGGCTTGACCCACCGTAGGCTTCCTTGGTCTTCTACGGAGATTATAGTATCTGGACTGGTCTTGGGCCGCTTGTTCGAGTCTTTGGCGTACTAACTGGAAGATTTCCTGTAACCGCACTGCCTTGTCTTGTGGTGACTGTTCGATGCTCCCAGTTCCGGTTGCCTTTTCGTCGAAGAGAGTCCCTGGTAGTCGAGGTTCCCGACCTTGGACAAGAAATGCGGGGGAGAAACCCGTTGATTCTGCCACGCTGGTGTTAAGCGCTAGAGATATCTCGGGGAGGAACTCGTCCCATCTTTTATGCTGTTCTCCTACGAATTGGGCTACCATGGTTTTGATAGTACGGTTCGCTCGTTCTGTGGGGTTCTCCTGTGGTGTGTATGGGGCGGTAAATTGGTGCTATACACCCAGTTGCTGTAGGAATTTGCGGAACAAGTGGCTCGTGAACTGTACCCCATTGTCGGTGACCAGAATCTTTGGAACGCCATATCTGGCGAGGATTCTTTCGCGAAACGCTCGCCGGAGGGCTTCTGCCGTGGCCTTTCGGAGTGGTACGATCTCTACCCATTTCGAAAATTTATCAAACAGTACTAATATTACTGTATTTCCGTGTGTTGACCTAGGGAGTGGTCCGATGAAGTCTGCACATACGATGCTCCATGGCTCGTTTGCTATTTGTGTTAACAAGGTTCCAGCTGGTTTCTGTTGGCTAGGTTTAAATTTTTGGCAGGATTCGCAGTGACGTACGTATCGGCTGATGTCCCGGTACATGCCCGGCCAATAGTAGCGATTTATTATACGCGCTATTGTTTTCCGGATTCCCAGGTGACCGGCGGTGTGTTCGTCGTGATTTTCTTTTAGGACTCGTTCTCGTTGAAATTTTGGGACGCATAGTTTCCAAGGAGAATAGTCTTCGTCTGCCGTGTGTCTCGGTATGTTCCGATAGAGCTCACCATTTTCTATTATAAAGTCTGGGAATTTTTCGGGTTTATCCTGGACCTCTGCTGTCTTCTTCTCCCACCAATTGCATACTTCCGTCTTTGTTTTGTCCACGAGCGTTGTGCGTAGAGTCTCTCTCGGTTGGCTTGATAGGGCATCGGCAACCACATTTAATTTACCTCTGCGGTACTGAATATCATAGGTGTATTGCTGTAGCTCTAGGGCCCAACGAGCGATTTGTCCCGATGGGCTTTCAATCGAATTTAGCCATTTCAGTGCTAGGTGATCGGTGACTATGGAAAAGTGGTATCCTTCTAAGTATGGTCGCATCTTGCGAATGCCCCACACGATAGCCAGGCATTCTTTCTCTGTGGGAGAATAATTGCGCTCTGCTGGATTTAGGTGGCGGCTGGCATAGGCAATTACTTTCTCTTGGCCGTCGATGTCTTGTGTGAGGACCACCCCTAATCCATAGTCGCTGGCATCGGTCTGTAAGGTGAATTTTCTTGCAAAGTCAGGACAGGCTAGAACGGGTGCTTTGGTGAGGCGATCCTTCAGTTGATCAAACGCTGATTGTTGTGTTTCAGTCCATCTCCAATGTTTTCCCTTTTTTAAGAGGCTGGTAAGAGGTTGGACGACTTTGGCGAACTCTGGGACAAATCTTCTGTACCATGACGCAATACCTAGGCAGCGACGGAGTTTTCGCAATGTGGTTGGTGGTCGGAGTTCTTGGATGGCGGCGATTTTGTCTGGGTCGGTGTGAATCCCTTGCTCACTAACCACATGGCCCAAATATTTGATTTCCTTCTGGAAGAATTTGCATTTCTCTGCATTGATTTTAAGGTTGGCTTTGTGTAGTCGATGTAGTACCTCCTTTAGGTGTCTCATGTGTTCTTCCAAGTTTTCTCCGGTCACCACGATATCATCGAGGTAGGCAAAAGCATGGGGCTCCATCTCGGGGCCGATGACTTGGTCCAGAGCTCGCTGAAAGGGGGCCGAATGTAGGCCGAAAGGCATAACCCGCCACTGGAAGAGTCCGCGCCCTGGAACTGTAAATGCGGTGTACTTCTTGCTACTGTTTTCCATGGGGATTTGCCAGTACCCGTTTTTGAGGTCTAAACTGCTTATATACTTGGCATTCCTGAGGCGGTCCAGAATATGATGGATCCGGGGGAGTGGATAGGCGTCAGGGATTGATTTTGTGTTAAGTTGTCGATAGTCTACACACAATCTCCATGTCCCGTTTTTCTTTTTGACCAGGACGATTGGCGCACTATATGGGCTACTTGATGGTTCAATGCAGCCTTTCTGGAGTAGATCATTAATTTCGTCGTTGATGATTTTTTGCATGTCAGGGTTTTTTGGGAAATACCTTTGCTTTATTGGGCGGTCATCCTGCATCACAATTCGATGGGCGGTGATGTGTGATGCCCCGTGCATGGTTTCAAATTTCTTCAGCTCCATTTCTAGGAAGGATTTTATTCGGTTTTCATCGTCGGCTGGAGCTTCGTTTTGTAGTGTCCGTACCTGAGGTTCTTCTGGGTTTTTGGGTGTTCTTTGTTGACCGAGAGTTAGCTTGTGGCCTCCCACAAAAATTTGTGCTTGCATGTGGCTGAGAAAGTCTAGTCCCAGTATGACTTTGTCGATGGCTTCGGGGAGTATGAGTAGTTGTATTGTGCAACTTCTGCTTCCAAAGTGGATCTTCGTCTCGAATGCTTGTTTTACCTGTCTCTTGGTCCCATTTGCCATTCGTACTGATGCCTTTGTATGTGTTGTATGTCCTGTATGTCGTATCTTGTGTGCATAAGCTTTGCTGATAAAGCTCCTCGTTGCGTCAGTGTCGATTGTTGCTATTACTGACTCTCCTCCCATATCTATAGTGGCCGCTATGCGATCATTTTCTTGCTCTATAACTCCAATGATTCGTGGAGTGTGTTTTGTTGGGGTCCCACCATCTTTTGGTCTCGGTGGAACCCGTTGGCGTTTCCCGAGGCTTGGCGGCAGCATTCGATGGTTCTAGAGCCTATCTTTCCACAATCCCAGCAGAACAATACTCTGGGGTTACGGTATTCATTGGTGAAGTGTCCGGGTTGGCTACAACGTCTACATGCGGTGCGTGGGTTGACGTATCCTTTTGCTACTTGCATAACCTGCCTGTGTTGTTCGTCCCTTCTGCGTTGGAGTGGGGGTGCGTTGATTCTGTGCTGGAGTTGAGGTTCGTTGCTTCTGCGACCGCAGTTTAGGCACTCGAAATCTTCCGCCAAACTCAGTAGTTCTCCTAGATTTCGGAAGTCTTTTCGCCGGATGTACAGTTGATACTCCTGACGGCTGTTTCGGAAGATTCGCTCGAGTTTTTGTTCTTCCGAGTATTGAGCGTGACGCATCAAGTTTTGTAGGGTTATCACGAAGTCCTTGAACACCTCGCTTGGGCGTTGTACTCGCTGTCGAATGTCGTCATCTAGTCGTTCGAAAAACCTCGGTGGAAGGAAGAACTTCAGGAAATCGCTTTTAAATGGTTCCCATCTCTGCCAAGAACTATTGTTGTTGCGATACCAGATAAGGGCTTTGTCCTTGAGTAATTCGGGCATAGTCCTGGACAAAAAGTCTTTGCAGAGGCCGTAAACTTCCGATAATTCTTCGACGCGCTCCACAAATGCCAGTGGGTCGTGGATCCCATCGAACTTCACCGACCATTTTCTGACTTGGTCGATGACGGCAGGGTATGAAGGTCCAGTGATTGGATGTGGTGTCGTAGGGGCAGCCGTATTGGTACTAATATTGTTGTTTGTGCTTTTGTCGGGGATTTTCCCAACTGCCGTGATGGTTATTGCTGGGGGTACGGGCGAAGTGCTCCTTGTGTGTAGGGTTTCTAGCGTAAGTAGTCGTTCTTCTACCTCGGGTTCGAGATCTCCTTCGCTGACTAGATTTGCGAATCGTTTACGGAGTTCCTCCACTGTTCCCGTCTCGTCGAGCCCGAATTCTCTGGCGTATGAGATTAGGTCCTCTTTGCGCAGAAAATAAATCCAGGTGGTCTTCATTTTGGCAGCGTAGCAGTAGTGGTAACCGGTGTTCCTCTGTGTTGAAATATGCCTTTTCTGACGTGATTGATTGGTCTTCTGGAGTGGCGGTAGTCGTAACGTTGTTGGTAAGGTTGGTTTGCTTTCTCTGATGATATAGTTTTTCTCTGATGATACAGTCGTTTTCTGATGATACAGTCTTTCTCTGATGATATACTCTTTCTCTGATGATATAGTCTTTCTCTGATGATATAGTTTTTCTCTGATGATACAGTCTTTTTCTAATGATACAGTCTTTCTCTGATGATATAGTCTTTCTCTGATGATACAGTCTTTCTCTGATGATATAGTCCCTGCTCGGGCGCCACTGTAACGACGTTTTCTACTGCCGGGGTAATGCTCAGTAGTCGTCCAAAGTTCCGTTACAGAAAAAAGTCTTTGTTTCGATTTTTCTTCTTGTTTTTCTTTTATTTTATTTTTTTAAATTTTTATACTTTATTACAATACAATATATGTTACTTTATTTACTTTAAAATATATAATACTTAAGTTTTAATCACCACCTTTATACTTATGGTCGTCGTAACACTGCAGCGTGTTTCCCGTGAAGTTTGATTAGTGGGATAGGACGGGGAAGTAGGTCTGCCTATATCAACTGTGTTTAAGTCCAAGTGTAATATGACCTGAACCAGAGAATCCCTACCGCGGAAAAGGGTCTTGGTAAAAAAACTTAAACGTCGATGTACGCGGCTAAGCCAATGTATCTGATGGAGAGGCGTCACCTCTACCCCTAAAGAGAAATATGATTAAGCCAGAGAATTTCTTACCGTGGGTCGGGGAAAATTCTCGGCTTGTAACAGCTAAACGTGTGTGAGCGCGGCTAAGCCAATGTAACAGGTGGAGAGGCGTCACCTCTACCCCTAAAGAGAAATATGATTAAGCCGGAGAATTCCTTACCGTGGGTCGGGGGAAATTCTCGGCTTGTAACAGCTAAACGTGTGTGAACGCGGCTAAGCCAATGTAACAGGTGGAGAGGCGTCACCTCTACCCCTAAAGAGAAATATGATTAAGCCAGAGAATTCCTTACCGTGGGTCGGGGGAAATTCTCGGCTTGTAACAGCTAAACGTGTGTGAACGCGGCTAAGCCAATGTAACAGGTGGAGAGGCGTCACCTCTACCCCTAAAGAGAAATATGATTAAGCCAGAGAATTCCTTACCGTGGGTCGGGGGAAATTCTCGGCTTGTAACAGCTAAACGTGTGTGAACGCGGCTAAGCCAATGTAACAGGTGGAGAGGCGTCACCTCTACCCCTAAAGAGAAATATGATTAAGCCAGAGAATTCCTTACCGTGGGTCGGGGGAAATTCTCGGCTTGTAACAGCTAAACGTGTGTGAACGCGGCTAAGCCAATGTAACAGGTGGAGAGGCGTCACCTCTACCCCTAAAGAGAAATATGATTAAGCCAGAGAATTCCTTACCGTGGGTCGGGGGAAATTCTCGGCTTGTAACAGCGAAACGTGTGTGAACGCGGCTAAGCCAATGTAACAGGTGGAGAGGCGTCACCTCTACCCCTAAAGAGAAATATGATTAAGCCAGAGAATTCCTTACCGTGGGTCGGGGGAAATTCTCGGCTTGTAACAGCTAAACGTGTGTGAACGCGGCTAAGCCAATGTAACAGGTGGAGAGGCGTCACCTCTACCCCTAAAGAGAAATATGATTAAGCCAGAGAATTCCTTACCGTGGGTCGGGGGAAATTCTCGGCTTGTAACAGCTAAACGTGTGTGAACGCGGCTAAGCCAATGTAACAGGTGGAGAGGCGTCACCTCTACCCCAAAAGAGAAATATGATTAAGCCAGAGAATTCCTTACCGTGGGTCGGGGGAAATTCTCGGCTTGTAACAGCTAATCGTGTGTGAACGCGGCTAAGCCAATGTAACAGGTGGAGAGGCGTCACCTCTACCCCTAAAGAGAAATATGATTAAGCCAGAGAATTTCTTACCGTGGGTCGGGGAAAATCCTCGGCTTGTAACAGCTAAACGTGTGTGAGTGCGGCTAAGCCAATGTAACAGGTGGAGAGGCGTCACCTCTACCCCTAAAGAGAAATATGATTAAGCCAGAGAACTCCTTACGGTGGGTCGGGGGAAATTCTCGGCTTGTAACAGCTAAACGTGTGTGAACGCGGCTAAGCCAATGTAACAGGTGGAGAGGCGTCACCTCTACCCCTAAAGAGAAATATGATTAAGCCAGAGAATTCCTTACCGTGGGTCGGGGGAAATTCTCGGCTTGTAAAAAAACTAAACTAGTAGACAGTGGGAATCAGGAGGTACTTACCGGTCCGCACGCTATGCTGGCTTTCGAACGACTCACTGCTGCCTGTCCAACAGCCTCCTTTTATATCCGACTAACGGATTATTTTTTTGCATCAGCGCGTATGTGCAGTACATAATTTCTCTAATGCACATGCGCGTCGTTTAAGCGTAATATTCTCTGTGTGCTGTTGTTGTTGTTTTTTTTTTTCTTTTTCTTATGTGTTTATGTTTCTTTTATTGTTGTTGTTCTCTGTCAGTGGCTACCAAGCAGACAATTATATTTGTTTGGTGACTGCTGCGAGTGTTTTGTTTTGTTGTTGTTTTTCCGGTACGATGCCATAGAGCAGAGACCGGTAAAAAGAACGGTGATTAAATCTTCTACTGGCTAAATTTAATGCGGTGGTGATTCAATAATAATGTGGTTTTGTTTGTGTAATACAGTTTCTTATGTAATGTAAATGTTTTATCATACTGTGTTTTCTTGTAATGTAAATGTTTTATAATTCAGTGTTTTCTTGTAATGTTTTATAAATGTTTTCTTGTAATGTAAATGTTTTATAATTCAGTGCTTTTATTCTGTGTAGGAAAATTTCTTGTGTGCTGGAAATTTTGTCGTCACACCCCCCTCATACTTTCGGGGGAATGGAGACTTGGACCTGTCCTGAGCGGCTGATCTGGACTCGGAAGCATTTTTCTTTTCCATCGTGTAAAAAATGTTTTTGCCGGTTGTGTTTACGGGTGCGTTGGGCCTTTTGTATTTCCTGCTGTAACTCCAGTGGCCAATTGTCGGGGTTGATCATGCCCTTTGAGAGGTCTTCTGTGGTTTTGTGGCCCGATGGTGCTGTTGCTTCTGATGGTATTGGTGTTGCGGTGGTTGCCGTGGTTATGGTGCTTGTTGTTGTTGTTGCGAAATTTGTGTTGGTGTTCTCGCCGTTGAGGTCACTGGGACTGCTGCTGTTGTTAATTTTGCTGGTATCGCTGCTGTCGCTACTGCTGTCACTGCTGCTGTTGCTGTCGCTGCTACTGCTACTGCTACTGCTCTCCCGGGAGAAACTTTTCCCTGGAGGTTTTGTGGGGTTCGTGTTTACTTCTTGGGGGAACTTTGGCGGTCCTTTGTTTGGTAGTGCTTGAACGATATTTGGTTTTTGGAATCGGATACGGGGTATTCGGTCCTGCCTGGATATGTGCATGTAGCTTGCTATCAGGGCGGATAGTTCCACTCGTTTATGTTCGACTTCTTTTAGGTTGAACCATATTTGAGGCCCTGCTGTTGTTTCAACAACTCGTGAGGGATCTTTGAGAATGTGCTCCGCGTAGTGGAGGACAAATAAACCGCAGTCGGTTGCGTTATTTTGGCGTGGGGCTAGTACCTTTCGTTCCGGTAGGTTGTCAGGCGTAAATTTCCACTTTGGGCGTTCTTCATTACTTCTTTCCTGTTCCTCCGAGTTTAGGTATGCCCGAATGACCTCGCAGGCGTAGTGGGTAGCTGGGCGTGGGAGTGAATCTAGAGTAAGGATGTCTCCATGTGGTCCGTTGGGGTTGTGGTCTGGGTTTAACCTCACCAAGATAAGGAACCAGTGGTCGCGGTGACGTGGTGACGTCTTTTCCCCTGGTCCACCGGCGAATGGCAGTAAATCGTCGTCCTTCTAGTTCCTCTGGCGTCTCGGCTCCTTGTCTCTGGATGCTGGTTAATTTTTCCAGGAAGAATGTATTAAAAATATGTATCTCTTTTTGCCGTGCTTCCAATAGGATATTTCTCGCCATCCATTTGAGATAAACCTCAATGAGGCGGTCGTTGATGAATCGTCCGATTCCGATTCGTTGGTAGTCTGAGATTGTGATGTTAATGCCTCCTGTCCCACGGGGAATTTGGCATAGGAAATCTTCGGGGACTGTGTCTTCTTCCTCGTCGCTGGACAGTACGATGCTTTGAAGTCGCTGAGTTTTGTACTGTGGTGCTTTGGTGTGGTCGGTCTTCGTAGGCCTCTTAATTCGGATTACCCCTGTCTTTGGATCACACTCGACCTCCGTCTGGTTGTTTATTACGGGTGGTATTTTTTTTTGTTGGTCCAGCATCACTAACTTCTTTCTAAAGTTATGCTTGGTTTGTTCAAATTTTGTCTCCATTATCTTTGTCAGTGGGGTAGGTGTCGACGATTGATCATTTCTTGTGATTTGTCCTTCTATTTATATCATGTGCTAGTGGTATACCATTAAATCTAGAATAATAGAAACATTTTTTTTTCTTCCATTTCTATTTTATTTGAAATATATTATTCATTATATATTTTTTTTTTCTTGTGGTATGTGGGTTTTCCAGTCTGGCAGTGGTTTTGGGTCGGGACCCTGAGATTTGGAGGGTCCCTTGGGCGCTGGTTGATTCTTTGGGGCTGATGGAGAGCCTGGCTGTGTCTCGGTTGTTATAGTGTTTTCTTGTATGGTTTCCGGGTTGTATATTTTAAGGTCACTAACGTGCGCGGTACGGTCCTTAAAACTCCCGTGTTGATGAACCTTGACTATAACCGGGGATTATATCTGGGGGCTAACTTTGCGGCGAAGTTATCAGCGGCTTTAGATAAGTGATGCTGTCTTATGAGTACGGCTTGACCCACCGTAGGCTTCCTTGGTCTTCTACGGAGATTATAGTATCTGGACTGGTCTTGGGCCGCTTGTTCGAGTCTTTGGCGTACTAACTGGAAGATTTCCTGTAACCGCACTGCCTTGTCTTGTGGTGACTGTTCGATGCTCCCAGTTCCGGTTGCCTTTTCGTCGAAGAGAGTCCCTGGTAGTCGAGGTTCCCGACCTTGGACAAGAAATGCGGGGGAGAAACCCGTTGATTCTGCCACGCTGGTGTTAAGCGCTAGAGATATCTCGGGGAGGAACTCGTCCCATCTTTTATGCTGTTCTCCTACGAATTGGGCTACCATGGTTTTGATAGTACGGTTCGCTCGTTCTGTGGGGTTCTCCTGTGGTGTGTATGGGGCGGTAAATTGGTGCTATACACCCAGTTGCTGTAGGAATTTGCGGAACAAGTGGCTCGTGAACTGTACCCCATTGTCGGTGACCAGAATCTTTGGAACGCCATATCTGGCGAGGATTCTTTCGCGAAACGCTCGCCGGAGGGCTTCTGCCGTGGCCTTTCGGAGTGGTACGATCTCTACCCATTTCGAAAATTTATCAAACAGTACTAATATTACTGTATTTCCGTGTGTTGACCTAGGGAGTGGTCCGATGAAGTCTGCACATACGATGCTCCATGGCTCGTTTGCTATTTGTGTTAACATTGTTCCAGCTGGTTTCTGTTGGCTAGGTTTAAATTTTTGGCAGGATTCGCAGTGACGTACGTATCGGCTGATGTCCCGGTACATGCCCGGCCAATAGTAGCGATTTATTATACGCGCTATTGTTTTCCGGATTCCCAGGTGACCGGCGGTGTGTTCGTCGTGATTTTCTTTTAGGACTCGTTCTCGTTGAAATTTTGGGACGCATAGTTTCCAAGGAGAATAGTCTTCGTCTGCCGTGTGTCTCGGTATGTTCCGATAGAGCTCACCATTTTCTATTATAAAGTCTGGGAATTTTTCGGGCTTATCCTGGACCTCTGCTGTCTTCTTCTCCCACCAATTGCATACTTCCGTCTTTGTTTTGTCCACGAGCGTTGTGCGTAGAGTCTCTCTCGGTTGGCGTGATAGGGCATCGGCAACCACATTTAATTTACCTCTGCGGTACTGAATATCATAGGTGTATTGCTGTAGCTCTAGGGCCCAACGAGCGATTTGTCCCGATGGGCTTTCAATCGAATTTAGCCATTTCAGTGCTAGGTGATCGGTGACTATGGAAAAGTGGTATCCTTCTAAGTATGGTCGCATCTTGCGAATGCCCCACACGATAGCCAGGCATTCTTTCTCTGAAGGAGAATAATTGCGCTCTGCTGGATTCAGGTGGCGGCTGGCGTAGGCAATTACTTTCTCTTGGCCGTCGATGTCTTGTGTGAGGACCACCCCTAATCCATAGTCGCTGGCATCGGTCTGTAAGGTGAATTTTCTTGCAAAGTCAGGACAGGCTAGAACGGGTGCTTTGGTGAGGCGATCCTTCAGTTGATCAAACGCTGATTGTTGTGTTTCAGTCCATCTCCAATGTTTTCTCTTTTTTAAGAGGCTGGTAAGAGGTTGGACGACTTTGGCGAACTCTGGGACAAATCTTCTGTACCATGACGCAATACCTAGGCAGCGACGGAGTTCTCGCAATGTGGTTGGTGGTCGGAGTTCTTGGATGGCGGCGATTTTGTCTGGGTCGGTGTGAATCCCTTGCTCACTAACCACATGGCCCAAATATTTGATTTCCTTCTGGAAGAATTTGCATTTCTCTGCATTGATTTTAAGGTTGGCTTTGTGTAGTCGATGTAGTACCTCCTTTAGGTGTCTCATGTGTTCTTCCAAGTTTTCTCCGGTCACCACGATATCATCGAGGTAGGCAAAAGCATGGGGCTCCATCTCGGGGCCGATGACTTGGTCCAGAGCTCGCTGAAAGGTTGCGGGGGCCGAATGTAGGCCGAAAGGCATAACTCGCCACTGGAAGAGTCCGCGCCCTGGAACTGTAAATGCGGTGTACTTCTTGCTACTGTTTTCCATGGGGATTTGCCAGTACCCGTTTTTGAGGTCTAAACTGCTTATATACTTGGCATTCCTGAGGCGGTCCAGAATATGATGGATCCGGGGGAGTGGATAGGCATCAGGGATTGATTTTGTGTTAAGTTGTCGATAGTCTACACACAATCTCCATGTCCCGTTTTTCTTTTTGACCAGGACGATTGGCGCACTATATGGGCTACTTGAAGGTTCAATGCAGCCTTTCTGGAGTAGATCATTAATTTCGTCGTTGATGATTTTTTGCATGTCAGGGTTCTTTGGGAAATACCTTTGCTTTATTGGGCGGTCATCCTGCATCACAATTCGATGGGCGGTGATGTGTGATGCCCCGTGCATGGTTTCAAATTTCTTCAGCTCCATTTCTAGGAAGGATTTTATTCGGTTTTCATCGTCGGCTGGAGCTTCGTTTTGTAGTGTCCGTACCTGAGGTTCTTCTGGGTTTTTGGGTGTTCTTTGTTGACCGAGAGTTAGCTTGTGGCCTCCCACAAAAATTTGTGCTTGCATGTGGCTGAGAAAGTCTAGTCCCAGTATGACTTTGTCGATGGCTTCGGGGAGTATGAGTAGTTGTATTGTGCAACTTCTGCTTCCAAAGTGGATCTTCGTCTCGAATGCTTGTTTTACCTGTCTCTTGGTCCCATTTGCCATTCGTACTGATGCCTTTGTATGTGTTGTATGTCCTGTATTTCGTATCTTGTGTGCATAAGCTTTGCTGATAAAGCTCCTCGTTGCGTCAGTGTCGATTGTTGCTATTACTGACTCTCCTCCCATATCTATAGTGGCCGCTATGCGATCATTTTCTTGCTCTATAACTCCAATGATTCGTGGAGTGTGTTTTGTTGGGGTCCCACCATCTTTTGGTCTCGGTGGAACCCGTTGGCGTTTCCCGAGGCTTGGCGGCAGCATTCGATGGTTCTAGGGCCTATCTTTCCACAATCCCAGCAGAACAATACTCTGGGGTTACGGTATTCATTGGTGAAGTGTCCGGGTTGGCTACAACGTCTACATGCGGTGCGTGGGTTGACGTATCCTTTTGCTACTTGCATAACCTGCCTGTGTTGTTCGTCCCTTCTGCGTTGGAGTGGGGGTGCGTTGATTCTGTGCTGGAGTTGAGGTTCGTTGCTTCTGCGACCGCAGTTTAGGCACTCGAAATCTTCCGCCAAACTCAGTAGTTCTCCTAGATTTCGGAAGTCTTTTCGCCGGATGTACAGTTGATACTCCTGACGGCTGTTTCGGAAGATTCGGTCGAGTTTTTGTTCTGCCGAGTATTGAGCGTGACGCATCAAGTTTTGTAGGGTTATCACGAAGTCCTTGAACACCTCGCTTGGGCGTTGTACGCTGTCGAATGTCGTCATCTAGTCGTTCGAAAAACCTCGGTGGAAGGAAGAACTTCAGGAAATCGCTTTTAAATGGTTCCCATCTCTGCCAAGAACTATTGTTGTTGCGATACCAGATAAGGGCTTTGTCCTTGAGTAATTCGGGCATAGTCCTGGGCAAAAAGTCTTTGCAGAGGCCGTAAACTTCCGATAATTCTTCGACGCGCTCCACAAATGCCAGTGGGTCGTGGATCCCATCGAACTTCACCGACCATTTTCTGACTTGGTCGATGACGGCAGGGTATGAAGGTCCAGTGATTGGATGTGGTGTCGTAGGGGCAGCCGTATTGGTACTAATATTGTTGTTTGTGCTTTTGTCGGGGATTTTCCCAACTGCCGTGATGGTTATTGCTGGGGGTACGGGCGAAGTGCTCCTTGTGTGTAGGGTTTCTAGCGTAAGTAGTCGTTCTTCTACCTCGGGTTCGAGATCTCCTTCGCTGACTAGATTTGCGAATCGTTTACGGAGTTCCTCCACTGTTCCCGTCTCGTCGAGCCCGAATTCTCTGGCGTATGAGATTAGGTCCTCTTTGCGCAGAAAATAAATCCAGGTGGTCTTCATTTTGGCAGCGTAGCAGTAGTGGTAACCGGTGTTCCTCTGTGTTGAAATATGCCTTTTCTGACGTGATTGATTGGTCTTCTGGAGTGGCGGTAGTCGTAACGTTGTTGGTAAGGTTGGTTTGCTTTCTCTGATGATATAGTTTTTCTCTGATGATACAGTCGTTTTCTGATGATACAGTCTTTCTCTGATGATATACTCTTTCTCTGATGATATAGTCTTTCTCTGATGTTATAGTTTTTCTCTGATGATACAGTCTTTTTCTAATGATACAGTCTTTCTCTGATGATATAGTCTTTCTCTGATGATACAGTCTTTCTCTGATGATATAGTCCCTGCTCGGGCGCCACTGTAACGGCCTTTTCTACTGCCGGGGTAATGCTCAGTAGTCGTCCAAAGTTCCGTTACAGAAAAAAGTCTTTGTTTCGATTTTTCTTCTTGTTTTTCTTTTATTTTATTTTTTTAAATTTTTATACTTTATTACAATACAATATATGTTACTTTATTTACTTTAAAATATATAATACTTAAGTTTTAATCACCACCTTTATACTTATGGTCGTCGTAACCCTGCAGCGTGTTTCCCGTGAAGTTTGATTAGTGGGATAGGACGGGGAAGTAGGTCTGCCTATATCAACTGTGTTTAAGTCCAAGTGTAATATGACCTGAACCAGAGAATCCCTACCGCGGAAAAGGGTCTTGGTAAAAAAACTTAAACGTCGATGTACGCGGCTAAGCCAATGTATCTGATGGAGAGGCGTCACCTCTACCCCTAAAGAGAAATATGATTAAGCCAGAGAATTTCTTACCGTGGGTCGCGGAAAATTCTCGGCTTGTAACAGCTAAACGTGTGTGAGCGCGGCTAAGCCAATGTAACAGGTGGAGAGGCGTCACCTCTACCCCTAAAGAGAAATATGATTAAGCCGGAGAATTCCTTACCGTGGGTCGGGGGAAATTCTCGGCTTGTAACAGCTAAACGTGTGTGAACGCGGCTAAGCCAATGTAACAGGTGGAGAGGCGTCACCTCTACCCCTAAAGAGAAATATGATTAAGCCAGAGAATTCCTTACCGTGGGTCGGGGGAAATTCTCGGCTTGTAACAGCTAAACGTGTGTGAACGCGGCTAAGCCAATGTAACAGGTGGAGAGGCGTCACCTCTACCCCTAAAGAGAAATATGATTAAGCCAGAGAATTCCTTACCGTGGGTCGGGGGAAATTCTCGGCTTGTAACAGCTAAACGTGTGTGAACGCGGCTAAGCTAATGTAACAGGTGGAGAGGCGTCACCTCTACCCCTAAAGAGAAATATGATTAAGCCAGAGAATTCCTTACCGTGGGTCGGGGGAAATTCTCGGCTTGTAACAGCTAAACGTGTGTGAACGCGGCTAAGCCAATGTAACAGGTGGAGAGGCGTCACCTCTACCCCTAAAGAGAAATATGATTAAGCCAGAGAATTCCTTACCGTGGGTCGGGGGAAATTCTCGGCTTGTAACAGCTAAATGTGTGTGAACGCGGCTAAGCCAATGTAACAGGTGGAGAGGCGTCACCTCTACCCCTAAAGAGAAATATGATTAAGCCAGAGAATTCCTTACCGTGGGTCGGGGGAAATTCTCGGCTTGTAACAGCTAAACGTGTGTGAACGCGGCTAAGCCAATGTAACAGGTGGAGAGGCGTCACCTCTACCCCTAAAGAGAAATATGATTAAGCCAGAGAATTCCTTACCGTGGGTCGGGGGAAATTCTCGGCTTGTAACAGCTAAACGTGTGTGAACGCGGCTAAGCCAATGTAACAGGTGGAGAGGCGTCACCTCTACCCCTAAAGAGAAATATGATTAAGCCAGAGAATTCCTTACCGTGGGTCGGGGGAAATTCTCGGCTTGTAACAGCTAATCGTGTGTGAACGCGGCTAAGCCAATGTAACAGGTGGAGAGGCGTCACCTCTACCCCTAAAGAGAAATATGATTAAGCCAGAGAATTTCTTACCGTGGGTCGGGGAAAATCCTCGGCTTGTAACAGCTAAACGTGTGTGAGCGCGGCTAAGCCAATGTAACAGGTGGAGAGGCGTCACCTCTACCCCTAAAGAGAAATATGATTAAGCCAGAGAACTCCTTACGGTGGGTCGGGGGAAATTCTCGGCTTGTAACAGCTAAACGTGTGTGAACGCGGCTAAGCCAATGTAACAGGTGGAGAGGCGTCACCTCTACCCCTAAAGAGAAATATGATTAAGCCAGAGAATTCCTTACCGTGGGTCGGGGGAAATTCTCGGCTTGTAAAAAAACTAAACTAGTAGACAGTGGGAATCAGGAGGTACTTACCGGTCCGCACGCTATGCTGGCTTTCGAACGACTCACTGCTGCCTGTCCAACAGCCTCCTTTTATATCCGACTAACGGATTATTTTTTTGCATCAGCGCGTATGTGCAGTACATAATTTCTCTAATGCACATGCGCGTCGTTTAAGCGTAATATTCTCTGTGTGCTGTTGTTGTTGTTTTTTTTTTCTTTTTCTTATGTGTTTATGTTTCTTTTATTGTTGTTGTTCTCTGTCAGTGGCTACCAAGCAGACAATTATATTTGTTTGGTGACTGCTGCGAGTGTTTTGTTTTCTTGTTGTTTTTCCGGTACGATGCTATAGAGCAGAGACCGGTAAAAAGAACGGTGATTAAATCTTCTACTGGCTAAATTTAATGCGGTGGTGATTCAATAATAATGTGGTTTTGTTTGTGTAATACAGTTTCTTATGTAATGTAAATGTTTTATCATACTGTGTTTTCTTGTAATGTAAATGTTTTATAATTCAGTGTTTTCTTGTAATGTTTTATAAATGTTTTCTTGTAATGTAAATGTTTTATAATTTAGTGCTTTTATTCTGTGTAGGAAAATTTCTTGTGTGCTGGAAATTTTGTCGTCACACCCCCCTCATACTTTCGGGGGAATGGAGACTTGGACCTGTCCTGAGCGGCTGATCTGGACTCGGAAGCATTTTTCTTTTCCATCGTGTAAAAAATGTTTTTGCCGGTTGTGTTTACGGGTGCGTTGGGCCTTTTGTATTTCCTGCTGTAACTCCAGTGGCCAATTGTCGGGGTTGATCATGCCCTTTGAGAGGTCTTCTGTGGTTTTGTGGCCCGATGGTGCTGTTGCTTCTGATGGTATTGGTGTTGCGGTGGTTGCCGTGGTTATGGTGCTTGTTGTTGTTGTTGCGAAATTTGTGTTGGTGTTCTCGCCGTTGAGGTCACTGGGACTGCTGCTGTTGTTAATTTTGCTGGTATCGCTGCTGTCGCTACTGCTGTCACTGCTGTTGTTGCTGTCGCTGCTACTGCTCTCCCGGGAGAAACTTTTCCCTGGAGGTTTTGTGGGGTTCGTGTTTACTTCTTGGGGGAACTTTGGCGGTCCTTTGTTTGGTAGTGCTTGAACGATATTTGGTTTTTGGAATCGGATACGGGATATTCGGTCCTGCCTGGATATGTGGATGTAGCTTGCTATCAGGGCGGCTAGTTCCACTCGTTTATGTTCGACTTCTTTTAGGTTGAACCATATTTGAGGCCCTGCTGTTGTTTCAACAACTCGTGAGGGATCTTTGAGAATGTGCTCCGCGTAGTGGAGGACAAATAAACCGCAGTCGGTTGCGTTATTTTGGCGTGGGGCTAGTACCTTTCGTTCCGGTAGGTTGTCGGGCGTAAATTTCCACTTTGGGCGTTCTTCATTACTTCTTTCCTGTTCCTCCGAGTTTAGGTATGCCCGCATGACCTCGCAGGCGTAGTGGGTAGCTGGGCGTGGGAGTGAATCTAGAGTAAGGATGTCTCCATGTGGTCCGTTGGGGTTGTGGTCTGGGTTTAACCGCACCAAGATAAGGAACCAGTGGTCGCCTTGATGACCTGGGATTATGAGATTGGCTTTCGTGGTGACGTCTTTTCCCCTGGTCCACCGGCGAATGGCAGTAAATCGTCGTCCTTCTAGTTCCTCTGGCGTCTCGGCTCCTTGTCTCTGGATGCTGGTTAATTTTTCCAGGAAGAATGTATTAAAAATATGTATCTCTTTTTGCCGTGCTTCCAATAGGATATTTCTCGCCATCCATTTGAGATAAACCTCAATGAGGCGGTCGTTGATGAATCGTCCGATTCCGATTCGTTGGTAGTCTGAGATTGTGATGTTAATGCCTCCTGCCCCACGGGGAATTTGGCATAGGAAATCTTCGGGGACTGTGTCTTCTTCCTCGTCGCTGGACAGTACGATGCTTTGAAGTCGCTGAGTTTTGTACTGTGGTGCTTTGGTGTGGTCGGTCTTCGTAGGCCTCTTAATTCGGATTACCCCTGTCTTTGGATCACACTCGACCTCCGTCTGGTTGTTTATTACGGGTGGTATTTTTTTTTGTTGGTCCAGCATCACTAACTTCTTTCTAAAGTTATGCTTGGTTTGTTCAAATTTTGTCTCCATTATCTTTGTCAGTGGGGTAGGTGTCGACGATTGATCATTTCTTGTGATTTGTCCTTCTATTTATATCATGTGCTAGTGGTATACCATTAAATCTAGAAAAATAGAAACATTTTTTTTTCTTCCATTTCTATTTTATTTGAAATATATTATTCATTATATATTTTTTTTTTCTTGTGGTATGTGGGTTTTCCAGTCTGGCAGTGGTTTTGGGTCGGGACCCTGAAATTTGGAGGGTCCCTTGGGCGCTGGTTGATTCTTTGGGGCTGATGGAGAGCCTGGCTGTGTCTCGGTTGTGATAGTGTTTTCTTGTATGGTTTCCGGGTTGTATATTTTAAGGTCACTAACGTGCGCGGTACGGTCCTTAAAACTCCCGTGTTGATGAACCTTGACTATAACCGGGGATTATATCTGGGGGCTAACTTTGTGGCGAAGTTATCAGCGGCTTTAGATAAGTGATGCTGTCTTATGAGTACGGCTTGACCCACCGTAGGCTTCCATGGTCTTCTACGGAGATTATAGTATCTGGACTGGTCTTGGGCCGCTTGTTCGAGTCTTTGGCGTACTAACTGGAAGATTTCCTGTAACCGCACTGCCTTGTCTTGTGGTGACTGTTCGATGCTCCCAGTTCCGGTTGCCTTTTCGTCGAAGAGAGTACCTGGTAGTCGAGGTTCCCGACCTTGGACAAGAAATGCGGGGGAGAAACCCGTTGATTCTGCCACGCTGGTGTTTAGCCCTAGAGATATCTCGGGGAGGAACTCGTCCCATCTTTTATGCTGTTCTCCTACGAATTGGGCTACCATGGTTTTGATAGTACGGTTCGCTCGTTCTGTGGGGTTCTCCTGTGGTGTGTATGGGGCGGTAAATTGGTGCTATACACCCAGTTGCTGTAGGAATTTGCGGAACAAGTGGCTCGTGAACTGTACCCCATTGTCGGTGACCAGAATCTTTGGAACGCCATATCTGGCGAGGATTCTTTCGCGAAACGCTCGCCGGAGGGCTTCTGCCGTGGCCTTTCGGAGTGGTACGATCTCTACCCATTTTGAAAATTTATCAAACAGTACTAATATTACTGTATTTCCGTGTGTTGACCTAGGGAGTGGTCCGATGAAGTCTGCACATACGATGCTCCATGGCTCGTTTGCTATTTGTGTTAACATTGTTCCAGCTGGTTTCTGTTGGCTAGGTTTAAATTTTTGGCAGGATTCGCAGTGACGTACGTATCGGCTGATGTCCCGGTACATGCCCGGCCAATAGTAGCGATTTATTATACGCGCTATTGTTTTCCGGATTCCCAGGTGACCGGCGGTGTGTTCGTCGTGATTTTCTTTTAGGACTCGTTCTCGTTGAAATTTTGGGACGCATAGTTTCCAAGGAGAATAGTCTTCGTCTGCCGTGTGTCTCGGTATGTTCCGATAGAGCTCACCATTTTCTATTATAAAGTCTGGGAATTTTTCGGGTTTATCCTGGACCTCTGCTGTCTTCTTCTCCCACCAATTGCATACTTCCGTCTTTGTTTTGTCCACGAGCGTTGTGCGTAGAGTCTCTCTCGGTTGGCGTGATAGGGCATCGGCAACCACATTTAATTTACCTCTGCGGTACTGAATATCATAGGTGTATTGCTGTAGCTCTAGGGCCCAACGAGCGATTTGTCCCGATGGGCTTTCAATCGAATTTAGCCATTTCAGTGCTAGGTGATCGGTGACTATGGAAAAGTGGTATCCTTCTAAGTATGGTCGCATCTTGCGAATGCCCCACACGATAGCCAGGCATTCTTTCTCTGTAGGAGAATAATTGCGCTCTGCTGGATTCAGGTGGCGGCTGGCGTAGGCAATTACTTTCTCTTGGCCGTCGATGTCTTGTGTGAGGACCACCCCTAATCCATAGTCGCTGGCATCGGTCTGTAAGGTGAATTTTCTTGCAAAGTCAGGACAGGCTAGAACGGGTGCTTTGGTGAGGCGATCCTTCAGTTGATCAAACGCTGATTGTTGTGTTTCAGTCCATCTCCAATGTTTTCCCTTTTTTAAGAGGCTGGTAAGAGGTTGGACGACTTTGGCGAACTCTGGGACAAATCTTCTGTACCATGACGCAATACCTAGGCAGCGACGGAGTTCTCGCAATGTGGTTGGTGGTCGGAGTTCTTGGATGGCGGCGATTTTGTCTGGGTCGGTGTGAATCCCTTGCTCACTAACCACATGGCCCAAATATTTGATTTCCTTCTGGAAGAATTTGCATTTCTCTGCATTGATTTTAAGGTTGGCTTTGTGTAGTCGATGTAGTACCTCCTTTAGGTGTCTCATGTGTTCTTCCAAGTTTTCTCCGGTCACCACGATATCATCGAGGTAGGCAAAAGCATGGGGCTCCATCTCGGGGCCGATGACTTGGTCCAGAGCTCGCTGAAAGGTTGCGGGGGCCGAATGTAGGCCGAAAGGCATAACTCGCCACTGGAAGAGTCCGCGCCCTGGAACTGTAAATGCGGTGTACTTCTTGCTACTGTTTTCCATGGGGATTTGCCAGTACCCGTTTTTGAGGTCTAAACTGCTTATATACTTGGCATTCCTGAGGCGGTCCAGAATATGATGGATCCGGGGGAGTGGATAGGCATCAGGGATTGATTTTGTGTTAAGTTGTCGATAGTCTACACACAATCTCCATGTCCCGTTTTTCTTTTTGACCAGGACGATTGGCGCACTATATGGGCTACTTGAAGGTTCAATGCAGCCTTTCTGGAGTAGATCATTAATTTCGTCGTTGATGATTTTTTGCATGTCAGGGTTCTTTGGGAAATACCTTTGCTTTATTGGGCGGTCATCCTGCATCACAATTCGATGGGCGGTGATGTGTGATGCCCCGTGCATGGTTTCAAATTTCTTCAGCTCCATTTCTAGGAAGGATTTTATTCGGTTTTCATCGTCGGCTGGAGCTTTGTTTTGTAGTGTCCGTACCTGAGGTTCTTCTGGGTTTTTGGGTGTTCTTTGTTGACCGAGAGTTAGCTTGTGGCCTCCCACAAAAATTTGTGCTTGCATGTGGCTGAGAAAGTCTAGTCCCAGTATGACTTTGTCGATGGCTTCGGGGAGTATGAGTAGTTGTATTGTGCAACTTCTGCTTCCAAAGTGGATCTTCGTCTCGAATGCTTGTTTTACCTGTCTCTTGGTCCCATTTGCCATTCGTACTGATGCCTTTGTATGTGTTGTATGTCCTGTATTTCGTATCTTGTGTGCATAAGCTTTGCTGATAAAGCTCCTCGTTGCGTCAGTGTCGATTGTTGCTATTACTGACTCTCCTCCCATATCTATAGTGGCCGCTATGCGATCATTTTCTTGCTCTATAACTCCAATGATTCGTGGAGTGTGTTTTGTTGGGGTCCCACCATCTTTTGGTCTCGGTGGAACCCGTTGGCGTTTCCCGAGGCTTGGCGGCAGCATTCGATGGTTCTAGGGCCTATCTTTCCACAATCCCAGCAGAACAATACTCTGGGGTTACGGTATTCATTGGTGAAGTGTCCGGGTTGGCTACAACGTCTACATGCGGTGCGTGGGTTGACGTATCCTTTTGCTACTTGCATAACCTGCCTGTGTTGTTCGTCCCTTCTGCGTTGGAGTGGGGGTGCGTTGATTCTGTGCTGGAGTTGAGGTTCGTTGCTTCTGCGACCGCAGTTTAGGCACTCGAAATCTTCCGCCAAACTCAGTAGTTCTCCTAGATTTCGGAAGTCTTTTCGCCGGATGTACAGTTGATACTCCTGACGGCTGTTTCGGAAGATTCGCTCGAGTTTTTGTTCTGCCGAGTATTGAGCGTGACGCATCAAGTTTTGTAGGGTTATCACGAAGTCCTTGAACACCTCGCTTGGGCGTTGTACTCGCTGTCGAATGTCGTCATCTAGTCGTTCGAAAAACCTCGGTGGAAGGAAGAACTTCAGGAAATCGCTTTTAAATGGTTCCCATCTCTGCCAAGAACTATTGTTGTTGCGATACCAGATAAGGGCTTTGTCCTTGAGTAATTCGGGCATAGTCCTGGGCAAAAAGTCTTTGCAGAGGCCGTAAACTTCCGATAATTCTTCGACGCGCTCCACAAATGCCAGTGGGTCGTGGATCCCATCGAACTTCACCGACCATTTGCTGACTTGGTCGATGACGGCAGGGTATGAAGGTCCAGTGATTGGATGTGGTGTCGTAGGGGCAGCCGTATTGGTACTAATATTGTTGTTTGTGCTTTTGTCGGGGATTTTCCCAACTGCCGTGATGGTTATTGCTGGGGGTACGGGCGAAGTGCTCCTTGTGTGTAGGGTTTCTAGCGTAAGTAGTCGTTCTTCTACCTCGGGTTCGAGATCTCCTTCGCTGACTAGATTTGCGAATCGTTTACGGAGTTCCTCCACTGTTCCCGTCTCGTCGAGCCCGAATTCTCTGGCGTATGAGATAAGGTCCTCTTTGCGCAGAAAATAAATCCAGGTGGTCTTCATTTTGGCAGCGTAGCAGTAGTGGTAACCGGTGTTCCTCTGTGTTGAAATATGCCTTTTCTGACGTGATTGATTGGTCTTCTGGAGTGGCGGTAGTCGTAACGTTGTTGGTAAGGTTGGTTTGCTTTCTCTGATGATATAGTTTTTCTCTGATGATACAGTCGTTTTCTGATGATACAGTCTTTCTCTGATGATATACTCTTTCCCTGATGATATAGTCTTTCTCTGATGATATAGTTTTTCTCTGATGATACAGTCTTTTTCTAATGATACAGTCTTTCTCTGATGATATAGTCTTTCTCTGATGATACAGTCTTTCTCTGATGATATAGTCCCTGCTCGGGCGCCACTGTAACGACGTTTTCTACTGCCGGGGTAATGCTCAGTAGTCGTCCAAAGTTCCGTTACAGAAAAAAGTCTTTGTTTCGATTTTTCTTCTTGTTTTTCTTTTATTTTATTTTTTTAAATTTTTATACTTTATTACAATACAATATATGTTACTTTATTTACTTTAAAATATATAATACTTAAGTTTTAATCACCACCTTTATACTTATGGTCGTCGTAACCCTGCAGCGTGTTTCCCGTGAAGTTTGATTAGTGGGATAGGACGGGGAAGTAGGTCTGCCTATATCAACTGTGTTTAAGTCCAAGTGTAATATGACCTGAACCAGAGAATCCCTACCGCGGAAAAGGGTCTTGGTAAAAAAACTTAAACGTCGATGTACGCGGCTAAGCCAATGTATCTGATGGAGAGGCGTCACCTCTACCCCTAAAGAGAAATATGATTAAGCCAGAGAATTTCTTACCGTGGGTCGGGGAAAATTCTCGGCTTGTAACAGCTAAACGTGTGTGAGCGCGGCTAAGCCAATGTAACAGGTGGAGAGGCGTCACCTCTACCCCTAAAGAGAAATATGATTAAGCCGGAGAATTCCTTACCGTGGGTCGGGGGAAATTCTCGGCTTGTAACAGCTAAACGTGTGTGAACGCGGCTAAGCCAATGTAACAGGTGGAGAGGCGTCACCTCTACCCCTAAAGAGAAATATGATTAAGCCAGAGAATTCCTTACCGTGGGTCGGGGGAAATTCTCGGCTTGTAACAGCTAAACGTGTGTGAACGCGGCTAAGCCAATGTAACAGGTGGAGAGGCGTCACCTCTACCCCTAAAGAGAAATATGATTAAGCCAGAGAATTCCTTACCGTGGGTCGGGGGAAATTCTCGGCTTGTAACAGCTAAATGTGTGTGAACGCGGCTAAGCCAATGTAACAGGTGGAGAGGCGTCACCTCTACCCCTAAAGAGAAATATGATTAAGCCAGAGAATTCCTTACCGTGGGTCGGGGGAAATTCTCGGCTTGTAACAGCTAAACGTGTGTGAACGCGGCTAAGCCAATGTAACAGGTGGAGAGGCGTCACCTCTACCCCTAAAGAGAAATATGATTAAGCCAGAGAATTCCTTACCGTGGGTCGGGGGAAATTCTCGGCTTGTAACAGCTAAACGTGTGTGAACGCGGCTAAGCCAATGTAACAGGTGGAGAGGCGTCACCTCTACCCCTAAAGAGAAATATGATTAAGCCAGAGAATTCCTTACCGTGGGTCGGGGGAAATTCTCGGCTTGTAACAGCTAATCGTGTGTGAACGCGGCTAAGCCAATGTAACAGGTGGAGAGGCGTCACCTCTACCCCTAAAGAGAAATATGATTAAGCCAGAGAATTCCTTACCGTGGGTCGGGGGAAATTCTCGGCTTGTAACAGCTAAACGTGTGTGAACGCGGCTAAGCCAATGTAACAGGTGGAGAGGCGTCACCTCTACCCCTAAAGAGAAATATGATTAAGCCAGAGAATTCCTTACGGTGGGTCGGGGGAAATTCTCGGCTTGTAACAGCTAAATGTGTGTGAACGCGGCTAAGCCAATGTAACAGGTGGAGAGGCGTCACCTCTACCCCTAAAGAGAAATATGATTAAGCCAGAGAATTCCTTACCGTGGGTCGGGGGAAATTCTCGGCTTGTAACAGCTAAACGTGTGTGAACGCGGCTAAGCCAATGTAACAGGTGGAGAGGCGTCACCTCTACCCCTAAAGAGAAATATGATTAAGCCAGAGAATTCCTTACCGTGGGTCGGGGGAAATTCTCGGCTTGTAACAGCTAAACGTGTGTGAACGCGGCTAAGCCAATGTAACAGGTGGAGAGGCGTCACCTCTACCCCTAAAGAGAAATATGATTAAGCCAGAGAATTCCTTACCGTGGGTCGGGGGAAATTCTCGGCTTGTAACAGCTAATCGTGTGTGAACGCGGCTAAGCCAATGTAACAGGTGGAGAGGCGTCACCTCTACCCCTAAAGAGAAATATGATTAAGCCAGAGAATTTCTTACCGTGGGTCGGGGAAAATCCTCGGCTTGTAACAGCTAAACGTGTGTGAGCGCGGCTAAGCCAATGTAACAGGTGGAGAGGCGTCACCTCTACCCCTAAAGAGAAATATGATTAAGCCAGAGAACTCCTTACGGTGGGTCGGGGGAAATTCTCGGCTTGTAACAGCTAAACGTGTGTGAACGCGGCTAAGCCAATGTAACAGGTGGAGAGGCGTCACCTCTACCCCTAAAGAGAAATATGATTAAGCCAGAGAATTCCTTACCGTGGGTCGGGGGAAATTCTCGGCTTGTAAAAAAACTAAACTAGTAGACAGTGGGAATCAGGAGGTACTTACCGGTCCGCACGCTATGCTGGCTTTCGAACGACTCACTGCTGCCTGTCCAACAGCCTCCTTTTATATCCGACTAACGGATTATTTTTTTGCATCAGCGCGTATGTGCAGTACATAATTTCTCTAATGCACATGCGCGTCGTTTAAGCGTAATATTCTCTGTGTGCTGTTGTTGTTGTTTTTTTTTTCTTTTTCTTATGTGTTTATGTTTCTTTTATTGTTGTTGTTCTCTGTCAGTGGCTACCAAGCAGACAATTATATTTGTTTGGTGACTGCTGCGAGTGTTTTGTTTTGTTGTTGTTTTTCCGGTACGATGCTATAGAGCAGAGACCGGTAAAAAGAACGGTGATTAAATCTTCTACTGGCTAAATTTAATGCGGTGGTGATTCAATAATAATGTGGTTTTGTTTGTGTAATACAGTTTCTTATGTAATGTAAATGTTTTATCATACTGTGTTTTCTTGTAATGTAAATGTTTTATAATTCAGTGTTTTCTTGTAATGTTTTATAAATGTTTTCTTGTAATGTAAATGTTTTATAATTCAGTGCTTTTATTCTGTGTAGGAAAATTTCTTGTGTGCTGGAAATTTTGTCGTCACACCCCCCTCATACTTTCGGGGGAATGGAGACTTGGACCTGTCCTGAGCGGCTGATCTGGACTCGGAAGCATTTTTCTTTTCCATCGTGTAAAAAATGTTTTTGCCGGTTGTGTTTACGGGTGCGTTGGGCCTTTTGTATTTCCTGCTGTAACTCCAGTGGCCAATTGTCGGGGTTGATCATGCCCTTTGAGAGGTCTTCTGTGGTTTTGTGGCCCGATGGTGCTGTTGCTTCTGATGGTATTGGTGTTGCGGTGGTTGCCGTGGTTATGGTGCTTGTTGTTGTTGTTGCGAAATTTGTGTTGGTGTTCTCGCCGTTGAGGTCACTGGGACTGCTGCTGTTGTTAATTTTGCTGGTATCGCTGCTGTCGCTACTGCTGTCACTGCTGTTGTTGCTGTCGCTGCTACTGCTCTCCCGGGAGAAACTTTTCCCTGGAGGTTTTGTGGGGTTCGTGTTTACTTCTTGGGGGAACTTTGGCGGTCCTTTGTTTGGTAGTGCTTGAACGATATTTGGTTTTTGGAATCGGATACGGGATATTCGGTCCTGCCTGGATATGTGGATGTAGCTTGCTATCAGGGCGGCTAGTTCCACTCGTTTATGTTCGACTTCTTTTAGGTTGAACCATATTTGAGGCCCTGCTGTTGTTTCAACAACTCGTGAGGGATCTTTGAGAATGTGCTCCGCGTAGTGGAGGACAAATAAACCGCAGTCGGTTGCGTTATTTTGGCGTGGGGCTAGTACCTTTCGTTCCGGTAGGTTGTCGGGCGTAAATTTCCACTTTGGGCGTTCTTCATTACTTCTTTCCTGTTCCTCCGAGTTTAGGTATGCCCGCATGACCTCGCAGGCGTAGTGGGTAGCTGGGCGTGGGAGTGAATCTAGAGTAAGGATGTCTCCATGTGGTCCGTTGGGGTTGTGGTCTGGGTTTAACCGCACCAAGATAAGGAACCAGTGGTCGCCTTGATGACCTGGGATTATGAGATTGGCTTTCGTGGTGACGTCTTTTCCCCTGGTCCACCGGCGAATGGCAGTAAATCGTCGTCCTTCTAGTTCCTCTGGCGTCTCGGCTCCTTGTCTCTGGATGCTGGTTAATTTTTCCAGGAAGAATGTATTAAAAATATGTATCTCTTTTTGCCGTGCTTCCAATAGGATATTTCTCGCCATCCATTTGAGATAAACCTCAATGAGGCGGTCGTTGATGAATCGTCCGATTCCGATTCGTTGGTAGTCTGAGATTGTGATGTTAATGCCTCCTGCCCCACGGGGAATTTGGCATAGGAAATCTTCGGGGACTGTGTCTTCTTCCTCGTCGCTGGACAGTACGATGCTTTGAAGTCGCTGAGTTTTGTACTGTGGTGCTTTGGTGTGGTCGGTCTTCGTAGGCCTCTTAATTCGGATTACCCCTGTCTTTGGATCACACTCGACCTCCGTCTGGTTGTTTATTACGGGTGGTATTTTTTTTTGTTGGTCCAGCATCACTAACTTCTTTCTAAAGTTATGCTTGGTTTGTTCAAATTTTGTCTCCATTATCTTTGTCAGTGGGGTAGGTGTCGACGATTGATCATTTCTTGTGATTTGTCCTTCTATTTATATCATGTGCTAGTGGTATACCATTAAATCTAGAAAAATAGAAACATTTTTTTTTCTTCCATTTCTATTTTATTTGAAATATATTATTCATTATATATTTTTTTTTTCTTGTGGTATGTGGGTTTTCCAGTCTGGCAGTGGTTTTGGGTCGGGACCCTGAAATTTGGAGGGTCCCTTGGGCGCTGGTTGATTCTTTGGGGCTGATGGAGAGCCTGGCTGTGTCTCGGTTGTGATAGTGTTTTCTTGTATGGTTTCCGGGTTGTATATTTTAAGGTCACTAACGTGCGCGGTACGGTCCTTAAAACTCCCGTGTTGATGAACCTTGACTATAACCGGGGATTATATCTGGGGGCTAACTTTGTGGCGAAGTTATCAGCGGCTTTAGATAAGTGATGCTGTCTTATGAGTACGGCTTGACCCACCGTAGGCTTCCATGGTCTTCTACGGAGATTATAGTATCTGGACTGGTCTTGGGCCGCTTGTTCGAGTCTTTGGCGTACTAACTGGAAGATTTCCTGTAACCGCACTGCCTTGTCTTGTGGTGACTGTTCGATGCTCCCAGTTCCGGTTGCCTTTTCGTCGAAGAGAGTACCTGGTAGTCGAGGTTCCCGACCTTGGACAAGAAATGCGGGGGAGAAACCCGTTGATTCTGCCACGCTGGTGTTTAGCCCTAGAGATATCTCGGGGAGGAACTCGTCCCATCTTTTATGCTGTTCTCCTACGAATTGGGCTACCATGGTTTTGATAGTACGGTTCGCTCGTTCTGTGGGGTTCTCCTGTGGTGTGTATGGGGCGGTAAATTGGTGCTATACACCCAGTTGCTGTAGGAATTTGCGGAACAAGTGGCTCGTGAACTGTACCCCATTGTCGGTGACCAGAATCTTTGGAACGCCATATCTGGCGAGGATTCTTTCGCGAAACGCTCGCCGGAGGGCTTCTGCCGTGGCCTTTCGGAGTGGTACGATCTCTACCCATTTTGAAAATTTATCAAACAGTACTAATATTACTGTATTTCCGTGTGTTGACCTAGGGAGTGGTCCGATGAAGTCTGCACATACGATGCTCCATGGCTCGTTTGCTATTTGTGTTAACATTGTTCCAGCTGGTTTCTGTTGGCTAGGTTTAAATTTTTGGCAGGATTCGCAGTGACGTACGTATCGGCTGATGTCCCGGTACATGCCCGGCCAATAGTAGCGATTTATTATACGCGCTATTGTTTTCCGGATTCCCAGGTGACCGGCGGTGTGTTCGTCGTGATTTTCTTTTAGGACTCGTTCTCGTTGAAATTTTGGGACGCATAGTTTCCAAGGAGAATAGTCTTCGTCTGCCGTGTGTCTCGGTATGTTCCGATAGAGCTCACCATTTTCTATTATAAAGTCTGGGAATTTTTCGGGTTTATCCTGGACCTCTGCTGTCTTCTTCTCCCACCAATTGCATACTTCCGTCTTTGTTTTGTCCACGAGCGTTGTGCGTAGAGTCTCTCTCGGTTGGCGTGATAGGGCATCGGCAACCACATTTAATTTACCTCTGCGGTACTGAATATCATAGGTGTATTGCTGTAGCTCTAGGGCCCAACGAGCGATTTGTCCCGATGGGCTTTCAATCGAATTTAGCCATTTCAGTGCTAGGTGATCGGTGACTATGGAAAAGTGGTATCCTTCTAAGTATGGTCGCATCTTGCGAATGCCCCACACGATAGCCAGGCATTCTTTCTCTGTAGGAGAATAATTGCGCTCTGCTGGATTCAGGTGGCGGCTGGCGTAGGCAATTACTTTCTCTTGGCCGTCGATGTCTTGTGTGAGGACCACCCCTAATCCATAGTCGCTGGCATCGGTCTGTAAGGTGAATTTTCTTGCAAAGTCAGGACAGGCTAGAACGGGTGCTTTGGTGAGGCGATCCTTCAGTTGATCAAACGCTGATTGTTGTGTTTCAGTCCATCTCCAATGTTTTCCCTTTTTTAAGAGGCTGGTAAGAGGTTGGACGACTTTGGCGAACTCTGGGACAAATCTTCTGTACCATGACGCAATACCTAGGCAGCGACGGAGTTCTCGCAATGTGGTTGGTGGTCGGAGTTCTTGGATGGCGGCGATTTTGTCTGGGTCGGTGTGAATCCCTTGCTCACTAACCACATGGCCCAAATATTTGATTTCCTTCTGGAAGAATTTGCATTTCTCTGCATTGATTTTAAGGTTGGCTTTGTGTAGTCGATGTAGTACCTCCTTTAGGTGTCTCATGTGTTCTTCCAAGTTTTCTCCGGTCACCACGATATCATCGAGGTAGGCAAAAGCATGGGGCTCCATCTCGGGGCCGATGACTTGGTCCAGAGCTCGCTGAAAGGTTGCGGGGGCCGAATGTAGGCCGAAAGGCATAACTCGCCACTGGAAGAGTCCGCGCCCTGGAACTGTAAATGCGGTGTACTTCTTGCTACTGTTTTCCATGGGGATTTGCCAGTACCCGTTTTTGAGGTCTAAACTGCTTATATACTTGGCATTCCTGAGGCGGTCCAGAATATGATGGATCCGGGGGAGTGGATAGGCATCAGGGATTGATTTTGTGTTAAGTTGTCGATAGTCTACACACAATCTCCATGTCCCGTTTTTCTTTTTGACCAGGACGATTGGCGCACTATATGGGCTACTTGAAGGTTCAATGCAGCCTTTCTGGAGTAGATCATTAATTTCGTCGTTGATGATTTTTTGCATGTCAGGGTTCTTTGGGAAATACCTTTGCTTTATTGGGCGGTCATCCTGCATCACAATTCGATGGGCGGTGATGTGTGATGCCCCGTGCATGGTTTCAAATTTCTTCAGCTCCATTTCTAGGAAGGATTTTATTCGGTTTTCATCGTCGGCTGGAGCTTTGTTTTGTAGTGTCCGTACCTGAGGTTCTTCTGGGTTTTTGGGTGTTCTTTGTTGACCGAGAGTTAGCTTGTGGCCTCCCACAAAAATTTGTGCTTGCATGTGGCTGAGAAAGTCTAGTCCCAGTATGACTTTGTCGATGGCTTCGGGGAGTATGAGTAGTTGTATTGTGCAACTTCTGCTTCCAAAGTGGATCTTCGTCTCGAATGCTTGTTTTACCTGTCTCTTGGTCCCATTTGCCATTCGTACTGATGCCTTTGTATGTGTTGTATGTCCTGTATTTCGTATCTTGTGTGCATAAGCTTTGCTGATAAAGCTCCTCGTTGCGTCAGTGTCGATTGTTGCTATTACTGACTCTCCTCCCATATCTATAGTGGCCGCTATGCGATCATTTTCTTGCTCTATAACTCCAATGATTCGTGGAGTGTGTTTTGTTGGGGTCCCACCATCTTTTGGTCTCGGTGGAACCCGTTGGCGTTTCCCGAGGCTTGGCGGCAGCATTCGATGGTTCTAGGGCCTATCTTTCCACAATCCCAGCAGAACAATACTCTGGGGTTACGGTATTCATTGGTGAAGTGTCCGGGTTGGCTACAACGTCTACATGCGGTGCGTGGGTTGACGTATCCTTTTGCTACTTGCATAACCTGCCTGTGTTGTTCGTCCCTTCTGCGTTGGAGTGGGGGTGCGTTGATTCTGTGCTGGAGTTGAGGTTCGTTGCTTCTGCGACCGCAGTTTAGGCACTCGAAATCTTCCGCCAAACTCAGTAGTTCTCCTAGATTTCGGAAGTCTTTTCGCCGGATGTACAGTTGATACTCCTGACGGCTGTTTCGGAAGATTCGCTCGAGTTTTTGTTCTGCCGAGTATTGAGCGTGACGCATCAAGTTTTGTAGGGTTATCACGAAGTCCTTGAACACCTCGCTTGGGCGTTGTACTCGCTGTCGAATGTCGTCATCTAGTCGTTCGAAAAACCTCGGTGGAAGGAAGAACTTCAGGAAATCGCTTTTAAATGGTTCCCATCTCTGCCAAGAACTATTGTTGTTGCGATACCAGATAAGGGCTTTGTCCTTGAGTAATTCGGGCATAGTCCTGGGCAAAAAGTCTTTGCAGAGGCCGTAAACTTCCGATAATTCTTCGACGCGCTCCACAAATGCCAGTGGGTCGTGGATCCCATCGAACTTCACCGACCATTTGCTGACTTGGTCGATGACGGCAGGGTATGAAGGTCCAGTGATTGGATGTGGTGTCGTAGGGGCAGCCGTATTGGTACTAATATTGTTGTTTGTGCTTTTGTCGGGGATTTTCCCAACTGCCGTGATGGTTATTGCTGGGGGTACGGGCGAAGTGCTCCTTGTGTGTAGGGTTTCTAGCGTAAGTAGTCGTTCTTCTACCTCGGGTTCGAGATCTCCTTCGCTGACTAGATTTGCGAATCGTTTACGGAGTTCCTCCACTGTTCCCGTCTCGTCGAGCCCGAATTCTCTGGCGTATGAGATAAGGTCCTCTTTGCGCAGAAAATAAATCCAGGTGGTCTTCATTTTGGCAGCGTAGCAGTAGTGGTAACCGGTGTTCCTCTGTGTTGAAATATGCCTTTTCTGACGTGATTGATTGGTCTTCTGGAGTGGCGGTAGTCGTAACGTTGTTGGTAAGGTTGGTTTGCTTTCTCTGATGATATAGTTTTTCTCTGATGATACAGTCGTTTTCTGATGATACAGTCTTTCTCTGATGATATACTCTTTCCCTGATGATATAGTCTTTCTCTGATGATATAGTTTTTCTCTGATGATACAGTCTTTTTCTAATGATACAGTCTTTCTCTGATGATATAGTCTTTCTCTGATGATACAGTCTTTCTCTGATGATATAGTCCCTGCTCGGGCGCCACTGTAACGACGTTTTCTACTGCCGGGGTAATGCTCAGTAGTCGTCCAAAGTTCCGTTACAGAAAAAAGTCTTTGTTTCGATTTTTCTTCTTGTTTTTCTTTTATTTTATTTTTTTAAATTTTTATACTTTATTACAATACAATATATGTTACTTTATTTACTTTAAAATATATAATACTTAAGTTTTAATCACCACCTTTATACTTATGGTCGTCGTAACCCTGCAGCGTGTTTCCCGTGAAGTTTGATTAGTGGGATAGGACGGGGAAGTAGGTCTGCCTATATCAACTGTGTTTAAGTCCAAGTGTAATATGACCTGAACCAGAGAATCCCTACCGCGGAAAAGGGTCTTGGTAAAAAAACTTAAACGTCGATGTACGCGGCTAAGCCAATGTATCTGATGGAGAGGCGTCACCTCTACCCCTAAAGAGAAATATGATTAAGCCAGAGAATTTCTTACCGTGGGTCGGGGAAAATTCTCGGCTTGTAACAGCTAAACGTGTGTGAGCGCGGCTAAGCCAATGTAACAGGTGGAGAGGCGTCACCTCTACCCCTAAAGAGAAATATGATTAAGCCGGAGAATTCCTTACCGTGGGTCGGGGGAAATTCTCGGCTTGTAACAGCTAAACGTGTGTGAACGCGGCTAAGCCAATGTAACAGGTGGAGAGGCGTCACCTCTACCCCTAAAGAGAAATATGATTAAGCCAGAGAATTCCTTACCGTGGGTCGGGGGAAATTCTCGGCTTGTAACAGCTAAACGTGTGTGAACGCGGCTAAGCCAATGTAACAGGTGGAGAGGCGTCACCTCTACCCCTAAAGAGAAATATGGTTAAGCCAGAGAATTCCTTACCGTGGGTCGGGGGAAATTATCGGCTTGTAACAGCTAAACGTGTGTGAACGCGGCTAAGCCAATGTAACAGGTGGAGAGGCGTCACCTCTACCCCTAAAGAGAAATATGATTAAGCCAGAGAATTCCTTACCGTGGGTCGGGGGAAATTCTCGGCTTGTAACAGCTAAACGTGTGTGAACGCGGCTAAGCCAATGTAACAGGTGGAGAGGCGTCACCTCTACCCCTAAAGAGAAATATGATTAAGCCAGAGAATTTCTTACCGTGGGTCGGGGAAAATCCTCGGCTTGTAACAGCTAAACGTGTGTGAGCGCGGCTAATCCAATGTAACAGGTGGAGAGGCGTCACCTCTACCCCTAAAGAGAAATATGATTAAGCCAGAGAATTCCTTACCGTGGGTCGGGGGAAATTCTCGGCTTGTAACAGCTAAACGTGTGTGAACGCGGCTAAGCCAATGTAACAGGTGGAGAGGCGTCACCTCTACCCCTAAAGAGAAATATGATTAAGCCAGAGAATTCCTTATCGTGGGTCGGGGGAAATTCTCGGCTTGTAAAAAAACTAAACTAGTAGACAGTGGGAATCAGGAGGTACTTACCGGTCCGCACGCTATGCTGGCTTTCGAACGACTCACTGCTGCCTGTCCAACAGCCTCCTTTTATATCCGACTAACGGATTATTTTTTTGCATCAGCGCGTATGTGCAGTACATAATTTCTCTAATGCACATGCGCGCCGTTTAAGCATAATATTCTCTGTGTGCTGTTGTTGTTGTTTTTTTTTCTTTTTCTTATGTGTTTATGTTTCTTTTATTGTTGTTGTTCTCTGTCAGTGGCTACCAAGCAGACAATTATATTTGTTTGGTGACTGCTGCGAGTGTTTTGTTGTTGTTTTTCCGGTACGATGCTATAGAGCAGAGACCGGTAAAAAGAACGGTGATTAAATCTTCTACTGGCTAAATGTAATGCGGTGGTGATTCAATAATAATGTGGTTTTGTTTGCGTAATACAGTTTCTTATGTAATGTAAATGTTTTATCATACTGTGTTTTCTTGTAATGTAAATGTTTTATAATTCAATGTTTTCTTGTAATGTAAATGTTTTATAATTCAGTGTTTTCTTGTAATGTTTTATAAATGTTTTCTTGTAATGTAAATGTTTTATAATTCAGTGCTTTTATTCTGTGTAGGAAAATTTCTTGTGTGCTGGAAATTTTGTCGTCACACAATGTTTAACTTTAGTTTTAGAAGTTGTTTCGTTTGCACTACTAAATTATAAATGATTCTGATAATTATGTATAAAAAAATAAAATTTTAATCAGCACATTGTTATGCTCATATAATTTACGGCTTTATAAAATATACCCCAGTTAAAAATAATATGTTTGTTAACAAACTCAAAGCATAACGAGCGTGATTTTGAATAGTATTTATATGGAACTCATACAGTATTTAGAACCAATTCACGTGAAACTACCATATACGTGCAGTATTAGCTTAACAAATCGGCTGCCGAGTACCTACTAAATATATTGCAATTGTACACAATTGTATTTTTATCCTTTTGATTAGATCGTTCACTTCAGCTTATGGGAAGAAATATAATTTAAAAAACAATGGGTAGTTGCTTAAAATAATACACATGGTAAAAAGATCAGCAATTAGACCACGATAAAAATATCTAAGCGTAATGCAACAGGTGGGTTTATAAAGCCCATAAGTTTTGAATGGATATTTGATCTGGAAACCTTACCAAATCATATCCTTTTTATCCAAAAATATAAAAAGATTCAACGTTAGGTTTTTCCTAAATCCGTTTAATATTGACTGGATATGAGAACTGAAAATCTGGACAAAATGATAGCCTTTTTAACCACGATAACAAATGTCGTTGACTAGATTCAACGTAAAGATCGTACAGATTTCCTAAAAAAAAAACAAGAAAAAAAATTGGTGCAAACGATAAATTTTTGTCAGGTAAGAAAAAAAATTGGTGCAAACGATAAATTTTTGTCAGTAAAGAAAAAAAATATTAAAAAAGTTTCGTTTATCGGTTTAATAATTCCAGTCTTAAACGGACTTTAACATATTTCATAGCGAATTACAATCAATCGTATCAATCAAAATTCGAGCGTCAAGGGTCGACGCCTAAAATGGTCCATATTTTCGTTCGTGCACAACCCTGTAGGTAGATTCCGGTTCGACGGAATTATTTTGATTTGAACGGAATTTTTATTTTTCTCACATTTTGTTTTTTCGCTGAATAATTCCGTTCCACAAATTGGTATTCTCGTTCTCTTTCCGAGATAAATTTTATAGTACAAGTTCTAAGCCGAGAAAAACTTCACAATAAAGGAATTTTTCTGTCGCTTTGTTTGATTTGTTTTAAGAGTAAATTTAAATCGATAGGTTTTTAAAATAAATTAAAATATAAGTATACAATACAATTTGTGTGCAAAAATATGCATGCTCAACAAAAATGGTTGTGAGAAGTCAGGCGGCCATGCGGTCCAAGGGTCTGTCGCGCCGATATTATTATTATACAATACTACATATATGTATTTAAAATAATTAACATTTATAAAAATGGGTGTGTACGTATATTCATATAGAGTTTATAATAGCCAGCGTACTATTTTAAATTCATGGGTTTTTACACTAAAATTTGCTTTATAGCAGCAAAAAGAAAACGAGGAAGGCTTTGTTTATTGAGAGAGTTGAGGGATTTCAGCAGTCCATTTAATATTCCTGAAGCTAGATTTCAGGAATTATTTAGATTCGGTTGGTTCAATCATTATTTCAGTAGCATTGGTTGTTGCGTTGATGGGTGAGGAGACTTTTTTAAATAAGATAAATTCTAAATATGAAAATAGTTTTATCAATATTGAAATCATGTTATTGAAATTAATGTAAATGGGTAATAATTACCTTGGGCAATCCAGATTCTGGTGCTGCAATTTGGTCTCCCACTGCGGAATTCCAAGTCATTATAGCCATTATTCGCCATTAACTCCACTCCTGTTGGCTACATTTTTCATTTCAGCAGCCATATTTTTTACATAAAGTCTAAATATAAAACGGCAATTGTTATAAAGATTCAGCAATTATTATAACATTGCTTTACATACCTCAGATTGGACCATGTACCTTTTCCATTTTTCACCATCCTTGTGCGCTCCACCGGAAAGAATTCGCAATTCTGCCACCTCATCCCACTTATTTTTCATACCTCGATTGCCATCTACACCTTCAAACCTGAGGGGAACAATAAACAAATTATATTTTAAAAATAATGAACAATATATTTAAATTATAACTTCACTTCCTGTGGGAAGTAAAAGTCATAACAAGGCTCTAGTAATGTAACCAAGAGCTCTTTTTGGTTATTCGACATCTATTATTAATATTTTTCTCTTGTATGAAAAATATTTAACCGCTATTATAATCCCACAAATTTCATATTAAAATTCCACTACGAGAAAATTTGACATTTAAACCAGGTTGAAATTTCATTTCATTTATTGAGGCTTTCTTTTGATTACATGAAGTTATAAAGTTAGCTTTTTTTGTACTTAACTGTGAACAAAGTTGGTTATTGCTGACCTAAAATTAGTCTAGCTTATACATGAGTATACCGTATTATAAGTTTGATAACTTATTTGCAGGTGATATATAGCTTAAAATTAGTTGGACCGATATAAATATAAGTGTTGCTCAGAGGCACTTTACATGGGGTACATGTGGTGTAACTTAAAACTAACTTCTATACTTATGAAGAAATGTGCATATGAGACTCGACGGTGGGGGAATCATAGGTATGATTCGTTCACCGTCGAATCCCATTTGCACGAAACCATTAAAATGGTTAAATTAAAATTTGATACAAATCAGGAAGGTAGTTAGATTTATTGTTTTTATTTATTTACTTATTTTTCTTTTCTTCTTTTCATATCATAGAAATTACAATTGTTTGATAAACAGAATGCAGACTTGGCAGAGTTCAGGAAACAGTTTATCCTCTGTTCGTGTTAGAGTTGCTCCTCCTATAGAAGTCAGAGAGAAGCGTATTTTCATCAATTTGAAATAGCATCGTCGAGGATGCATTGGCAATGCTGATAGGAGAAATACAATATCTGTCTTCAATGTTGAAGGCGATATTTTCCGTGTAGATGTTATTAATTAGGGGATTCTCGTAGTAACTGTAGGAGCTTATTCTGTTGGTTGCGAGTTCGGCGAGGTATGCGAGAAGAGGTTTAATTCTTGATTCGTTGTAGATTACGCTATTTTTATACCATTTACCGTTTGGTCTTCTATGTTTGCTAACGCAAGATCTAAGAACATATCGTTCAAAGGTTTGGAGCTCTTTGGCAACTGTTGGTGATATTTTAAACCATGAGATAAAGCCATACGAGAGTATGGGACGAACGAGGGTTTTATATAGTAAATTTTTCGTGTTTTTATCAATAAAACGGGATCTGAAGAGGGGCTTAAGCTGAGCCATGGCGGCTTTGCTTTTTTTTAGCGCTATGCGGGCATGCGGATTCATTCTGAGTTTTGCGTTTAGGTTAATGCCCAGATATTTTATCTGATTGCTGACGGGTATGTTCATACCGTTGATGATAAGTTTCAGCTGCTTGCTTTCTCTGACGGCCAGGTGGTGACCACGAGGGGAGGCATTTATGAAGCATATTAGTTCACTTTTTTGGTAGTTGATAGAGATGCTCCAGTGACTAAAGAAGTCTGCGAGTATCTCAACATGTCGCCTGACTGAATGTAGTGCTTCATGAGGTCTTTCATGTGAGGCAAAAATCAGTGTGTCGTCTGCATATTGAATGCTTCTGGATGGACCGTTTATTGCAGGTAAGTCATGTATAAATATTATATAGGAATGGGCCTTAGGGTATTCCGCAAAAAGTCTGTAAATTGTTAGAAAAAGTTGAGCCAATTTTTATTTTGAACGATCTGTTAGAAAGGTAGTTAGAGATTATTTTTATTGAGTTAATAGGGAAGTTAAGTGAAATCATTTTGTATATGAGACCGTCGTGCCAGACAGAGTCAAAAGCTTTTTTGAGGTCAAGAGCACAGGTGACTGTGCATTCTCTATTTCTTAGATTTTCGAGTATAATGTTTTCAAAATACATTATGGCATGTTCGTTGGAGTGTTGCTTTTTGAAGCCGAATTGGGTATTTGGAATAATGTTATTATCCTCGCAGAAGTTTTCGATTTGTTTGAAAATCGCGCGTTCGGGGATTTTGCCTAGATTGATAAGAGTGAGATAGGTCTGAAGTTTTCAATATCGTTGCATGAACCCTTTTTTTTATTGGCAAAAGTGTAGCAACTTTCCAGCTTTCCGGAAAATAGCAGTTGTTAATGCAGTTGTTAATTAAAATAGTCAATGTGCCAAGAATAGGTTCATAGCATTTTTTCAGAAAGAAGTTTGAGATTTTGTCCGGAACAGATGATTTTTTATTATTAAGGTTTGAGATAATGGACTCAACAAAGTCAATAGAAACGAATTCGTTGGATGATTGATTATCAGATTTATTTGTGGAAGAGAATGATAGGATATTTGGATTGTTATGCCAGGCTAAGAATGCATTTTTAGTGGTAGAAATTTCCAAGGAAGTTTGAGGGTTGTAGGTGGGAATATGGTTGGAGTACAGGTTACTAAAGAAGTCTTGGAAGGCATTAATTTTTTCTAATTCCGTGTTGAGTGTTGTATTTTTGTATGAGATAGGTATTTGAGATGGGTCAGATTTTCTGGTACGTCAGGTGATTTGATTTATTTCCTTGAAAACTGAGGGGGATGGTTTCAGTTTACAGAGTCTGTTTTGTAGGTTGACATTAAGGTCAATTCTGATTTTGTCTTTAATGATTTTGCTGAGGCAGGAGATACGAGCTGAAAGTTCACGGTATGCGGTGTTAATTCTGTTTCCGTGAGAATGGAAGATGCGTTTTAGCCGTCTTTTCTTGTTTTCATTAGGTTGATCGTGTCTGTGCTCATGTTTTTGTAGTTACTTTTATTTTTAAGGATTGAGGAGTGATTTGTCATGTATGTTTCCAGAGCGTTTGTGATAAAACCAATGTGGTTGTCTATTTCTTGGTTTGAGAGATTGATGTCATTGGGAATAGGGCGACTTGCTGTGATAGATGTAAGTTCTCTATTACAGTGTGTCCAGTTCGTGTTTTTAAATGTTATTGGATGTACTTGAAAGTCCGGTATAGGGTTAAAGTCCGTGATGTTTAGATCAAGAAGGACCGAGAAATGGTCAGAAATAGCGCCAAGGGTGAGGCAGCCGTAATATTGTGAGTGGGATGGGTTAGATGTAAGGCTTGGGGATGTCATGTAAAAGTCAATATATGATGAAGATCTAGGAAAAGTCGGTACACCTGAGCAATTAGGTCAACTTGCAGAATATTATTTTGGTGCCAGTTAAAAAAGTTACGTCCCTTAGTGTTAATGACATTATCACCCCAAATATGGTGATGGTAGTTAAGGTCACCACCTATAATGAAATGTTTATAACTTGATAGTACATTTAGGAGGTTATCCATGGCATGTTGAATATGAGGTCCTGTGTCGCATGGTATATAAATTGAGACCAGTGCAATTTTGTCGTTTGGTCCAAGCGAGTCAGTGGATTCGATATAGATTATCGTGGTGGAGATATGATTATTATTGAAGAATATGACTGAGTGTATGATGGAATCTCTAATAAGAATCCCTGTACCAACCCCTGCGTCATTTCTGATGAATTTATAGTTCTCAAAATATCTCTTGTGATGTGTTTTGAGGTTAGTTTCTTGAATGAAAACAAAGGTGGGTTTTATATCTTCAATGAGAAGGTTCAATTCGGAGCACTTTTCATTGGAGATTAGGGAACTGATGTTAATGGTGAGGGCCTTTATATTAATGGTGTTAGGGAGGCAATGAACCCAAGGTAAGCACCTGGTTTTTCGTGTTCATTGAGCAATTTGTACTTGGGCCAAAAAGTTTTGACTTTAGATATCAGGATGTTCGAAAAGATTGATTGATTCCTTTAGAAAATCTCCAAAATTGAAGATTCGCCCATATTTTTAGAGGTTTTACTAGGCACCGATGTTTCAGGCTGCGGTTTTGATTTGAGCTGATCTGCATATGAGATGGGGTTATTTATTATAGCTGAGTTGACTTGGAGAACTCTGCTAGCTTTGATTGAAATATTTTTAGAGGCTTTATTTTCTTTGTAATTAATGTACTGGATACGTTTAGGGCATAAATTGTAACTTGCTGGGAGTCCCAGCTCCCCACAGTTAACACAGAAAACATTGAAAGGTGTGCCATCATCATTTGCTTTAATCGCACAATCTTCGGATTTATCATGTTTATTTGGGCATTTAATGCACCGTGGCTCATAGGCACAATATCGACTACCGTGTCCAAATCTTTGGCAGGAAAAGCATTGAATTGGGCCCTCTCTTTTGATGGAATCCCACCATATTTTATGATGTAGAATAATTTTTATCTTTTTTAATTTAGTTAAATCTTCAGTGCTTTTTACCGTGCATAGGAAAATATCCAGATCAAAATCTTGACTTTTAGACCATTTGGTAACAAATGGTTTAATTTGGATAATGTTTAGCGAATTATCGATTCTAAATAGCTCATCTCTGACTTCTACAGGTGTGTAGCAACTCGAGAGTCCCTTTAATAAAATTGAAGGGTTACGTAAGGCTTTAGGAGTGAAGGAATGACCTTCTAGTTTATTAGATAGTTTGAAATTATTGAAAAGAACAGTATGTAAATCTGGATTTTTAACACGTACCTGGACTCTGCCAAATCCATCGGTTCTTAAGATAACCTTTTTGTTATTAATTTCATCAGCAAATTCATTTAATATAAAGTTTCGAATAACGATGGATTTTAAACCTGATACATAAATATATGGGCACCATTTTTGATTTATCGAAGCTGTTAGTTCTGGTTCTGGTTGAGTATGATCTTGTTCCATGTCCTGGAGCGAGCTGAACTGATTTGTGTAGTTGGTGAGATGTTTGTCTTTGTCGTTTATTTTTGTGTTGGATGATCTTTTGGAGTGGGATGGAAGGATGTTTTCGGCTGCTCTCTTCCTTATTTCTTTGATTTTAATGAAACAGTCATTGTCACTCGAAAGCATTTGTTGCAGCTTGCTTGACGATGCCGTTATTTCGTGATCCGTTAATTGTCTTAGCGCTTCGCTAGAGGTGATTTCATCACTAGAATTACTTGTTTGATTTTGCGGAAAATTTTTGTAATATGCTTCAATATTTTTGTAGATATGCTTGTGATCACTATCCATTAGGAGTTCTGATGGAGCTTTGTAGATTTTGTTGCACTGGGAGGGTGGCTTTGGCGGCCACCCGCCGGAGTTGTCCATTTTGTGGGTTACTTTGACCACTTTATTTTAGACGGATGTACGGAAGTAAAATCGATGCACTAGCTTTGAATGCTCTTTTCTTTCTTCTCTTTGACTATCACACTGTGCAGCAGCAATCACTGGCGATAGGCCAATCAAGTAACTTTTCTTCCACTTTTCTTTCTATGTTTTGCGTATATTTACCAAAAAAAACATAAAAATTCAAGGGAAAATATTCTTACACGAAGCTCAACAGATCCGAAAACTGTTTTAGTTAATTTTTTTATTACTGTGTCCAAAATTGCTTGATATAATATTTTTATTATCAGCAGCGAAAATTTTTTCGACGTCGCTCGTTGATCTTAGTTTCTTTTTTCAACCAGGTTGAAAGTGACTACATATTTTGACAGCTGCTAATTTAGAATATTTTTCATGGTGATTCATCTGTTCGTGTTTATTGAAGTTTTTGTTCTAAATAATTTTTATTATATATTTATTTATTGGATCAATCAAAATGGGAAAATCTTTCTTAAGATACAGATTTCCGTTATATGGCGTATGGCGCACAGAAAAAGAACTACAGAAATAGTTTCGTTAATCTACCAGCATTATGCACATAAAATTATTAATTCCCGACGGCAAGGCTAAACTGCAGTGTAACCCGCATTGGATTTGGGGTTCCAGACACCCCTTTCCTGAAAGCCCTCATTGTACACTCCCTGAAAACAGCATTCTTGGCGGTCAAGCCCCGTTTTATTAGAAGGGGCCGTCAACGTTTTTTTTTTTTTTAAATCCAATAGAGCCACCTTCGGCAGTGGTAGAGTCAAAAAACTGTATTTTATACAAAAGTATTGGTAAAAACTGAAAGGTAAAAATTAGTTCTACACGGTCTCACTGTTTTTATGGGCGCGGCTTACCTCATGGGTAATGTGGAAAACGCTTAAAAAAAATAATTTTCCTGAAAAAAACCAAATTTATGGGCCTCCCTTCGACAAAAAGGAGGCGTGACCGCCATGGCAAAATGCGGTTTTCATGGTGTGCTCAATGAGGGCTTTAATTAGAGTGTGGTCTGGAACCCCTCAACCAATGCGGGTTATACTGCTGTTCGCCATATAACACCTAATTTCGTATGAGGAAATAAAAGCAATACAAACTAATGCACGTTCCACTAAAATTTGAGCATGCCCATAAAAATAGTATGGTCGTATAGAGGTAATGTCAGCCCTTTTTTAAATTCTCTATATTAACTTCACTTGCCCGTGGGTCGTCGGTCGTCGGTCGGTCGTCGGTCGGTCGTCGGTCGGTCGTCTGTCGTGGATTCTTGCGATCAATTTTTAACCCACTTCCCATGGCCCGATTTTATTGAAATTTTGCACACTTGCGTATTTCCGTAGACAACACTTTCTATTAAATTTTGAGGCCCCTCGGGCTGCGGGGTCGGGGGGCTCCCAAACAAAAATTTTAAAAAATTTACCCGATTTTCTTCAAATTTTACACACATGTGTATACCCAATAAACAATACTTTTTCGAAAATTTGGTAGTGATCGGGTCCCGGGTTCGGCCGCAAGGCCTTTATACATTTTTTAAATATCTGTACTGGCATCAGATATTCGTCGCCCTTTATGGACTGTCTGCGGTGTGTGCTGCGCAGTCGGCTGCGCTGCATGGTTTTGGTGGTGGTGGAGAGAGAGAGAGAAATCTTAGCGCACGCACAAATGAACCCAGCAAATGAAACGAGACATACATGTTTTATGCTTACTTCAACTTACATTTAAATTATATACTGAATTGTATTTTTATTGATGTTTTTTTTTTGTTGTCGATATCAACTTACAGATAGAACAACAAGTTTTCACAATATTCTGTCATTTGGCGTTTTCATAAATTAGTTCAGAGCAGTAAAAGAGTTCTCAAGATAAATGTTCGTGTTTCTTATTTGCTCAGAGTATGAGCGTGCTCTAAGTGCTCAGAATAAAATGATCTGAGCTTTTTAAATTCTCTATATTAACTTCACTTGCCCGTGGGTCGTCGGTCGTCGGTCGGTCGTCGGTCGTCGGTCGGTCGTCTGTCGTGGATTCTTGCGATCAATTTTTAACCCACTTCCCATGGCCCGATTTTATTGAAATTTTGCACACATGTGTATTTCCGGAGACAACACTTTCTATTAAATTTTGAGGCCCCTCGGGCTGCGGGGTCGGGGGGCTCCCAAACAAAATTTTTAAAAAATTTACCCGATTTTCTTCAAATTTTACACACATGTGTATACCCAATAAACAATACTTTTTCGAAAATTTGGTAGTGATCGGGTCCCGGGTTCGGCCGCAAGGCCCTTATACATTTTTTAAATATCTGTACTGGCATCAGATATTCGTCGCCCTTTATGGACTTTGTGCGGTGTGTGCTGCGCAGTCGGCTGCGCTGCATGGTTTTGTTGGTGGTGGAGAGAGAGAGAGAGAAATCTTAGCGCACGCACAAATGAACCCAGCAAATGAAACGAGACATACATGTTTTATGCTTACTTCAACTTACATTTTTATTATATACTGAATTGTATTTTTATTGATGTCGTTTTTTTGTTGTCGATATCAACTTACTGATAGAACAACAAGTTTTCACAATATTCTGTCATTTGGCGTTTTCATAAATTAGTTCAGAGCAGTCAAAGAGTTCTCAAGATAAATGTTCGTGTTTCTTATTTGCTCAGAGTATGAGCGTGCTCTAAGTGCTCAGAATAAAATGATCTGAGCTTTTTCAATTTTAACATCTGATGTCAAATGTTTGTTTCGATGATTTTCTCCTACAATAAAAAAAAATGGCCCAGGATCGAGGGGCTTCCATATCAATTTCTGCGATTAGAGAATTTAGATGAAAAATTTTAATTTTTATGGGTTGTTTTTTTCAATTTTAACATCTGATGTCAAATGTTTGTTTCGATGATTTTCTTCTACAATAAAAAAAAATGGCCCAGGATCGAGGGGCTCCCATATCAATTTCTGCGATTAGAGAATTTAGATGAAAAATTTTAATTTTTATTGGTTGTTTTTTTTTGTACCGATATTTATGTCAGCCCACTGATTAACACGCCCTCTAATTACCCTACCACAGGCAAGGGTGGTCCGATTGGTCCTTTTTAAATTCTCTATATTAACTTCACTTGCCCGTGGGTCGTCGGTCGTCGGTCGGTCGTCGGTCGGTCGTCTGTCGTGGATTCTTGCGATCAATTTTTAACCCACTTCCCATGGCCCGATTTTATTGAAATTTTGCACACATGTGTATTTCCGGAGACAACACTTTCTATTAAATTTTGAGGCCCCTCAGGCTGCGGGGTCGGGGGGCTCCCAAACAAAATTTTTAAAAAATTTACCCGATTTTCTTCAAATTTTACACACATGTGTATACCCAATAAACAATACTTTTTTTGGTAGTGATCGGGTCCCGGGTTCGGCCGCAAGGCCCTTATACATTTTTTAAATATCTGTACTGGCATCAGATATTCGTCGCCCTTTATGGTCTGTGTGCGGTGTGTGCTGCGCAGTCGGCTGCGCTGCATGGTTTTGGTGGTGGAGAGAGAGAGAGAAATCTTAGCTCACGCACAAATGAACCCAGCAAATGAAACGAGACATAAATGTTTTATGCTTAATTCAACTTACATTTTTATTTACTGAATTTTATTTTTATTGATGTCGTTTTTTGTTGTCGATATCAACTTATACAACAACAAGTTTTCACAATATTCTGTCATTTGGCGTTTTCATAAATTAGTTCAGAGCAGTCAAAGAGTTCTCAAGATAGTTGTTCGTGTTTCTTATTTGCTCATAATATGAGCGTGCTCTAAGTGCTCAGAATAAAATGATCTGAGCTTTTTCAATTTTAACATCTGATGTCAAATGTCTGTTTCGATGATTTTCTCCTACAATAAAAATAAAATGGCCCAGGATCGAGGGGCTCCCATATCAATTTCTGCGATTAGAGAATTTAGATGAAAAATTTTAATTTTTATGGGCTGTTTTTTTTTGTTTATTAATACTTACCCTTAATACCTTTCATTCGATACCAATTAACCCCCAAACCTCCTTATTTTAGAGTGTGTCCATACTTTCCAAAAACGCATTTTAAAAGGAAAAGGAAAAAGAACTCCTACTTAAATATAAATTCATTGAGCGCGTAGTATTTTACAGTGTGCCTATATTTGTAATATAAAGAAATATAAATTTATCCACATTCCGTTTAAACTATGCCGCGCCCATAAAAACAGTGAGACCGTGTAGAACTAATTTTTACCTTTCAGTTTTTACCAATACTTTTGTATAAAAGAAAGTTTTTTGACTCTACCACTGCCGAAGGTGGCTCTATTGGCCTAAAAAAAAAAACGTTGACCGCCCCTCCTAATTAAACGGGGCGTGACCGCCAAGAATGCGGTTTTCAGGGAGTGTACAATGAGGGCTTTCAGGAAAGGGGTGTCTGGAACCCCAAATCCAATGCGGGTTACACTGCAATTTAGCCTTGTCGTCGGGAATTAATAATTTTATGTGCATAATGCTGGTAGATTAACGAAACTATTTCTGTAGTTCTTTTTCTGTGCGCCATACGCCATATAACGGAAATCTGTATCTAAAGAAAGATTTTCCCATTTTGATTGATCCAATAAATAAACCCCTTAAATCCGAAGCCTAACATTTCTGAGCTGCTGGACGGAGAATAATTGGAAGAATCTGAAGAAATTTAACAAGTTCATTTAGAACTCATGCTTTATGCCTACCGGGGATAGCATGTAAAAAAATGCATTTGTAAGCTTACCTCATGGGTAATGTGGAAAACGCTTAAAAATAAAATAAAATTTAATTTTCCTGAAAAAAAAATAACAAACTTATACACATTCCGTTAAAATTATGCCACGCCTATAAAAACAATAGGACCGTGAAATTTTTACCTTTCATTTATTACCAATATTTAGGCCCACTTTTAAGCACGCCTCTTTTTTACCTTTTAAATAAAAGACAGTTTTTTGATTCTACCACTGCCGAAGGTGGCTCGATTGGCCTAATGTTTGTTTTAAATGGAAGGTATTTTCATTTCATTACCTTCAAACCACTTGGGAAAATTTTTTGGAAAAAAAAAACAAAACTTTGACAGCCCCTCCCACTAAAATGGGGTGTGGCCGCCGCCTTCTTTATGCCGACCCCAAAAGTGGGCGGCATGGGCGTGGAAGGGAGCGTAAATTCGCATGCGGGCTATACTGCAGAAACGCCGCGGAGTGTCGTTAATAATGAGAACTTAAGGTAGATAAATCTACGTATATGTTTTTCTGTGACAAATTGATAACCGAACTGCAGCACAGTGAAAGCTGGGTACGTCAACTCTTAGACGTGAAAAAGTTGATACAGCTTTACATGCTAAACTTCTGAAATTCATTTTTCTCAATGGTTTGAAGGATGTTTGGAGTTTATTGGTATCATATGAAAGATAATAAAAACACCATTTAAAAAAACGGGCCAATCAAACCTACCTTAGAAGAAGTAGAGTCAAAAGCTGAGTTTTCCGAATAAGTTCTGCAGTGGGCGCCCTAAATGTTGATACCAACTAAAAGCTGAAAAATTTTCGCAACAAAATGTTGAGCATGCATGTCGTCTCCGCAGTTTTAATTCATTTTGCTTGCTTCCATCATACTATTTTTTATTTCTTTCCGCCTCGCATTCAAGTTTTTCGTACTTTTAAATCTTTTCCGTGCGTTATTTGGAATATTGTGCATTTTCTCCACCAAAAATCCGACCTAAACATTTTATAAAATTGGTTTCTTTGTGCATAATATTAATCAACATGCCAACCGACACACGAAGCAAAGCTGCAAAACAACAACATCAACGCAGAGTGGATTCGCCGAAATTGAACATCGGAGGCAGACAAAAACAACATCAACGCAGAGTGGATTCGCCGAAATTGAGCATCGGAGGCAGCAAAATTGTACTCAAACCACAAAAAGAAAGAACGCTGTCGACATCAACCAAAACAGCGGATGATAACCGTGATAACCGACATTGCGCCAATTGTCGTATCAAGCCTGACTGAATTAAGAAAAACTGTGGAGGAGAAAATAGCCACACAACATCAATAACATAACCACCAACATTAATTTTTATATTGATTATTATTACTGTACTCTTTATTGCTCTAATCTTTTAAATACTTCCTTTTGCTTTCCTGTCTCACTAATTAACTCTCTTTCTTCGGAGCATAACTTAATTACATGCTCTAATCAGCATGTATTAGGCGACGTGATAGCTGCTTATTTTTGTTTTCAATATGCTGCTGATGCTCAGCTTTGTTCTGTGCTGAGTTGCCGCTTATCGCCGTATAAATCTGATATCTCCGTATTCTGATAATTCTGGCAGCATGAACGATGGTCTCTGCACTAGATCATTAATTGAAATAATAAGTAAACAATGTAGTGGCCTGACATTTGCCACATAAATGCTCAAAGTTTGGTTAGCAAGATTGATGAGTTTCGTGAAGTGTTTCAAAACAACCGCGTAGACATAATTTGTGTATCTGAGACATAGTTTAACCCTGTTGTAAACAATGAATTCTTTGCTCTAAAGGGCTTTAAGCTGTATCGTGCAGACAGGTATGGTCGCGTAGGTGGAGGCGCCGCAATTTACATCAATAATCGAATCGCTTCGAAAGTTGTGTGCGCTTCCGGTTCTAGCGACCTAACTCAATATATTTTTATAGATTTTATAGATATAGATTTTAAATGGTATTAACAGATGTACAATAGGTACTATATATATGCCCCTAAATGTTTCGGATTGTAGCGCCCTCTCAAATATTCTTGAGCAAGTTAGCATTCACTCTCCGACACTTATTGTTACTGGTGATTTAAATATAAATCTATTGCATCCTACAAAGCTCATCCACTTTAAGAATACCATTGAGTCGTTTCGTTTAATCTATACACCGCAAATTACACTGCACCAACTCATTTTAAGCCAAATTGTGCTCCGTCTCTACTCGATGTTATACTTACCAGTAATTTAAATTTAATCTCACGTTATACGCAACTGTTTGCTCCTTGTTTCTCACACCATGATCTATTATATGCCACACTTGATATCAACGTCTCGACCAGTGTCAACCATATTTATCACTTTCGTGATTTCCTTAATATAATTTTACTGCTTTTTGATAGGCATGTTCCGTTAAAGACACGTAGAATCCGGTCTAATGAATGTCCTTGGATGACATCAGAATTAAAAGTTGTATTTCTTGCAAAGACTCACTTTATGCTCGTTGGAAAAGGTTTAATATTCCGATAATGTACGATAGCTATAAAATAATGCGTAATAAAGTTGTCATGCTTGCAAGGCGCACAAAACGAGATTATTACCGCAATAAATTCGATACAAATGCTTCTTCGAGGTCTTTATGAGCAAAGATAAAAGGCATAGGTTTTGGAAAGCAGCTGACATCCAACTCAGAAAACATTGACATCGAACAGTTGAATGATGTATTTGCCAGATGCTCAACCGATTCAAATTACACCGAACCAATATTACTTAACAATGATTCTAACATGGCTTTCTCGTTCAATACAGTAGATATGATTGAAGTTAATACTGCGCTGTCATTGGTTAAATCAAAAGCTATTGGGCTCGATAGTATCCACCCTAGCTTTATTAAATTAATAGTCTCAGAAATTCTGCACTATATAACTTACATTTTCAACAATATTATAATATATTCGATGTATCAAAGTCAGTGGAAGCGAGCAAAGATCATCCCTGTGCCGAAAAAAACTTCACCCACAGTAATTGATTATCGTCCAATGGCTATCTTGCCGTTTTTATCTAAAGTTTTTGGTAGTCTTGAGCAAGCAGATAAAAATGCACGTCAATCAATTTAATATGCTATCTTTGCTACACTCGGTTTTCAGGAAAGGTTTCAGCTGTATTACGGCAATGCTTAAAATTACCGATGACATTCGACCAAATCTCGGTAAAGATGAAATGTCTATAATTATTCTGCTTGACTTTTCCAAGGCTTTCGACTCTGTAAACTACGAGCTATTGATAAATAGGCTTAACCATCATTTTAATTTTTCCCTGTCTGCCAACAAACTTATTTTGAGCTATTTGACCAATCGATTACAGGCGGTCTATTATAATTCCCAAATGTCTACTTTTAGACAGCTCTCACAAGGCGTACCTCAGGGATCAGTACTTTTTATTTATTTTCGCTGTTTATTGATGACCTCCCTGCAGTAATTAAAAATTGTAGGTATCATTTATACGCAGATGATGTGCAGGTTTATTTCTCCTCTCTTGTGGGCCTAGTAGAGAATGCGGTGGCAAGAGTCAATGAAGACCTCCAATCAATTCTATTTTAGTCTCATCAAAACAAACTGCTACTTAACGCTAGCAAAACGAAGGCCATCACTTTACACAAGGATTCTGGACAATAAGAAGGATAGAGCAAATTACGGTAGTTAAAAATCTAGGCATTTACATTAACAGAACACTTTCATGGAATGACCACATTAATCACATCATCTCAAAAATGTATGGGTCTCTTCGGTATTTATCGATAGGCGCTCAGTCTTTACCAGTAAGAGTAAAGTTAATTTTAGCGAAATCCCTTATTCTTCCCTTCATCATGTACGGTTGTGAGATTTTTGCAGACATGGCAGAGCATCATTCCATAAACTGAATGTTGCAGCAAACTCGGTTGCTCGATTTGTTTTTAATGGGTGAACACATTTCCAGTTACACCAAATTTATATTCGGATGTAGTCTCCAAAATTTCCTAAGATATAGGACGTCAGTCACGTTATTTAGAATATTATCAAAAAAGCACCCCTATCTACATGAAAAAATCGTGCTACCTCAATCAATACGAACTCTGAACATTTTGCTACCGACTTTCAACTGCCGATCTTCGCAATTTCAGTTCTTCGTTCATGCTGGAATCAACTCCCTATTGACACAACAGGCAAACTAGCACAGCGCGATTTCAACTCAGCAGCATTAATTTACATTGCAAATAAGCCCTAACTTATAAAAATTACTACGTCTTTTTTCTTTTTCTCAGCGCTCTCTTTTTGTTTTTCTTTTTTTTATTCTTCTCTATTTATTTCTTTAATTTCATAATCATAATTTTAATTTTTTTTTCACTCTTTTGCTTCTTATTTTTTATATTTCTCTTATAAATACAAATATAATTTAATTTTAAAAATTATATATTTTGTCATAATTTTTAATTTTTTTTATATATATTAGATTATTATTTTAATTTTATTTTTCCTTTCCTTTCTCTCTTTTTGTTTTTCTTTTTTTTATTCTTCTCTATTTATTTCTTTAATTTCATAATCATAATTTTAATTTTTTTTTCACTCTTTTGCTTCTTATTTTTTATATTTCTCTTATAAATACAAATATAATTTAATTTTAAAAATTATATATTTTGTCATAATTTTTAATTTTTTTTATATATATTAGATTATTATTTTAATTTTATTTTTCCTTTCCTTCCTTTTTTTCCTTTCTGTCTACTAGAACTATGCAAAACAAGAGAAATTTTTTTTTGTATTCTCACTTGTAAAGATATATAATTGAATAAATTGAAATTGAAGTTGAAATTGAAACAGAGGCGTGTCCCAATTTTCACGGAAGGTGAAATGGTTAAATTGTTTTAGAAATTCATTTTTCCTTTTAATGGAGTGTTTGAAAATTATAGACACACTGTCAAATGCAATTAATTTATATTTAGATATGAGTTATTCCTTTTAATGGCGTATTTAAAAATTATGGAGACAACTTACTTATATTTAGATGGTAGTTTTTCTTTCTAAAAGGCGTTTTTGAAAAGTGTGGACACTGTATAACACTGTAGGCTTAATGTATATTTCTCAATTAATTTATACTTAGATAGGAGTTTTTCCTTTTAAAAGGCGTTTTTAAAAATTGTGTTTACACTGATAGATAGCAGTTGTTTTTTTTAAAGGCGATTTTGAAAATTGCGTCATGGTATTTCATGTAATTATGCTTCTACGTTGAACGTTGAACTTCTTATGGGAAAGTAAGTTTTTTGACTTTAACTCTGTCGAGGGTGGTTCGATTGGCCCATTTTTTTATATGGACCATAAATGTGGGTATGAAACTCCTTCTGATGTTGTACCTTGTTAATATGTCGATGTGAACAACTTTCATTTTACATCTGGGGCTTTGTTGAATCCGATATACGACATCATTAATCCTCTTAATAATATTATATGGTCTTCCAAACTTTGCTGCAGTTTTGGAGATTAACCTTTTCTCCTTTTGGGATTGTAAAGCCAGACCACATCTCCTTCCTGAAATCCACCACAGCTTGCACGCAGGTCATATCGCGGTTTCATCCGGTTGAAGGCATCCACTATGTTGCTCCTTACTGCAGCATGAACAGCAATCATCCTCTGCCTTAGATCACCAACGTAGCTCTTCTTTGTTATCGGCTCTACTGGTGGTGATCCAAATTTGATGTCGCATGGTAGACGAAGTTCTTTGCCAAATACAATCATTGCTGGAGAGTTTTTAGTCGTGTTGTGAACTTCCAGCGCCCTGTTGAACCTTTTATTGAGATTGAGGAATTGAGGTGTAAACAGAAACGTTCAACAACGTTTGAATTGGTTTGGCTGAACGTAGTCACGTACACATGTTTGAACGCAGCCATATGATTGTGACATTTTTTCGTTTCTTTCTCTCTCTACCTTTTCTTACTTACTACTTCCGACTTTTACAGAATAAAAACGCATTACATCTACTTTTAATATATTAACTTAATCTTTTATTTGTTCCGCAATCATCAATCATCCCAACAGGTTATGGGCCCAGGATTGTAGAAATGCAGTTTGCAAAATAATTAATAAAGTTGTATATTAAAAGGATAGAAAGTATATTAAATATAAAGAAATTAATAAAGGTTGCATACGGTGAAAATGTCGGAGGTCAAATTGCTTTTTGATAAATTGAATAATGGTAATTATTCGAACTGGAAATTCAAAATGGAGTTGCTCCTTCGAAAGCAGCATCTATGGAAAAAGGTAATCGAACAAACACGACCAGAGCCTATTCCAACGTCAGAGACGAATGCAACACCAAAAAATATAAAAAAAATTGAGGAATGGGATGATGCTGATGAACAGGCAAAAGCAACAATTGGTCTTGCTATCGAAGATAATCAGTTGACACACATTCGTAAAGCGTCAGTGAAAACAGCGTTAGAAACGTGGAATGCAATTAAAGGCTACTACGAAAAGAACACACTGACAAATAAAGTTCATTTAATGCGCTCAATTTGTTCTTTGAAATTAAGCGAGGGTGGCGATGCACGTATTCATATAAACCAAATGCAGGACTTGTTCGTCAAACTATGCGACATTGGCGAGGAGGCGTTAACAGATAAGTGGAGTGTGGCATTTTTATTAAGTAGCTTACCAAGAAGTTACGATACTTTAATTACCAGTTTGGAAACACGACCAGAAAGTGAACTGACTTTTTCAATGGTTCAAGAAAAGATTATTTCCGAATTTGAGAGGCACATGTATGCGAATAGTAATTCGCATGAAGCGGTTTTAAGGACTGTTGCAAATAAAAGCCTATGTTTCTTTTGTAAGAGAGCAGGTCATCAAAAGAAAAGTTGCAGCAAATATCTAGAGTGGCTTTCAAAATGCGGTGGCAACAAACAAAGAGGAAGAATTAGTAAAGGTAACAACAAAGTTAATTCAGTCGAAGAAAAGCTAACAAATCAAAGTGCACAAGAAAGACAAAAGTCTGAAGTAAACGATTTCTTGTTTGTGGTTGGAAAACAACAAAATGGGTGGATTTTGGACTCTGGAGCAACTCGGCATGTTGTTAATGACAGACGATTCTTTGACGAATTAAATGAATCCTACAAAAGTTCAGTTGAATTGGCAAACGGAACAACAACATCAGTACAAGGCATTGGCAGCGGAAATCTAAATCTTGTAGATGACAAAGGAAGGATTCATACAGCAAAAGCATGTGATGTCTTATTCGCTCCAGATTTGATTGGCAACATGCTCTCAGTTTCACGTCTAGCTGATATGGGTTTTAAAATTGTGTTTAAAAGGTACGTTTGTGAAATTATGTATAAAGATAAACAAATTGGTGTAGGGGATAAAATCGGCAATATATACCAATTACGTGATGTGACAAAACTTAATATGGTTCAACACAATGAGAACTGTATTCATCAGTGGCATCGTAAACTGGGGCATAGAGATCCTAAAGCTATTCGGAAAATGGCATCTGAAGGTTTAGTGGATGGTTTAAAGATAATTGAATGCGGCATCGCAGGTACATGCGATACATGCATGACTGGAAAACTTACTCGATTACCTTTTCCGAAACAATCAAACAGCAAATCATTAGCACCATTGGACTTGATTCATACGGATGTATGCGGAAAAATGCAAACAGTGACACCGAGTGGCAAGCAATATATAGTAACATTCATTGATGATTACTCTCGGTTTACTGTAATTCAGTTGCTGCGAAACAAATCCGAAGTAGAAATAGCACTAAAGCAATATGTTGAATTTGTAAAAAACAAATTCGGGCGAAAACCAAAGAAAATTCGATCTGATCGAGGCGGAGAATACATTGGTAAGAGTGTTGCAGATTTTCTAAAATCAGAAGGCATTGAAATGCAGTTGACGGCGGCTTATAGTCCAGAGCAAAATGGAGTGGCCGAAAGAAAAAATAGGTCACTAATTGAAATGGCACGATGCATGCTAATCGATGCAAACTTGCCGTATACCTTTTGGGGTGAGGCAGTTTCAACAGCAACTTTTATTCAAAATAGAGTCATAACAAGAGCAACGAACACAACTCCATTTGAACTTTGGAACAACGTCAAACCAGGTATCACTAAATTTCATATTTTTGGTTCTAAATGCTTTGCTTATGCACCCACAGAAAAAAGACAAAAGTTGGACGATACAGGGATCGAAGTGATCTTCCTTGGTTACGATAACAATTCAAAGGCATATCGATGCTACAATCCCATAAAAAGGAAGGTTATCATAAGCCGTGATGTGAGGTTCAGTATCAACTCGCAGTCAGAAACAGACATTAAGATACAAATTGATTCGAATGAACGGGTAAATGATTCAAACGCAAAATTACAGTCGACATCAATTCAGGAGGAGAAAACGTTTATTAAAGAGAATAAACATGAAGATTTAAATGAAGAACTTTCACAAAATCAGTCAACTCGCGTTTCACAACGTTCGACGAAAGGAATTCCACCAACACGTCTAATCGAGCAGATACAAATAGCAAAAGAAATAGTTGAACCAACTTGTTATAATGAAGCAATTTCTTGCAACGAAAAGGAACATTGGATCAAAGCGATGCAGGAGGAGATGAATTCACTAGAAAAGAACGACACTTGGCAATTGTGCGATTTACCAGAAAATAGAAAAACAGTTGGCAGCAAGTGGGTATATAAGGTGAAATCTAATACAGACAATACCATTCATCGATACAAAGCTCGTTTGGTCGCACAAGGTTTCTCGCAGAAATTTGGTGAAGATTATGATGAGGTTTTTGCGCCAGTTGTTCGACAGACAACATTTCGTTTGCTGTTGTCTGTTGCAGCGAAACAAAATATGATAGTACACCATTTAGACGCAAAAACAGCATTTTGGAATGGGAAGCTAACAGAAACCATTTACATGAAACAGCCTGCTGGTTTCGCAAAGGGCGATTCAACAAAAGTTTGCTTACTGAAGAAGAGCATTTACGGCTTGAAACAGGCAGCTAAAATATGGAACGATGCGATTCATAGCGTGCTGATTAAAGCGGGATTTAATCAAAGTGAAGTTGAACCATGTTTGTATTCGAAAGGCATAGACGGGAGCTGGTGTTACTTGCTCATATATGTTGATGATATGGTACTGGCTTGCAAAAACGATAAACATCTGAAAGTTGTTGAAGCGATTTTATCATCAGAATTTGAAATTCAAAATCTTGGACCAATCAAACATTATTTGGGAATGACCATTTCGAAAGACAGTCACGGAGACTATGAACTTAGTCAATCAAATTATATTGAAAAAATTGCACTCGACTATGGACTGCACAATGCAAAACCGGTCAAGACACCGATGGAATTGAATTACGGAAAAACAGGTATATCAGACAAGCTGTTGAATAATACAAATTATCAGAAGTTGATTGGACGATTATTATATTTGTCCGTAAATACAAGACCTGACATTTCAGCAAGCGTGAGCATTTTGGCACAAAAGGTTTCAACGCCAACACAGGAAGACTGGTCACAGCTGAAGCGAGTAGTCAAATATCTGAAGGGAACATTGACATTGAAGCTTAAACTAAGCAACTTCCAAAAGAGAGAAGAGACTCTGATTGGGTATGCCGATGCAAATTTTGCTGAAGATAGATTTGACCGTAAATCGAATAGCGGAAGAGTTTTCTTCTATAATGGTGGTACCATAAGCTGGACTTGTCGAAAACAAGACTGTGTGGCACTTTCATCGACCGAGGCTGAATATATTTCATTGTGTGAAGCAGGAAAGGAAGCAAAATGGTCACGAGAGCTGCTAAAGGACATGCATCAGAGTGTAGATACATCAACGCTTATTTATGAAGACAATACGAGTTGTTTGGAACTATTAAAGAATGATAAATTTTCATTTAAAACCAAACATGTTGACATAAAATACAAATTCATAAAGGACTTAATTAAGAACGACATCATTAAATGCAAATATTGCTCAACAAATGAAATGATTGCTGATCTTCTTACAAAACCACTCACAGGATCAAAGCATGAAGAATTGAGAGACCGATGCAACATTGTTTGAACGAGGAGGAGTATTGAGATTGAGGAATTGAGGTGTAAACAGAAACGTTCAACAACGTTTGAATTGGTTTGGCTGAACGTAGTCACGTACACATGTTTGAACGCAGCCATATGATTGTGACATTTTTTCGTTTCTTTCTCTCTCTACCTTTTCTTACTTACTACTTCCGACTTTTACAGAATAAAAACGCATTACATCTACTTTTAATATATTAACTTAATCTTTTATTTGTTCCGCAATCATCAATCATCCCAACACCTTTCGACCATTGAAGTAATCAATGCAAACGAGTACATAGCGATTTCCATCTCTTGTTTCTGTGAATGGACCAGCTATGGCCTTTGCCACCCGCTCAAATGGTGCTCCAACATTGTACTGATGCATTTTTCCTCTAGTTTTTGGTTGCGGTCCGTCACACGCACATGTCACACGTTCGACACCAGTCTTCCACATCTCTACGGCAATTGACCCAATAGAAGCGATTCCTTACTTTATCTAGCGTCTTATTAACGCCCAATGCGCTCCTGATGTACCGCTATGTAATTCTTCTAGGACTTCTCTGACTCGGTTTGATGGTAGCACAATCTGCGATTTTGTGCTTTGACCATCAGCCGATTCCCATTGCCTTACCAGTAGTTTTCTTGCCTTGTGCAGTTTTCGCATTGGAATGCACAAGGTCTTCTGGATAACCCATCGGCATTATTGTGCAGCATTCCTTTTCGATGCTCTGTTCTGAATGTGTATGCCTAGATTCCTTCGATCCATCTGGCCACTTGACTTTCTGGTTCCCTGAACTGCATTAACCATTTGATTGCTGCATGGTCAGTTCGAAGAAGAAATTCCTGACCGTATAGGTACTTGTGGAAGTGTTTGACGCTATCGACAACGGATATCAATTCCCTTCGCGCCACGCAGTAGTTCTTCTCGGGCTTAGATAGCGAACGGCTGTAGTACGCTATTATATGCTCCTTTCCTTCTTGATTATGCGATAGAACCGCTCCTATTCCCGCATTGGTCACATCAGTGTCCAGAATGAAGAGTTCTCCTACCAGTGAATACGCCAGCATTGGAGAACTACACAGCTTTCCCTTCAGAAATTCGTATGATTTTTGGTGCTCGCTCGACCATTGGAACTTTTGGTTCTTCTTAGTAAGGCGATGAAGGCTTCGTGTAACTTCTGCGAATCTAGGCACAAACCGTCGATAGTAGGAGCATAGCCCCAGAAAACTTCGCAGCTCATGTAAATTCTTGCCGGGCTCATTAAATGTACGACTAAAAACAATGATGTCATCCAAATAGACTAGACATGTCTTCCAGCTAAGGCCTCCATTCGTGGATTTCATGAAGGCAGCAGGATCGTTATACAACCCCTTAAATCCGAAGCCCAACATTTCTAAGCTGCTGGACGGAGAATAATTGGAAGAATCTGAAGAAATTTAACAAGCAACAACAAGTTCTTTTTAGAACTCATGCTTTATGCCTACCGGGGATAGCATGTAAAAAAATGCATTTGTAAGCTTACCTCATGGGTAATGTGGAAAACGCTTAAAAATA